>WNWU01013802.1:13917191-13978082 GCA_012654045.1 Ptyas mucosa
CCCCCCCCCCCCCGAGTAGTGGCAAGTGACAATTGTTTCTGCAAATCAGTATTTCTCAACCTTGCTAGCACTGCTGGCTGGGGGATTCTGGGAGTTGAAGTCCACCCATCTTCAAGCTACCAAAATTGAGAAACACTGCATTAAACAAATGAAGTATTAAATAATATAATATCTATTCCAATGCGACTAAACAAATTTTTGGATCTTTCAAAATGTAAATTGTAATACATACAATGTCTTCGGACTCTGAAAGGCCCAAATAAAATTTTAGACATTTCCTATTTTACTTAGTGATTTTTTTTTTACAGTGTTCATGAGGGTAATGACTAGTAGGCTGGCTTTCAAAATAAATGTACAGTTTTATTTGTATAAGCCAGGTATATTTGTCAGGCCATTTTAAGCTAATAAAATGGTAATATATGACTTTTGAATCTCCAATATCTGAACAAGTTGAATATTACATCAGCTATGGCACATACTTTTCAAGCCTGAGGTTAATTTTTAAACTGCTGAGCCATGCTACATTCATAGGCCTGACAGTATTTAAGAAACCATAATATAAGTTTGCAAATTTCTGATGACCCAGTGTTTAATATGTATATAAAAATGGTAATATTACTCAAAATATTATGGCTGGTTGTAAAACTATTATAATTTACTAGTTTTAAATTGTGATTTAAAACTATGATTTATGATTTGCATGTGTTTCAAAGCCAATTAGTTTAAATTTCTTTGGTAGGTAGACTATAATTAGACAACCTTGGGTTAGTACAACATTGAGACCAAGTCTTTGAAACTGCCCTTTGAATTCCAAAGATTGTACTTGAAAGTTAGTTATAATGGCTAATACCTTGTCCTTCTGTTATACTACTACTATAGAAGGTGGATAAAAATTGATGAGTAAAAAAAAATATCAGTTTTTTTATTTAATTCGGATTTTTTTTATTTAAATTGGATTTTTAAATCAAATTTATTTTAATAAAATGCTTTTGGAGTAAAAATCTATCTAAAGATAGTTTTCTATTTAAGATACATTAATAATTTAGTTTATTCAGCATGAAATGGAGTTTAGTTATGTAGCATGAGGCTGTATATGCTGCAATATTTACATTTTTGGTAAACTTGTTCAATGAATCCAAGCTCTGCAAGCTAAATAGGAAACCTTCATTTTGTTTGCAAATAATAAAATTAAAGATTCTAACTACCAGCAAGAATGAGTCCTTACAATTAAAGAACACCTGTGATTTCAGATCCATCATTGCAGTGCCTGTTAGCAGGCATGCACTCACCTGCTGTCCTCCATGTTCCTCACCGTGTTGTGTCATTGCTGCATCACCAGCTGTCCGATTAAAGTGAATGTTGGTGAGTCAACATCAAGTCAGAGGAGGAGGAGCCACTGCGGGACAGAGATGACAGTTGCTCTTTAAAAATCATAATTTAAATCAATTTGATTTAAATCAAATCTACCTTGCTACTCTATTTGTGTCAGGAGAATTGAAGTGCTTCTGGATTGAGAGAATTAGCTGGTGATATCACTATTGCCCAGGCTCTTTTCATGTCTTATTGAGCTACCCACCAAAGTGGTACCCATCTATCTTCCCATGGTCATGAGCTTTCGAACTGCTGGGTCAGCAGAAGCTGGAGCTAGTGATGGGAACTCACCCTGCCACATGGCAGCAATTGGGTCTTGAACATGAGCTTGCTGGTCATCAGCCCAATATCCTAACCACATGAGCCACCATGCTCCATGTATTTCTGTTGAAATAAAAAGACAATTAATGCAACAAAAATTGCATATATTAATCTATGAAATCTAATGTTCTGTATTTGGATCTGCATACATTGAATTGATATATTCACCATGCTAACTTCCACAGTAGTCTCATTCTCCAAATCAGAATTTGCATAACTTTTAACTTCTTTCTGTGACTATTCAGAAGATCAGTAGTCAGGTGATTTAAAATAATTTTAGTATATACAGTTGCCCCTTTTCTAATAAAAACAGACTGATTTGATGGCAGCTTTGAGAAATTGGATTTGACATTGGAATAAAGCATTATAGCTAGTGGTTACACTTTAAATTTTTCATTGCTTTCACAAATAGACTATGTAAACAATTCAAATTAAAATAGAAGATCAAGAGAAGCATACTTTGACAGCTGAAGATGCAAAAAAAAATTATCCACATATGATCTACATCTGTCTATGAAAGGAGCATTTTTAATGCTTTTGCTGAAAAATTACGCGGAATACAATCCAGTGATAGAGGAGTTGTGATTTTTTTTTTACACGGAACAGATTACAATAAATTGTACCCTTTTCCCCTGAAAATAAGACCCTGTCTTATATTTTTTTGAGCCCTGAAATAAGCACTTGGCTTTATTGCCATGCACTCAAAACCTCAATTGGACTTATTATCAGGGAATTTTGGGGGAAACAGGGTAACTAGGATTTGGACTATAGGTATGGTACACATGGATTTTAGTGTAAGAATCCCTGAGCAGAGAATTATCTTCTTGCCTTAATGTTAACATGGTTACATGGTGTAAAAAAGTACATACTGCAAGTTATGCTTGAAGTATTTAGAAGGCCAATAATATGTGTTTAAAACAATGTTCATTTGTCTTATAAGTGGTCAACCTTGAAACTTCCTAAGACTCTCTAAAGGGTTTGACTGTGGTACAAGTTACAGGTGCCACTGCTACTTGCTCTCATCAAAAGTTTAGTGTGTCCCCATTTCTCTTTTTTGTTTTCCTGTTAGTGGTCTTTAAAGTTAGCAAAACCTTGTTCAGTTAGTCCTGTGGTTTGGGTGGAATGGTAGCTTCGAGTTCCTTAAAATTCATATTTCCTATTTTTGTTCGGAATAAATGCAAGAAATAGGAAGAACAGATTCCTATTATGGTCCCATAAGAGCTTCATGAAGGTTAAAAACCATAAGGAATGGATTGAATTATGAAAAAGACAATACTAACAGCTCACTTTGTCATTACAATAATATAAAACTGCCTTATCTTATCTTTGCAATAATTTATTAAAAGTTTAATTTTGGTAAAAGAAATTGTGCTCAGTTCAAAACTTTTGTTACCGTTTCTTCAATTAATTAGGTATTGGTCTTTAAACTTTGGCAGCAGGGATAAGTGACAGATGTGGAAAAGAAGGCTGCTTGATTAGAGATGAAATAATTATAATTTTGGTGGTATTTCAGCTGAGAGGAATTTTATACCTGTTCTGTTAAATAATTAGTATTTAATTATATTAGATTGCCATATGGAAAAGTGATGTTAGGTAAATCATTTAAATATTAATAGCTTAGTTTGGCTTTCATAAATCAGTATTCATTTATAGCAGCTGGTTTGTACATTTAGCAAAGGTGGTGATAAACTTTCTTATTTATTAGGGATTGGCAAAGCCTTAAAAAGGATATCTCGTAATCTGGGGAAACATACATGTATAGTACATTTATTTTCAAGTTGTTAAAGTACTGTGTTGTTTCTAAAGCTTATCCTGTAGTCTGGAAAGATGCAGGCAGAAATACTGTGGTCAGCTGAAGAAAAATATGATGTGTACATCGTACAGCCATAACTATAGATGCAGGCACCTATGCCTTGTAAATAACATGGCTGCTTTAATGATTGGTAGAGATGTACAGTGTTTGTGTGCATTTCCACACATAGTAAATCACCTTTAAAAAAAATCTTAGTAGAGCTTTAGCATTTATTGCTTAACACTGACTGTGCTGAATGCTCATATTTATTGCACAACAAACCACCCAGTTTATTGTAGTAGCAGTAGCATTTTACTGATTAGCCATGCTAAGAACCTATTTCAGAGGGGTTGGGAGAGAGAGTTAAAAAAAACTTTGGCAAACATAAAATAAACTTCTAGTACTAGGAGCCTGTAAGAGTATGGAAGACGTTTTACTTGTAGGATGTGACTTTTGAATTTGGGAGATAGAAGTCAATGCTAGCAAATGATTATTTTCCTTTTTATCTAAAGAAATTATATTTATATATCCTATTGTGAAAGAGGCCATAAGATGAAGTTGTGGCAATTGCTTTCAAATAGAAACAATTTTACCATTCATCAATGTTATCCATATTCAGTATTATACCACTTAAACTGGAATTTTAAAAACATTTTGTAGAACTAAGACCATATTCTGAATCTTTCATTTTAAATAAATACGATCATGCTGTTTGTAACTTCAGAAATACCATTATAATTTGAGTATTGCAAGCTATAATAAATCAGTTTGATCCCATGTCATATTTAATTATTATGATCTTGTTTTTTCAGCAAACTATGCCTAAATTCTATTATTCTTTTTATTAAATAAAAATACCTTCAAATTCTATATGGTAACATTTAAGCTTAAAAATATTATAACGATCAAGTTTTTCCAGAAGGGTAAACCAAAAACTGAAAGGATGTTTCCTTGGAATTTGGAAACCCGCAGGCTCTTTAATAATTATGTGACAATTAGTTTACAGTTAAGCTGCAGTGCATTCCTCAGACACACTTTTTCTTTACTGGAATGAAAATATATTTTGCCACAGCAGTTTATGATGTGAGACTAATTTTAGTTTCTATGATATATTTAATAATCTGGAAAAGTGACAATGCTTGCAGATCTCCATTTTCATGAATTAGAAACAGGGAAGAAGGGGAAGAAAAATAAGCTAAATCTCTCAGGAAAGCTAAGCAGCTTTTGTGCCCTTTTAGAATAAATCTGTACTGTTTTCCCCGTGCTATTTATTAACATATTGTACTGTTTTTATTATTTTTCTTTCATTAATGTTTTTGAAAACTTTGGTTTATTTGCAAACTAGAAGTAACATGGATTGGCATAATTGCTATTGAAGCAAGGGGTATGGCTTGAAGACACTAATTTCTAGCAAAGGCTTGAACAGATTGTTCCAGGTGGAATACAGTATTGAATATTTTAAAACAATCAAAGAACTGTTGCTTTAGCATGGAAAGAGAAGAAAAATTCTTGTCCTGTTGCTAATAGCTTTCATCTGTGTCATCTGTGTGTGGAACAGTTTGTAAAGGGAGCATTTGATGCCATCAGACATGTTGAATTTAAGTTCCCACAGTTCTTAGCCATTGATCATGCTGAAGTTCCAAAACAATTAAAAAGTGTCAGTGAAGAATATGCTAATTTGGAGATGAAGAACAAATTATCCATAGTATCAGGTCTGACAGAAGGTGAAGCAAAACATATGGGTGTGATTGGTCCAGAGTGGTGTCTTATTTAATGGAAAAGTTGATCTTTTGTGACCCTCAACCATTTCTTTGAAATTTTGGTTATGTAGAACTTTGAATTCAGAAGTTAATGGGTTATTTTTTTTTCATGATTAATATGGATATTTGGTCAATTTTTGTCAATACAGCTTTGAAAATATGGTTCTTTTTATAAGAGAAAGAAACCATACTTTCATATGGTATTGTACTAGTGACTCACTATTATCACAGTTGAGGTATATTTAACAAACTACTTGTCTTTCTCTTGTATTGCAATCATGACACTATCTGTTTGATTTAACCATAGCACAGTTAATGCTTTGATAATAATTTTCTGCCATGTTCTCATATATTGCTTTTATCGTACCTCTAGTCTGTGAATAAATAACAAAAAAATAATGCAGAACTAGTGAACACTTTTGTTTACCAGTTTTAATCACTACCTTTCCCCATCTCCTTGAAGTAAGAAAGTGGTTACCTGCAGCAAATTAGCTTCAATTATTCCTCCTCCACTTTCCAATCTACTAGTTGCACAGTTATGTCAGAGTTGGCCTCCTAGTGCCAATTTATATCCTGGTATGTTCCAATATATTTATTTTATATTATTTTAACTTGGGAGATGTTCCAATAGGGTATGAGAGAAAAGGCAAACCTGCCAACTTAGAGAAGAATCCTAAAGTCAAATTCATACCATTCCTCTGCAGTTTCCTGATTGATGGTGGTTTTTCTTGCCAGTTAGTGATATGCCAAAAAAGGATGACAGAAAATTAGAAGAAAAAGTAAAACACCTCATCCACAACAAATGGAACATTCACAAATTAGGGCAACATCATTTGGCAGTGACTCAAGATAAAAAGCAGAAGTAGGATAAGGATTGGCATGGGCATAGCCATTTTTTTTTGCTGGCATTGTGGTGCTCACTCAAAGATGGTGGAGAAGGTCCTATAATTGATAGATTTGAATCTGGTAGCGTATAAGGAGTCTTCTGTTCCTTACAACAATCCCATGAAATCGTTTTGTCATACTAACTAAAGAACAAGCATCCAGGATAGTATTCAGCGTATCAGGAAGCTTTCTAAAGAGTCTTTAGAATTGTGTCTATAAAATTTGTACTAAAAAGTCTTTAAGTTCTTTTATTGCATCACCGGGTGTTGGATCTAAAAACATCATTGTTACATAGGAACAAGGAAGTACATATTGTTCTTCAGTAGGAAGTTGTACATAGAGAGATATATGCATCACAGTTATAAGCCAATGTAAAACAAAACAGATTTAATCTCTATCTACAGTACTCTGAAATTATTGAAGTATCTCAAAGTATTTTATATACACACACACACAAACACGTTTTGTTCATTGATTAAAATGTTTCAGATACATTTTTCATGACATTGTTACAGGGAACTTGAAAATCTTCCTATTAAATTTATTTAGCGTAATTTATTTTATTATGCACCAATATCATTATTTTCCTTCATTTATAATTTCTGGAGTGTGATATTCTTTAAAAAAGGCAATGTAGATGAACAAAAGACAATATGTTACAATAAGATTGCTCCAAAGCAGTAAAACCATTTTATTTAATCATATCTTAGAATGATAGATTGCATAACAGTAATAAAATGAGCATATTTCCAATCAATAAAAAGATATTCACAATATATTAATGTCGCAGTAGTGCCCTGCTAGCCTGTTATTACATGACTGTACATTATCTGGTACGCAAAGGAATAGCTATTTAAAGAAAGGCAGTCATGAAATTGAAATAGCTCTTTCCACTTTAGCAGCCTGTTTCTATCTGATACCTTCAATATAATTGGTAATGAGTTGTCCCTTTAAGAAATCTCAACATATGATCAGAATTGAGGATTATGAGAGCTGCAGTCCCCAAATGTCTGAAGGGAACAAATAGAATAGAATAGAATAGAATAGAATAGAATAGAATAGAATAGAATAGAATAGAATAGAATAGAATAGAATAGAACAGAACAGAACAGAACAGAACAGAACAGAACAGAACAGAACAGAATAGAATGTTCTTTCTGCGCCAACTCAGAAAGCTCAAACTGCCCAAGGAGCTGCTGATACAATTCTACAGAGGAATTATTGAATCTGTCATCTGCACCTCTATACCTGTCTGGTTTGATTCTGGAACTCAACAAGACAGACACAGACTTCAGAGGATAATTAGAACTGCAGAAAAAACAATTGCTACCAACCTGCCTTCCATTGAGGACCCGTATACTGCACGAGTCAAAAAAAGGGCTGTGAAAATATTTACAGATCCCTCATATCCTGGACATAAACTGTTTCAAGTCCTACACTCAAAATGACACTATAGAGCACTGCACACCAAAACAACTAGACACAAGAACAGTTTTTTCCCGAACGCCATCACTCTGCTAAACAAATAATTCCACCAGCACTCTCAAACTATTTACTAAGACTGCACTACTAATAATCTTCTCATCATTCCTATCACCCATCTCCTTCCACTAATGACTGTATGACTGTAACTTTGTTGCTTGTATCCTTATGATTTATATTTACCGTTTCCTAATAAGATTTGATTGCTTATTTGTACCCTATGACTATCATTAAGTGTTGTACCTTATGATTCTTGACGAACTATCTTTTCTTTTATGTACACTGAGAGCATATGCACCAAGACAAATTCCTTGTGTGTCCAATCACATTTGGCCAATATAATTCTTTGTGGTGCTTTTTTGATGACATTTTTGATGTTAGGTATCCATTTTAGATCTTGCGTTATGGTAGAACCTAGAAATTTGATTTCTGTTGATACTGTGTTGTCTAGTATGTTAAGAGGTGAAGTATGGAAGGGTTTCTCCTAAAGTCTACCCTATTTCTACAGTTTTGAGTGTGTTCAGTTTCAGATTGTTCCGGTCGCACCACAAGGCTAGTTGTTCAACCTCCCGTCTGTATGCGGATTCATCATTATCTTGAATGAGACCGATCACTGTTGTGTCATCTGCAGACTTCAGTAGTTTAACAGATGGATCATTTGAGATTCAGTCATTGGTATATAGAGAGAAGAGAAGTGGAGAGAGCACACAGCCTTGTGGGCCCCCTGTGCTAATTGTACAGGTATCTGATGTGATTCTGCTTAGCTTCACTTGCTGCTTCCTATTTGTTAGGAAGCTTATGATCCACTTGCAAGTGTGTTCAGGTACCTGTAGCTGGTAGCTAGTTTAGCTTAATTAGAAGAGTGTCTGGAATGATGGTGTTAAATGCTGAACTAAAGTCCACAAAGAAGACCCTTGCATAGGTCTCTGGAGATTCAAGATGTTGTAGGATGCAGTGCAGAGACATATTAACAGCATTATCTGTTGATCTATTTGCTCTGTATAATGAAACCTGCAGAAAAGACTTTCATTTTTACCAGGCTTATGTGGATTTCCACAGAGGTAAAAAGAAGCTGTCTATATACTAACATATCTTGCTCATGAATAGTGGTAGGACTATGCAGTATTTTCAATTTAAAAGTAAAAAGCATTTGCAGGGGCTTGAGGACAATTTCATTGCCAGGGTAGATGCCACAGAGAAGGCATACTTCCAGAACCTGATAGGTGGCATTCTTTAATTGATGGAACTTGGAATGTGCCAAACCTGCCAGATCAAACTGATCAGGCAGATATTATGGGAGACCATGTGATAGATTTAATACATACATTTTCATAACATTTCTGCATTCAAAATCTTATTCAATTCAATAGTCATATTATTTTTGAGGAAGTGAAGTTCTGTGTGGGATGTTTTGCAAATGATCTCTTAGTACCCTAGTAAATACCTCATGAAACTGCATGTGGAAATCTCAGTCAATTGGAAAGATTAACATTTGTTGGCTTCCTGTGACATTAATTACCCTTTTTGTGTCATAGCAAAATTTTTTGAGGAACAAAATAATGGGGTTATCTAAAGTCAGAACTAGGAGTACTTTTTTAAAAATGAAGTTGATTCTCAATTTGTGTACACATAATAATATTGGCAATAAGTTTATAAACTGAGCACTATGGACAAATGGCATGATACAGTTTTAGTTAATGATAAAACAGTGTTGGTGAATGAAATATCATGTTAATACCTTCAAGAATGAAGTGGAAATTCTCCATGTGGAAAAAGTATTGCAATCAAATTATAACTGAGTATTGGTAGCGTGGCATCGTTTTTTGCCTAGAACACTCATTTTTTTAAAACTAGTTGTTAAATATATGACAGGAAGCAGTTGTTAAAATTCACTTCTGCCCACTAAATTGGTAGATAAAGTCATCTGCTTATATCCTTCTCCAAACTGCTCTACTGCAACAGAGCATCATGCCATAATGTACTTTGTTTGATTTTGAGAGAAAGAAAGACACAAGATGCTGTATTATTGGAAGTGGGAAAACTATTAAGCAAGATACACAACCATCCCAAGCCATGCCAAATTACTCATAGGCTATATTTGAGTCCTATGGATACCTTTTTAAAAAAAGATTAGTTTGATGTTCTTCTCTATATAGAGATAATTAAAGAAGCAGCACCATCTGCTGGCAGCTGAATTACCATGTAGTAGATTTCAGTTAATATAAAGCTTTTTCATTTCACTAGAACTTCATTCACATGGCCTACCAGATGTTCTAAACAACTGTTTTAATTGGTTTGTATACCAGATGTTCTAAACAACTGTTTTAATTGGTTTGTATAGGTAAGTACGGCTGAAGCTGAAACATTGGCTGCACAATCTCTTCTGATCGTTTTCCACTGATTTATCATTCTCATTGTGCCCTATTCCTCTCTATCCTTAAGGTCCCAGAAAATCTCACAGCTATCTGTTTAAAAAAACAACAACACACATCTGGATCCTACTCCGAATGTGAGACAGAGAGAAATTTGTAGCTCAGATATTGCCATTTAGAGATAGTTAATTCTACTGCTGGTGGCTCAGCAGACTAAAGCAGTGTTATTAACTGTTATTAACGTCAGCTGTCTGCAATTACTGTAAGTTCGAATCTCACCAGGCTCAAGGTTGACTTAGCCTTCCATCCTTTCAAAGGTAGGTAAAATGAGGACCTAGATTGTGGGGGCAATAAGCTGACTTTGTATAAATATACAAAATGAAGGCTATTGCTTAACGCATTGTAAGACGCCCTGAGTCTCCGGAGAAGGGCGGCATATAAATCAAATTTTAATTTTTTTAAAAAAATACATGATTTACTATTTCTTCTTCTGTTGTCCTCCTATTTTGGACAATGTTGTTTAGCATGTGCATTCAGTGTGTATATTGTACACTAAGGGAATCAGATATGGTAGAAACTTGTAGTCAGAAAAACAAACAAGGGGGAGACATTCCTAAAGGAAATCTGTGAAATGGCAGGTAAATTGAAAACCCATTGGTCTGGATCCAAACTTATGCTGAGATTATGAAACTGGACGAATTAGCCCATTGCTCTTTGCTTTACGGTTTGATTATGAAACTATCCATTGTCTCTAAATTTCTGTTTATAAATAAAACAAAATAATCTGTGAATTGTATCCAGTGATGTTTATATGATACTTTTACTGTTTACGGAAACTTTCATAAAAGCAACACAGAACTACATTTTATGTTTGTTTTTCTCACTATGCTAATATTGGATGCAATTGTAGTCTTCCAGCTGATTCCCATTTAAGTTATCAGTGACAGGTGATGAGTGAGATCACAATATGATTCTCACTGGGTTGGAGTTGCATATTTAATGTGTATTTTAATATATCGCTTCCTGAAATACTAAGGCTGACATTTTAAGTCTATTGTTTCAAAAACAGTTTTTTAATGATATGAACATATTTTGGTGTCAAGTATATACTAAGAGAGTTGCTTCCATGCTTAATTCATCTCTGCCATGGTCATAAAAAACAAGGATTTGGACTAGTTGGACTAACATCTTGTTACTGGTACATTAATAAGAAGACCGTAGCTATCCTAATGGCAACTGCCATGCAACAGCTCCTCTAGCACTCTAGCAGTTAGAGCACAAATATCCTGCAATAGGAAGAATCTCAAAGGCATATACAAGCTCAGAAATGTCAACGGGTAGAACAATATTAGCACCTATGGTATTTTGTCAAGCAGCATCATGACCATAGCCAACATAATGTTTAAAGATATTTCTCAAATGCCTTATTTATTTTGTAAGTAGCAAAAATATTAGCTAGAGACTGTGCTGCTGAGCCTATTAGACTGCATCTGGAGCTGTTTCTTATTCTATCTAATTAGTTCACAGTTGAATGGGGACACAAATTGTATGTGTTGCTTTCCTTTGCAGTTCTCTAAAGATGCATCTCATCACAGCAGGCATCATTACCATTGAAAAAGATTGTGCTTATTTTTGTTGAGCTCCAGCATATTAAAATGAGACACTGCAGCCCAGGATATTCAATATAAGCATCATGTTTGCTTTTCACGTACTGTAGTGTTTACTTTAGGGAAATTGTTTTGCTGCAATCAGTAAATATAAAATAATACATCGTGGCTATCACGTTTGTTTTAAAATTTAGTGAGCATTATTTGGATATTAGATCTTAACAGCAGAAAATGTAGAATAAAATTTAAGATTTATGGTACAGGATTGTAACCTTTGTGCTGATGTCCCTTTAATTAATGCACATATTCAGCACATTTTAGTTACTTCCGTTTTGTGACATATTCCTTTATTCTCTTGTATACTCAAAATTTACCTTTGGAGGATTCTTTTTATTTAAGTACTAGAAATGCTAGGGAGTCACTTAATAAAGAAGTGACTAATTTGTATATTGCCTTTATGCATTAAGGAATTTAGGATCAAATAATGGCATTTGAAGCATGTCGTTCTTTTTTATTTTGTTTCACTGTGCAGCTACACATGTAATTATTTTTATAATTGGGAGTACCCTATGGAGAGAAAGTTTTAAACTATTTTTGCTGATTCCATTTTTTAAGAAGAAAAGGAAATTAAGAGGATGCAAGTTACTATCTAAGAAAGACTATTTTTATGTCATATGATAGCTACTAGGTAACCATTGGAGAAGAGGAAATAGTTGAATCTTGATTAAGTGAATTGAGTTTAATCTCAATGAAATAATGTTTTACTCTGAATGTAATAAACTGGCACTTGTCTTCATTCCACATTTAAAAGAACAGCATTAATCAGACGCATAATGTCAAACATGCTTGAACATTTGTCCTCCTAATAAAAATTCTGGCTTGCAACTGGTTTTAGTATATTATGCTAAACAGCCAAACAAGTTAGAATAAATGTAAGTTTATGACTCGTAAGAGTAAATGTATCTTTAGTATTTCTTTTGAACAGTATATTTTTCAATAGATTGTAATACAATGTCTTTTTTTTTTTTTTTTTTTGCAAATCAGCTTCATTTTGATTCAGGAGTTCAGGACTATTTTTTTATTACTTCTGATTGGACATTTCTAAAGCAAATTATGATATTAAACAAATCATTCAAACCAGGGGCAGGTTTCAAAACGCATTGCTACCGGTTTGCTCATGGGTGTGTGCGCGCTTTCAACACTTCTTGTGTAAAACACATATGTATGTGTTTTATATTTTTAATTTATTTACATACTTTTTTAAAATTACCTTTTTAAAACTCAGGCAAATAATGAGATGGTTCATTATTCATGGTTTTATACTATAAGTCAGGGATCCCCAACCCCTGGGCCATGGACTCTTACCAGGCCGTGGCATATTCAGAATTGGGTTGTGCAAGTGGCTGACTGGAGCGTGTGAGCGCAGCTCAACTTGTGCGAGCAGTGAGCCGGCGGGCACTTGCATGTGGCCCAGTTCTTCTCTAACCCCCCCCCCCAAAACCAGGCTGCTAGCGGTCCCCAACCTTGGGCTTGGCGGCTGAGCTGTGAAGGAGAGGAGAACTGGGTTGCGTGAGTGGTGAGCCAGTGCACGCGCACATGTAACTCAACTTGCACAAACAGCAGGCCGGCATGAACACCACTCACGGGGCCTTATTCTGAATAGGCCATGCCTGGTAATGGGCTGTGGCCTGGGGGTTGGGGACCCTTGCTGTAAGTTGTTCTCCAAACATAAGTAATTTGATTTCATGTTTGTTTCATCCAACAAAAATGTACTTTGTTTGTTTCCTCAGATGGCTTTTGTATTGATATGAGCACATCATAGGGAACCTGGAAGTCCCTTTGTAGAAAAGAGAGATTTCGTGTTACTCAAATCACAAGATAATCAGAGTATGCTCTGCATATGATTATGCATAATATTTATAAATATTTTTACACCATGAAAATAATATTGTAGCCAGATCTGAAGCTTATGCAACTTGCCCTTGGTACTACTGTTGATTATATTTTGTATAAACATAAATCATTTAGCACATAATATTACTCTTAAGTTTACACTAACTCAAGATGTTTCCATTTCTTTAGGAGATGAGTCATACATAAGATGTTTCTCGGTTTTGTCTATCAGTCATTTTATGATAAAAAGCTTAGAAGAGTATGCATACAATCAAATTTAAATCAAGGCTATTTTTTGCACTAAGTTGTTCTATTACTCTAGTATGTATCTGTGATTCTTCATATTTTTCTGAATTTTATGACAGTATATCATACTATTGAGTTTATCATTGCAATATAACACATATAATGGTTGAATTCACACATTGTGTTAACACATTATTTCGTTAATCAAGTGTTATGCAATAGCTTACAGCTGGCTGAAGTGGCACAACACCCAAATCATAAAATAGTTCAGCCTTCCCAAACTGATGCTTTCCAGATGTTCAGAATCCCCAACATACAAGGTTATTGATGATGCAGGATGGAAATCTGCAAGGCTTGTCTTGAACTGTATAACATGGTGTCTGTCCTGAAGAGAGTCCAAACCAAACATTTAAGAAACATTGTCCAGGTTTTCCAGTGTGCTACAAAAATAGTGTTCCAGTAGGAATTGGGAGTTGATAAACTTGGATCCAGACTGGCTAAATCTATTCTATAATCCAGTTGTATTGGTACATCTAATTCTTGCAATTTCAAAGCCACCTGGAAAAAATAAGTTATACCGTAAAATAGCCTAAGTGAGCCACTACTTCCAACTATTGCTTTAATTTTACTGTACATTAAGAAATCTTTAATGTTTTGTTTATTCTTTTTGTAAGCAGTAGAATGTAAGTAAAATAAAATAGAAAATCAAACCAAAGCAAATATGGAGCCTGCGAGATGGTTGTATTGATAGATACATGATTCGCACTTTCCCCATGATTATGTTTTATGGTTTTAATTCAGTTTTAATGAGGTTATTTTATTATTATCTGTATTTTATTATTTTTTGTGGTTTTAATTATCTGAGCTGCATAGAGTTTCTGATTAGACCATTAAGAATGGAATACTGCCAAACTAGTAATTTCATTTGGTACATATGTGTCATGTGTCTGTAAGTCCATGTTATGGGGAAATGTATGCATTAGAATTCTAATTCTAATGGAATTAGATTTTGGAACTTTGGGGAGATACTGTAGAACGTGGCTGGGGCACCATTTAACTCTAGGATGCACCATTTAACTCTAGGATGTAGTTTGAAGCTGCTTCTTTCTAAATTAAACAAATCAAAGTACCACTAAACTCAGCATTGGTCCTATAACATAATGTGTACTCATGGTCAATTTACAGTTAATCCTTCTGTTCCAACTCTTTAGGAGGAAAAATTAATTCCCCACTGGTCAGTAATTTAAGTCATTGAGTCAGATTTTACTTTTGCTAACTTGCTTACAATTTTAACTTGTTCTTAGCAATAATTCATGCTTTCCAATGACATTCCAATATTTTTCCTCCTTATCCGTTGATTGTATCTATTGTCTTCTCTTCTTCAACTTCCTTCAAACTTCCCAAGTACAGCTATTAGTTTAGTATATCATTTGCTCGCATTACATCTGAGTTTTGATTACTGATCATTGCCTAAGAGAGCAATCAACCTCTGGAATGGATTGATTAATAACCATCTCCAAGACCATAATTCAACAATTTCTGTCTTTTTCATTATTTTTCAAGGTTTAATTTTCTCAGTCATACCTTACCTTTGGGAAGATCTTTAATTTTCCTATTCTGAACTTTGTTGTCATTGAAATATCTGTGGAGATTCTCAGTCATCCAGGTCATGGTTGTCCCAGAGGTAGTTGCCGCTTGAAAAAGTACCTTTGGGACATTGAAATATCCTTAACATTCATAATATTATCTAGTCATTTCGCTTACTTTTCCCATGCAGTGTCTGCTTTTATCTATTCACCCCAAGAAACAGTTTATCTACTACCTTCACTCCAATTGACTGGCACTATTATTTTCTTCCAAATATTTAACATGAATTTCAGTTTTAATGAGTTCTTCAAAGTGTTGTTTGAGGACTTCACTGAAAAATTATTCAGTATTTTGGCATGTTAGCAGCCTGATACATTAGCAGCCTGATATGATATACAAGAAGGTCTTTCTGTACCCAATGAGGCAAAAAGAAATATTTTATACTGTTGTTCTGTTTAATCTACCTTGTGATCATATAGACATCTACCTTTTTAGGAGCCTGTATGTTCATCTGACATTTTTTTCTTGTTCTATGGTTTTATTCTTTTTTTGCAAAATGTTAAACTAAACTTTGCTTGCATGAGGAAATAGGGCAATAATTCAATATCCTGTTTTCAAAATGATAGACAGACAGATAGACAGATCTCTACCAGTCTCTATATCATGTGATATTTTATTATTAGACCTACAGTTGACAAAGAGTTGTTAGCACGTAACAGCTGACTAGTAACCACATACATTCAAAATTTACCACAGAGATAATTTTAAATCAAAATCTACTAAAATTGTTTTATGTCTTGTCACTCCAATATGCTAAGACATATGAACAAACATAGTACAATCAAAAAAGAAATTGTACATTTAAGGACATCACTGCACTTAGACACATTTCTGCTTCTTAGGTTCAGTGCAATTTGATATGCTAATATATAGAAGGGCTTGTTCTGGCTTTACTAAATGTATTTCAGCTACTTTTTTTATTGTGAAAGTAGAAAATGATAACCATTTGTAATGGGCTGGTAGATCCCAGAGATATCAAGAAAGAAACAGATCAAATAGCTGAACTGACAATTTAGCCACTAATTTAGAATTAAGTAAAACAACAACAATTGATTCCTAATTGGATGAGTCAATAAAAATATTTTTGTTTTGTTTATAGACTCAAGAAACTGACCAGAGAAGTAATTATATATAGCTTGAAAAAAATTTAACTGTTTTTAACTGTTTTACAAATTTAAAAAAAAATACTGCCTATACATTGCCCAGAATCATTGTTTGGGATGGATGGCTATAGAAATTGAATACATAAATAAAAATAAACAATTTGTGTAACAAACAAAACAACCCATGGAACTTTTATCTGCAGAACAGTTATATTATTTTAACTTCTGAATGAAAGTGAATACATTTAGGAATGTAACATAACTTAGGTTTAAAATTATTTATTATTGTGAAATAAAATCATATAACTTTGTATTATTTATTACTTCTGTTTTATTATTTATTGTGTTTAACCTTATGGAAAGAACAGAACACTGTTTTTTCAGTATATTTCTGCAGCCATTTTTTTAAATTTCCCATGACAATTAGATAATAAATTCTGATAACTTTCTGAATAGTTTCTGATTACAATAACTTAAAACTGTATATATAATACTTCACACACACAAAAATCCTTATTGTTTTTTGTATTTAATCTTTTCGTAGGTGGAAAGACATGATGTAAATACACTCAGTTTGCCACTTAATATTCGCCGTGGAGGTTCAGACACTAATCTGAATTTTGATGTACCTGACGGTATATTTGAATTTCACAAAGTAAAACTCAGTGCAGATAGCCTGAGACAAAAAATTCTGAAAGTTACTGAGCAAATAAAAATAGAACAAACAGCTCGGGATGGGAATGTGGCTGAGTACTTGAAGCTGGTGAACAGTGCAGACAAACAACAAGCTGGACGAATTAAACAAGTCTTTGAAAAGAAGAATCAGAAGTCTGCCCATTCCATATCCCAGCTGCAAAAAAAATTGGAACAATATCACAGAAAGCTAAAAGATATAGAACAGAACAGTACCTCCAAAAGCACCAGAGATACTTCCAAAGACAGCCTAAAGGAAATCCCACACTCTTTAAAAGATGCACAAGGAAAAGCTCGTGCTACCAGCCAGGCCAATGAAAGCTGCAAAACTGGGGTTCCAGGAGTTTCGTTGACACCTCCAGTGTTTGTTTTCAACAAATCCAGGGAGTTTGCAAATCTGATTCGGAATAAGTTTGGTAGTGCTGACAACATTGCTCACTTGAAGAGTAGCTTAGATGACTTCAGACCAGAAACTACTTCTAGGGCTTATGGTGGTAGTGCCACCACAGTAGCCAAGCCAAAATACACCAGTGATGATGAATGCTCAAGTGGAACATCGGGATCCATAGATAGTAATGGAAACCAATCTTTTGGTCAAGGTGGGGCAAATACTTTGGACAACCATGGAAAACTTTCCATATTCTTGGAAGAACTGAGGGAAATAAAGGAAGCACAATCCCAATTATCAGAAGATATTCAAAATTTAAAAGTACAGTTCAAAAGAGATTATGGCTTTATTTCTCAGACCGTGCAAGAGGAAAGATTCAGGTATACAATTATATGTTATTATACTAAAATTGTACACTGCTGCTCTATCGGTGGTTGGCTGCCATTATGCTTCTGGTTTCAGTTCAAGATACCGGTGATGATCTATGAAGTCCTTCATGTCATGGGACCAGGTTATTTGAAGGACTGCCTTCCCTGCTTACATCTACCCATCCCATTAGAACTGGTAGGCGAGATATGCTTCAGGTCCCAATCTGTTAGAGAATGTTATCTGGCAGGAGTCAGGAAGAGAGCCTTTACTGTCATGGAGCTCACTCACCCTCCCTTTGGCATATCATCCTCCCGGGAGACCATATTGCCTCGACTCCGCTGGCTTTTTGTAAAGCTTAAAGATGTGACATTGCCTCCAGGCCCGGTGATTATAGATGTGCCATAAAGCCTATATAGTGGTTGTTTTGAGTGTTTACTGTTTTATATATCTTGGCTGTGGATTGTGTCATATGGTTTTATATGGTTTTCTTTTAAGATTGTATTTTGTTCTTTTGTAGTGTTTTAAATTGTTTTAAGACACCCAGAGTCATGCATTTGAGATGGGTGACTACATAAATTAAAACAATCAACAATTTGATTTTTTAAAAAGTCTAAAATACCTAGCTTCTATATAAGGCAACTTATACTCACTTCATGAAAAGGCTGGTTATTATGATTTTTAAAAAGCTTACAAATGATATTTTAAGTTATACATAGATGAACTACACCAAAAGTAACTTTAATAAATCTTTTTGTTGTTGAAATTTGTATGAAGATATGAGCACTTAGAAGACCAGCTAAATGATTTAACAGACCTCCATCAACATGAAACAGCCTATTTGAAACAAGAACTGGCCAGTATTGAAGAAAAAGTAGCATATCAGGCTTATGAGCGGTCACGTGATGTTCAGGTATCAACTTTTTTAAATTAAATAATATTGTTTTTTATGTGTAAAGAATATTAGTGCAAAGAGCCCTTCCGTACATTGCCATCCAGAAAATTAATTTTCAGGAAGTTAAAAAAGGTTAATTGTAAAGAAAAATAAATTGGTTGTTAAACGTTTAAAAATTAATTACTCTGAAAAAATATTTGTAAACACAAGTCCTTAACAAATTAAGCTGGAAAGAGTATGTAAAATGTCAGATGCCTTGTTCTTATAATTAAAGAACGATGTTTTTTCTCTTAAGTATGATAATTTCCTTTAAAATTTAGTGTGAGAGTTAAAAAGTTGACTCAACTTTTTATGATCAATATATTCAGAGAAAGTAAAAATGAAAAGCCATCACTTTTTATATCTTCAAAGGGAATAGAAATGTTTGAACTTTTATTATTGTCAAGGTATATTTTAAATCATTTACACAAAATGAGGGTAATCTTTAAGATTTATATCTATGTCTCCAATGGTATAATGGAGCTGGGAATTCTGAAGGTCATTTTCCAGTAGAATACAGTAGGCTGAATTACTTCTTGAACTGATCAGATAGGAATGGAAATCTATTTTGTATATAAGTTCCTTAACATTTTGTTCCACTGTGTTCCCTTCCTGTTTTCTTCCAATAGGAAGCTTTGGAATCTTGCCAGACACGGGTTACTAAATTGGAGCTCCACCAGCAAGAACAGCAAGCGTTACAATCGGAAACGGTTAATGCCAAAGTCCTACTAGGAAAAAGCATAAACGTAGTCTTGGCCTTCATGACTGTTATCCTTGTATGTGTCTCCACCATAGCAAAGTTTATAGCTCCTATGATGAAAAGCCGTTTCCATATTGTTTGCACGTTTTTTGCAGTAATTCTTCTTGCAATTTTATGCAAAAATTGGGATCACATTATCTGTGCCATAGAACAGATAATTATATCAAGATGAAAACACAAGTATGGAGACTTGGAGATTTTTTAAAAAATTATTTTGGACATTTAAACAGGCTATCAAATCTTGTAATCTAAGCAGACAGATTAGGTGAAGACTTTTTTTTTCCACCTGGGCATAAGCTTGTAAGACTGAAAATTCCTGCCAATGCTTTCATTTTAGCAATCATAGCATAAGGAATGACGTGATTCTGATGTGAAGTGGATGATGTGTATACATCTTTTTGCCTTAATCCAATCAACTTTTCTACATCCCAGATTTCAGCCAAATTCTGAATTAAAGATATTAATTAGATAAGTTTCAAGTGGAAAAAATTAGAAGAAATAATAATTAATTACATTTTATTAAATGGAAATTTACAATGTCCTATCCTTATCTAAAGTATTTTCCTTGTAGTATATTTCTAAATAGTAAATTAAGATATCTGTGTCTTAGAAAATGCTAGATAAATTTCCCAGGTTACCTGATGATCAACATTCCTGTGGTGGGAATTGTGCTGATGTGAATTATCTTCTGTTATTTGTATCCCTTTTTATCCAATCAACATACAATATACAGGTATTAACTATTTAGAATTTATTTTGCCTTTCAAAATAGTTAATCCACTATGATTTTGCTTCATGAACTTAAAGATGATATCTCTACTATGAATGAAATCAAGCACTTGGTTCTTCTGTTAATCCAAAAATGGGGGTCTTTATTTTAGAAGAAAATTTCTGTAGCCTACCAAACACCTCATTTATCAAAAATGCAAAAGATAAGAAAAACTGTTCATCTTCTTACAGACACTGGAGGAGATAGAATCATTCTCAATGGAGCACAAATATACACATTAGTATCAAGGAACAAACAAAACTAGTATAACAAGACATGTTGTTCGGTAGTTTCAAAACATAGGACCGGGAAGAGTAAATTGAAGCCAAACCATTCAACCATGTCTGTTAGCCTTACCAGGTTGACTTGACAGGAAACTTAACCAGATACACTAATTATTTTATTGTACAGCCACATTAACAGAATCTAGCAAATTATCCTGCTGTCACTTTTAAAGTCCAAGAACTTAAACAGATCCCTTTGCTCTTCCCACTATACTACTGTGGGTGATACTGTCTCTTATCTGATCATTCCCTAGGCAGCATCTTTTCACCTGGTCTCTCAAGGTCTTTCCCATGTACCATTACATTCTTTCTCTCCTCCCTACTCTTCCATGTCCTAATAATCTGGAGTAGCTACTTTATCACAAATAAAGAACACACGCTCTAAGCTAGTTGAATGCTTAGATACCCTCCCTATATGCATCACCATTGCTTCTGAGATGGTAATGGCATCTACCTATATGCATCACCATTGCTTCTGAGATGGTAATGGCATCTACCTATACAATTGGTAAATGCCTCTTCATCCACTACTGTTAGAATCAGCAAAGTGCATATAAGGTAAGCAGCTGGCCTTCTAACTAGAAATGGTTGTGATGGTGCTTTCCCCAGGAAAAGAAAGAATCAATGACTAAAGCAGTGAGTTCCCCTTCTACCTCAAACTGTGAGACCTCTTAGGTCTCATTTTTTATGTCTAGTTACTATCTTTCCCTTCTCTTTTCCACCCTCCCTTTAGCTTCCTTATTCAGCTATCTGTCATTCTCTATGATACTGAGTAATACTGCTTTCGTACCAATTTGCATAACGTTGGTGCAGTATTCTCAAATTACTGTGTTTCAGCCTACAGTAACACCGTAATCACTGTGAAGTTTGTATTGAATCAAGACTTCATCTAAGAATACTCTTGTATAATCATCTTGAATAGAATTGGCTGGGAAGTGAAAAGATGGGAGATAGACTAGTGTGATTATGTTCCTTGTTTTAAGGCATGTTTTATTTTTAGCACTTTCTTGTAAATTGACTTGGTTGAGACCTTAAGACATGCACTGTAATCCTTTTGCACATTTCTGTTGAGTTGTGTTTCTACTGTATTTCATGACTATAATGGTATGGATGCTGTAATGATAACAGCATTGCCCAGCATGGTTTTTCATCTTTTGAAAATTTGGATGTGTTGTTTCAAAATGCTATGAGCATAAGCACAGCTCTCTTTAAAGCATCCACATCTTTTTCTAGGCATCACATAAACTTGAAAAATAGGCAAAAGTGTTTTAACAAGTCAAAAACATGTGACTACTTTAAAGAAATGCTGCAAAAATGAAGCAACCTCTCCAAATCATGTTTAAGTATGTGCAACGGTATTGTACAATATGTAAATAGTAATAATGCTTGCACTATAAAAACGGTTTATAAATGATATGTGCAATTTTATTTTTTAAAGTAGAACTGGACTTAACAGTAAAAATGATAGCCCTTCACTGTATCAGGCAGTGCCAATGTTAAGTTGATCACACTGAATCCTTTCTAGTAATCCTAAACAATTACTAGTAATTACTAGTAATCTGGTAAATACAAGAGGCATTGTTTTAAAGCTATCTGCATTTAACTAATTAGTCCTATGAAATTCTGATCAACCTCATAATTGGCATAAAACCTTACAATCTGTTCTTAATATAATGCTTTCTTTCCCTCCAATGATTCTTACTAGATGAATACTTTGCATAGAAAATGAAAGAATTCAGATTACTTTAAAAGGGGGGAAATAAAGAGGATCCATACTGTAAGTTCATATCCTATTTTTCCATGTCTCAAATTAGTAAAATTCTTTTTTAAAAATTAAGATTCTAGGTTTTTTTTATCACATTTGATTATTTTCCTGTTTCTATATATTAGGAGCTTATAATTCCTATTAAAAATTTATGTTTGAACAAATTTTAATCTAGTAATTGAAACAGATCGTGTGCGATTATATAGTTTATTCTATAGTTTTGTGCAAATCATAGAATATTAGGTTGGATGGGCCTTGGAGATCTAACTCTATACCAAAGCTGAGAGTTGGCTTTATTTTTTTCAGCTCATATTAATGAAGTTATTTCTGAATTCCTCTCTGTCCGTGACATCACCATTCTCTCATAAAAACTCATACAACTGCTCCAAATTCTAAGCCAACAACTAAACTCCATGTTCAGAAATATTTATATTCTTCTATTTACAAAAAGCAATTTGCTCTTTTAAAACTTTGAAACTATTTTTATAAACTACTGATTATTCTTTTATAAAGCCTCTTTCTGACTCTAATACAGTCAGTACTTTTGAATTGTTGGACAGAATAATGGACTACTTCAGGCTGAATATCTTGCCTCTTCCTATCTCTGGGAAGACACTGTTTATATATCATGCAGCTCGTCTTGAGCTATAAACTAGTTAAGCATAATGGAAAATATTATTTGGTCACCAATGTTGAGACATGATTCAATTGCTGCTAGTTTCTATACATGAGATGTAGGAAGGCAGGAAAATGTCTTAGGCTACTATCTCTCAGGATACAGTAATATACAGTATATTTTTCTTAATACATGACCCATTGCTGTGAATGATGATCTCTTGTTTACATTTGCCTATTTAAATATATAAAATACATGGATTCACTTCTTAGAAGCTCTGCTTTTCATTTTTATGGGAAAAACAATGTTACGCTTTTGTCTGTTTCTTGCTGCTGTATAGTACAGTCCTCCAAGTTCTTTTGCTAAGAGCCATCCTCTGTTTCACTGAGGGATATTCATGTTCTTACAGATGAAATTGAGTTTTTGCAGCAGTGCTTGAAGCCACAGAAAGTGCACAACAGTGAAAATACAATTCTATTCACTTGTTTGTGTGTATGATTAAAAAGTTTTAACCTAGAGATTGTCAGACACCATGTCACAGCTATCTCTGTTTTCTTAAATCTTAGATAGCTTCTTGTACATTTTTGGTTCTCACTTTAGTTCAAAAATAGTTAGTTGCAATTTTCTAACCAGAAAACTCTGGCTTTAAATTTTAACACCATTTAGACATATGCCACACTGCCAATATTCCTGTGTCAAATGTAGCTTGCTTAATTAAATGACTGCTGCTTCAAAGAAATCATTGACTAACTTAAGAACTAAATAAAGATGTAATTGAATTTAGCACTGCTGAACAAAGGCAGCATGCTAAAAGCATTCAAGATGGTTTGCAACCAGGTCACCTTGCTATAAATAAACTCCATCCATAGGTTTTGTCAGATTGCTTATAGATATAACAGCACAGCTTTTCCTGAAGTTGGGCTAATTGACGTATCCAAACATTAGGCCCTAACATGTCTATGTCCTTACATTCCTATCTTAAGAGTCTTTTAGACTGAAGCCAAGAACCAGAATATTCATTTGAATGCTTCCTACATTTTCCCCCTACATCAACATTTTTTTCTTTTGTGTTTTTTGAAGAGTCAAGCAATCGGGAATGTATGGGAAATCTTGAATCCTGGA
Source organism: Ptyas mucosa (assembly GCA_012654045.1). Classification (NCBI taxonomy): domain Eukaryota; kingdom Metazoa; phylum Chordata; class Lepidosauria; order Squamata; family Colubridae; genus Ptyas; species Ptyas mucosa. Next base: position 13,941,368 of record WNWU01013802.1, read on the forward strand.
ATAATTCACCATTATATCATAACTATTGTTTTAGATATCTTGAATGAAAAATAAACTATGATCATTTTAAATACTAGATTTAGAAGGCAGAACCCCAACTCTTGTATTCATTTGCCCATCTTACCAGATCAGATAGGATCAATTTCCTTCATCCCTATAGAATAGCTACCTGAGAAGGCCTTATAAGGAAGCATTTCCAGTAGCTGCTCTCAACTTTTAGAACTCCCTTCAGTAAAGTTTTGGCCAGCTGTTTTCCTCTGGTCTTTAGGACTATGGCAGATGTTTAAGTTGTTCTGTCTTGCACAAGAGGAGGGGGGTAATTATTACTGAAAGTGAGATTTGCAAGTGATGATATATTACTTGACTTTTTTAAAAAAAATCATTTTTTGATTTTGTTTATACACACACATATAAATTATCTGGACGAGTGGTCTTTTATTTTAAGATTATTAGCCACACATAGCTTCTGGAAATAGATAGCAAACAACTAATACAAACAAATACCCCTTCTTCTGGAGCAATCTCTATGTTGGGCCCAGTGAAATTGCCTTAGCTGGATCTGTCTTAGCTCACTTCAGTTTACTTAGTGAGGCTGTGTGAATTCTGAGGTTACCAAAATATCAAATGTTGGCAAAATATCAAATCTGGAAACCTTTCACATTTGAATCTGACAGAAGGGAATGCAGCAAATAAAAAACTTGAAAACAATTATTGGGATCAAGGAAAAACTGTTTCCCGGGTTACAAGTTGCAATTCAGGTGTTTCAGAAAAAAATGGAGAGCAGAAACTCAAGTAAGACTGTAAGCAGGAGATTGGAAGCAGAAGAAAGATGAAATTGTCTAAAATCAAAAGTGCTCCTCAGAATTAGTATGATCATATAAGGTTCTGATTCTCAACATTTCCTACACACATGTGCATCAAACAAATGATGGCAATGTTGGAAAGACTGGGCCTAGTAAATAAAAATTACACCAAATAATGCTGTTTCTCTGCATATATGTGTGAGTGATCTGATAATGAACAGAAAACCCAAATCATAAATTAATGAATTAATATAAAAAAGTTCAAAAAGTATAATGTGCAATTTTAGTACAGACATTCTACAAAACTGATAATCCTCAACCTAAGATATAGCATTTAAATCAGTTTGTTAAATTGTATTATAAAGGAATAAATTAGTTAAAAAAGCATTTTGAATAACAGCTAATCCTAAGTATTTTTGCTTGAAAAAAAACCCTCAGTCTTCTTTTGTCACATCCCATCCTGCCTTGTTAATCAGGTTCTCTCTGCTTGGCAGTGATGCATATTATATTGGTTTTAGTCAAGTCAAGTCAACATTTAATTTCAAAACTACACACACAGACACACACCGTACATCAAGATATTTGTAAACTATTTTTATTAATAAAATCTTTCCAAGGAGTGAAAATAATAAGATAAAACATAGTAATTAAACGGCAACAATAATAACCAATGGTGTGATACAACAGAACCATGTGCACAAGTGATAACAATAAATTCAACTTAAGCTAATTTAAGCTAACAGAAGCATATCTTCAAAGCCTTCTTAAAAGTCTTAAGAAGGTGCCTCATAAATCTTCAGGAAAAATTCATTGAAATTACTGCAGTATCCTTTTCTTTCTGACTTCTACTACCTTAAATTGCCAGTGAACAAGGGAGGTCATTTCTTGCAGTAATTGCACATTTGTATATACACTGTCGAGCCAGCAGTAACAACCAATTCCAAATTTTTTGGGAGATGTACTAATAAAAAACCAAGATTAGCGGTTTTGATAAAAATCAACTGAGGAACAATCTTGAAATTTGTTCTTTCTCCCTTTGTACAATATATCTACTGGGAAATGATGGACTGTTTCTTTGCTATTAGACTGCCTTTGCATTTATTTTGTAGTTTCCTATTATTTTTATAAATATGGACATGCAAAATAGAGAAGAGGCAGAAGGATTATACCATGCTGGGACATTGGTGTTGGCTGAGGGAGGGAGGGAAGAAAAACTTGGGAAAATGAGTGCCAGAATAAGAGTATGGACCACAGGTAATAGCCTTATTCTATTGCTCTGTAAAAACACTCTTGTAATCTCTGCAAATTTTGTTTCAGCTGAAACCCAAAATGATAAAACTGTTCTAGGTTTTATTTCTGCTAATCCAAAATGATTTGGCAGAACTTTAAAAAATATATTTTATTGGGGTTCAAAACTCTTTTTTTTTACAGTTGATGAAGTATATTATTTTTTGAAATCATGTATCTGTTTGCCAGCCTCCCATATACTGGATTATTTTAATTTTCATTATGGTATATTATTTTATATTTTTATTCTCAAATTTTATCTCATTTACGGAATTGTATGTTTTACTTCATCAAACGATCAGTGAAGACTGCTTCATTATTGAACACAGTAACATACAGTTTTGACAATAAGCATCAAGGATATAAGTTCTATTTGCATATTTTATTATTTAATTCCTACTGAGAAAAGAAAGTCTTCATGGTAAAAATTATTTGTACTATAGATACTATTGCATCATGTTAATGACCTTGATTATAGAATGAAAATGTGCAATATAAAACTAAACTGATAGTGTATTGCAATTTTTGCATTGAATAATTCATTTTAATAACATTACAGACTACTGAAACATTTATAGAACCCTCTCATGATAGGAATTTTGAAGGCAGTGCACATAGTATTTGCATGGTGAATGATTGAATTGTTGAACTGTTTTGTAGATTTTAATTTATTACCTATATTTCATGGACTAAATTGTACCTCAGGCAGCCTTTTTCCTCCTTATCTTTCCTTTGTAAGATAATGACAACTGGGCATCATCGATAAATGTTTAAAAATCTACTGAATCCCTTTGCACTGAACTGACATTTTGTCATTGTATATGTAACATGTAATCATGCCATGTTTGTTTTGTGGGGCACTGCAAACATTTAAATGTGCTACTATTCTTTATTGTGTTCTACAAATTTCATAGGGGATTAGAATTGCCTCAAGGACACACTGACTTTTATTTTTAAATAAAGTTTTTAAATGTAGTTGATATTGTTTATTTAAAATATCTACTGATCTATCCAATGTGACACACAAAATAGTTTGGTAGATGTAAATACATTTTCATGTAAACTTTATTTTTTTATTACAATTGTTTTAATTATTTCTGGAATAATTTATTCAGTCAGATGAAGATTAGAACAGCAGTGAAATCTGCTGCACATCCCCTTATAGGAAATAAAAACTTACTCCCCCCCCCCCCCGAATAGAGGAGATGTAATCACTAGATCTAGTTGATTTCTCCAGGATGGGAGGATGTTGGTATTTACAGGTAATGTGTTGGCATGACAGGCAAATTAAAATGGGTCACAAAGCCCGAGATTTATATCTGCATTGCAGGACATTGAATGAAGAGTTATAGAGATGTGCCAGATATTTTACCTCCCATGAATAGATTAAAAGTAGCCTGTTACTCTAGCCACAACTATTTGCACTTTGATTTATTTCCGTGTAAAAGAAATTATACAAAGTGGTATAAATGAATATTGTACTTAGTACTAGGCTATTCCCTAATAAGTATACCTACAAAAACCCTGGCATATTCAGAAAAGGATGTTCTTGGCACTTGGCCCAAGAACAAGCTTTTAGTCAGAATAAAATGAGTTTTAAGATATAAAAGGCAGTCAGAAACAATTGCACTTTGGGGGGCTTCTAAAACAATGTTTTAGAAATATTTCCCTTTGCTTCTCTCTGACCTTCAAATTTCACAGCAAATAAACATATATAAGCATTGCCCATACTCCTTAGGTATGCTTATTACCCATGAATCCTAAAAGAACTTCTTGGTTTGGTCAGTAACTGATGCTAAAGCAAGATTATAATGATACATGGCTAAGAAGTGATATGATGTTTAGCCAAAGGGATGAGAAAGAAAACCTTAATAATAATAACGATAGTAATAATACATCATGTAAATACATCAAGAGAGTGAAGATCTTAAAAGAGCCTTGGATAGTACAGTGGTCTAAAGCCCTGTTATTAACATCAGCTGCCTGCAATTATTGCAGGTTCGAATCTCACCAAGGCTCAAGGTTGACTCAGCCTTCCATCCTTTCTAAGGTAGATAAATTGAGGATCCAGTTTGTGGGGGCAATAAGCTGACTTTGTATAAATATACAAAAGTATGAAGGCTATTGCTTAGCGCATTGTAAGCCGCCCTGAGTCTCCGGAGAAGGGCGGCATATAAATCAAATTTTAAAAAAAATCCAAATTCAATGGAGGAAATTCAATGGAGGAAATACCATCAAAGCAATTAACACCTGGGCACTTCCAGTCATTAGATACACAGCAGGAATAATGGACTGTACTGAAGCAGAACTAAAAGCAATGGATAGGAAGACAGAAGAATAATGACAATGAATCATACCCTTCCATCCTCGCAGTGACATTGACAGACTCTACCTACCAAGGCAAATAGATAGGTGTGGAATGTTGCAAATACATCAGATGGTTGAAGAAGAAGAAATAGCTTTGGAAGAATAGCTGAAGGACAATGATGAAGATGCGCTGACGGTTTATTGGAAGGAAGGTTACTGACTACTGGAGAGACCAAACTGGTTTATAAGAAAGACCAAATGAACAAGAGAATGGAGGCATGGGAAGACAACGCACTATATGGACAATACATTAAAGAAAAAAAAGGGAAAGCAGATACTAACAATACCTGGCAATGGCTAAGACCAGGAAAGTTGAAGAAAGCGACTGAGGAACTAATTCTGGCTGTACAAGACCAAGGCTTAAGGACAAATGCATACAAAGCCAGAATTGAGAAGACAGCAACAGACAGTAAGTGCCGCCTATGCAAAAAAGCTGAGGAAACGGTGGATCACCTGGCAAGCTGCTGCAAGAAGATCGGACAGATGGACTATAAGCAGTGGGTATGAAAAAAGTAGCAACAATGGTGCATTGGAAGATCTGCAAGATATATCATTTGTTTGCGAGCAAGAACTGATGGGATCATAAAATAGAGAAAGTCATAGAAAATGAAGAAGATACCGTATTTTTCGGAGTATAAGACGCTCCAGAGTATAAGACACACATTAGTTTTTGGGGAGGAAAACAAGAAAAAAAAATTCTGCCTCTGCCTACCAGCATCCATCGGTATTCATCTGGCTAGTGTCCTTGCAGCAAATAGCAAACAGCCTGGTCAGCTTCAGCACATTATCACAGCCTGATTCAGCACAAGCAGCTGATCGGCGGGTGGATCAGCCTCCCAGAATACCCCCAATCAGCTGTTCCAGGCTGCAGGGATTGCCACAAACCATCGTTGCCTCGCGTTTTTGGACTCTGTGCCTCACATTTTTTTACCTCTGTGCCTCGCGTTTTTGGCCTCCGAATGCTCCGTTTTAGACCCCTTCCAGGTTGCAGGGATCGCCATAGCACATTGCCGCTGCCTCCATGCCTCGTGTTTTCGGCCTCCATGCGTTGCGTTTTTGGCCTCCACATGTTGCGTTTTTGGCCTCCACACACCCCATTTTTGGCCTCTGCGCATCATGTTTTTGGGTGGTTCCAGGTGGTACAGATTGCCACCACTGCCGCTGATCCTTGCTGGCTGGAACTGCCTGAAAACATGACGCACAGAAGCCAAAAATGCAATGTACGGAGGCGGTGATTGGTGGCAATGTGCTGTGGCGATCCCCGCAACCTGGAACAGGTCTAAGATGAAGCGTTTGGAGGCCAAAAATGCGACACGCGAAGGCCAAAAATGCGAGGCACAGAGGCAAAAAACTTGAGGCACGGAGGCAGTGATGTGCTGTGGCAATCATCACAGCCTGGAACAGGTCTAAAACAGTGTGCGGAGGCCAAAAACACGAAGCGCAGAGGCAGAAAATGGCTGAAGGATGGGGGCCAGCGGGTGGGCGGAGCTACATTCAGTGTATAAGATGCACCCAAAATTTCACCCTCTTTTAGGGAAGAAAAAGTGCATCTTAAACTCCGAAAAGTAAATTGCTCAGGGACTTTAGAATTCAAACAGACAGGCACCTGCCACATAACACACCAGATTTAACAATTGTCGATAATAAAGACAAAAAAGGCTGGACAGTGGATGTGGCAGTGCCTTGAGACAATAGAATAGAAGATAAAGAATTGGAGAAAATAACGAAATACAAAGACCTACAAATAGAAATAGAACGACTGTGGCAAAGGCAAGCAAGTGTAATAGTAATAGGTGCCTTGGGTGCAATCCCAAAACAACTGGAGCACACTTGAACACCATTGGCATTGACAAATTCTCCATCGGTCAACTGCAGAAGGCAGCTTTACTGGGAACAGCTGCCATCCTGCGACAATATCTGTAACATCATCAAATATCCACATCTGCCTATCCAAGGTCCTTCAAAACTTTTTGCAGCACTAGCAATTTTTGATAGCTTTGTAAAATATGTATTTTCCCCATTCTACATTTATATAACGATTTTATATTTTTTTTATTGTCCATGGGGTCGCGATGGGTCGGACACAACTTTGCAACTAACAACAACAATTTCTTTTTTACTCTCAGCAAATCATTGAAGATTTCAAATTTAACTACAAAATATGCATAGAAGACCTAATATGCATCCTGTAAGCAACCTAAACCTATTTACATTTAGTCTTAAATACACTTGCTGAACTGTATGTAATTTCCTCGTTTAAAAATAGGACAGGAACGATGCCTATTCTTCAGCCACCTATCATCCATGGCTGCTAAAGCAGGGGTGAAATGCTCCCGGTTCGGACCGGATCATCTGATCCAGTAGCGATGGTGGCGGGTGGTTCGGAGAACCGGTAGCAAAAATCCCTGCGCCCCCCCATGCCCAGCTGAGCTGCACGATCAACAAAGGCTTTTAAAAAAAAACTTTTAAAAGCATTTTTTCTACAACCTCTTCTGCCGAAAAAATGCTTTTAAAAGTTAAAAAAAAAAGCCTCTGATGATTGCGCGGCTCAGCTGGGATTGTCAGAGGCTTTTCAAAGCATTTTTTTCTGCAACCTCTTCGGCCAAAGAGGTGGTTTAAAAAATGCCTTTAAAAGCCTCTCTGATGATCCCAGCTGAGTTGCCTGATCGGCAGAGAAGCTTTTAAAAGCATTTTTTTCTGCAACATCTTCAGCCAAAGAGGTGGTAAAAAAAATGCTTTGAAAAGTTAAAAAAAAAGTTGGCCATGCCCACCCAGTCACATTCCCCCCCACACACCATGCCACGCCCACAGAACCAGTAGTATTTTTACGTTTCATCCCTGTGCTACAGCGATGTAGTCCTATGCATTCTCATCTGGCCGCAGGTTCCTTTAAACAGGGGGATTTTTACAGAATGCTTCAGTATCAGTTTGATAACTTTTAGCCTGAAAGAAAATTCTGTAAATTAATCATGAAAATAACAAAAAGAAAATTTACCATCCAAGTTAAAGTTAAATATTAATTTAATTGTGATATAATTTCTGCAATGCTTAGTGACCATAATGTGGTTGGCAAAGAAATAAAAGTAGTCATTTTGTTTCCTTGGTTTCAAGAAGGTAAGATTGTCGCAGGGCTAGAGAAGTAGAGATTCATCCCAAATAGAAAAGCAATGTCACATTTTCTGTAAACAAGATAGAATGTTGTACAATCAGGCCAGAAACATATTAACAAGGGAGATCAGAGCAGCAAAAAGAAGCTATTCTGAAAAGCTAAGGAATCAGTTTTCAACAGATGAACCAAAAAACATGTGGAAAACTCTCACCGGTTACAGCAAACCTCCTTCCCATGCTGAAGGAAATCAACAACTGGCAGATGACCTAAATGTGTTTTACTGTAGGTTTGAGAGAAAACTACTGCCACCTATCTCCACAATCCACATCCGGGACACACCAACAACAGCCAAGTATCCTACAACTGACCCCATTCCATTGGGTCCACCACCTCTGGTGATTACAGAAAATGAGGTGCAAGATCTATTTCACAGACAAAAGCTAGGAAAAGCACCAGGCCCAGATAACTCCTTGCTTAACAGCCTGTGCTGATCAACTGGCCCCCATCTTCACCCATATCTTTAATAAATCACTAGAAATGTGCTATGTTCCTTCTTACTTCAAACACTCTACTATCCTCCCACTGCTGAAGAAACCCTCCATCAAGGAACTGAACAGCTACAGACCAGTTGCTCTAACATCTGTAGTTATGAAAACCTTTGAAAGGCTAGTGCTGGCCCACCTGAAAACCATCACGGATCTGCTATTAGACCCCTTGCAATTTGCCTACCGAGCAAATAGATTGACAGATAACACTGTTAATATGGCTCTGCACCACATCCTACAACGTCTTGGATCTCCAAAGACCTATGCAAGAGTCCTCTTTGTAGACTTCAACTCAGCATTCAATACCATTATTCCAGACACACTTCTAAATCAGCTAGCTGTACCTAACCACACTTGTAAATGGATCATAAGCTTCCTAACAGACAGGAAGCAACAAGTGAAGCAAGGCAAAATCACATCAGATATCTGTACAATTAGCACAGGAGTCCCCCAGGGCTGTGTGGTCTCTCCATGTCTCTCTATACACCAATGATTGCATCTCAAAAGATCTCTCTGTTAAAGTACTGAAGTTTGCAGATGATACGACGAATCTGCATACAGATGGGAGGTTGAACAACTAGCCTTGTGGTGGAACCGGAACAATCTTGAACCAAACACACTCAAAACCGTAGAAATGATGGTAGATTTTAGGAGAAACCCTCTTATACTACCATCTCTTACAATACTAGACAACACAGTATCAACAGTAGAGTCCTTCAGGTTTCTAGGTTCTATCATATCTCAAGACTTAAAATGGACACCTAACATCAAAAACGTCATCAAAAAAGCACAACAAAGAATGTTCTTTCTGCACCAACTCAGAAAGCTCAAACTGCAAATTACTGAATCTGTCATCTGCAAACAAGACAGATACAGACTTCAACACATAATTAGAACTGCAGAAAACAATTGCTACCAACCTGCCTTCCATTGAGGATCTGTATAGTGCGCAAATCAAAGAGGTCCGTGAAAATATCTACAGACCCCCTCATATTCTGCACATAAATTGTTTCAACTTCTACCCTCAAAACCACACTATAGGGCACTGCACACCAGAACAACTAGATACAAGGACAGTTTTTCCTTGAATGCTATCACTCTGCTAAACAACTAATTCCCACAACACTGTCAAACTATTTACTAAGACTGTATTACTATTCTTCTTTTCATCCTTCCTATTACCTATCTCCTCTCACTTATAACCATGTTGCTTGTATTTTTACGATTTATATTGTTCCGTTTCCTAGTATCATTTGCTTATTATATCCTAAGACTATCAATGTGTTGTATCTTGATGTATTTTTTCCTTTTTTCTCCTTTTATGTACACTGAGAGCATATGCACCAAAGACAAATTCCTTGTGTGTCCAATCACACTTGGCCAATAAAGAATTCTATTCTATTCCATTCCATTCTATTCTATACTGAAGAATTTCTATAACAAAAATCAGAATCCTAAAGGTAATTGACTTGTGCAAGTTGAAAAAGAGGGAAAGAACTCCTTCAGATACTTTTGAGATATATATATTTTAAAAACTAGATAATTTAGAGACAAATATTACGAATAACGGATTGCAGTCAATAAAAGTTGGCAGCTTCCTTGAGGGAAAGATCAATAAGCAGAAACTCAGGACATGTGGTGACAGGTGGGGAAGTTATGCTTAGGAGACTGAGGAAAGTAGAACGGGGAAGTCAGCGGACACATTGATGGATGGGACTAAGCTATTTGCTATTCCGAGAGACGGCTCGAGATAGCGAGCGCTCAATAGGAGTGCTGCACACAGTACCCAATCAAGGAAATTAACTTCAGAACGAGGATTCCAATGCCGTTTCTTTACCACAAAAGCAACCACGGCGACAATATGATTGGCTCAACGCTAGAAAGGCAGCAACAAGCCCCGCCTCTTATCTTCCCGCGTCACCTCGCGCTTCGATTCCCATTCCAACGCGGCGTTCCCTTTTCCGCACTCCCGTGGTGCTTAGCGACGAAAACCTAAACCGACGAGGGGTCCGACCTGCAGTTTACAAAATGGAAAGGTAAAAAGTGCATACGGATCCCGAGAGGTCTCAAATAAAAGCAAAGGGGCGGGGCAATAGTCCCGAGGCGCCATTTTTAAACAGCCGAGCCTGCTCTGAACTGGTAGGTGAGGGAAAGAGGGCGAAAAGGGGCCGGTAGGGTTAAGATATTTTCCGAGACATTTGGCGACCCACGGTTTTTTTCTTCAAATGTGACTTTATTGCAAAATTTCGTAATGTACAGGGTTGTTTTTAATGAACTCATACGCTTTCGCGTTAAGTCTGCGACAGCCTTTCCCGGCCTACTAAGTATTCTCTTTCCTTGGCTGGAAACTCTCGAATTTATAATGTTGATACTTCAGAAATGACGCTTTTGCTGAGCGATGAGGGGGAAAAATACTATCGGGTGTGGTTTTTTACCTGATAATCACTTGAATGTTGGGGAGTTGATCTGTACAACTTAGAGAAAATTGATGTAAGACATCTCAACTATGCGGAAATCTCCACAAGAACAATCTCCTAAAACAGATTCTTAAAACAGACTTTGCATGCTCCTTGGGTGGAGGTGGGAATTACTGGGGTTTATATCTGAGCAACTGCTTATGAAATTGTGCTGGATAAGATTTAATGTGACAGGACCTTTCACCATCTGAAGTTTAGAAGGAAAAAAGGCAGGAAAACTTTGTATTGTAACACTCAGCTGCTTACTTATTTTTGTGTGTAAAACAAAATTCTGCAAACATCTGCTTCTATCCTTGGTTAAATTGATAGTGATAATAAGAATATCATAAAAATAATAGATTATACTGATAATTGTACCCAAAATATGTTATCTAAAATGACTCTCAATTTCCCTTGGTAAGCCACCTTGATATTTTGATATTGCTGTTTTTTGAAAGAAAGGTTTTGTCCGTCCATTACCACAAACCCCTTAAAATGCTCGATTAGTGTTTTGTATTCACTCTTATTCTCATGAATAAAACAAACCATCAGAATTAGAACTGGACAAGGAATAAAAAACCATGTCTTAAAAGATTATAACTTTCATCATAGCTTCTTGACATAGGTTTGCTTTTATTACAACAGTGATCTTTAGCTTTGTTGTTAGTATCACAAAAACTTTCCATTTTAAAATAATGGATCAAAAAGCCGGACTTCATTAACAGACTAAGCTAATATTATTCTAGGCCTGCAACTGTGATTGGTAAATTGTTTTAAGAAATATAGAATTAGCAACTGTCAAATTTCACTTTAGACTTGGCACAAGCTTAGGCAGAGAGGAATTGCTCTCAAAGCCTACTTTGCAGAAGCCAGCTGCTCCCAGGACAAGCCTGTTCAGCTTTTGTAAAAAAATCCCCTAAATTGCTTGCAATCAAACCCTGAATTGGGTGCAACCCACAATTTGGGCACCTGTATTGTGATTTCTTTAATGTATTCTTATGAAGGTAGTCATTTTTGGTAATCCATAATCCATAGTTTAGAATTGTATACAAATTCAATGAATTGTACTTTATTAAGTAATCCAGTTGAGTATGTTTCAATAGTTTCTATGAAAAGGAAGAAGTGTTCAAAAGTGAAAGAAGGGAATAGGTATCCATCTGCTTTTGGTTCTGACTATAATGTTGCTTAATTCAGTGAAATCTCATTGTACAATCCCAGGTGTAATTTAACAGTAACACAGTTGGAAGGGATCTTGGAGGTCATCTAGTCCAACTAGATGTTGGATCCCTAGTGTACTAGGGATTCGAACTACCGAACTGCTGACCTTTCTGATTGACAAGGTCAATGTCTTAGTCACTGAGCCACCTCGTCAGGCTAATGGAGTGTGTCACAATGGAAAATAAATTACCCATATTTTAGACTAGAGAAATTATTTTTATTTCTAAGTATTTATAAAAAATCCCACAAGATGTCAGTAAAATCTGAATAATTTTATTATTTTTTCTTACTAAATCATTATGTTTAATAGTTAATACACAATTTTAAAAACAGTTTACAAAGAAACACAACTAAATCTGAGCATTATATCATAAGTAAAATGTTTAAATAGGGAGCCCCCTACATATGACTGTATACAGTGGTACTTCAGTACTTGATGTTAATTGGTTCCAGGAAACATGCTGAATACTAAAAACAATGAGTGCCAAAATAAACCAGGTGACTTACCATGTGACCCTTTGTTATGGCTGGGAGGAACTTTTTGACTATTCTTTTTCCTATGTCAATGACCTTCCCAGCATGGCTGACTTCCTATCTGCCCTCTGAGGCTGTCCCCTTCTTCCTTTTGCACCATACCAAATACCAAAGAAACTACAAATACTGGGACAATATTTTCACATCAAAATGCATCAAGTACCAAATTTGATGAGTTTTGAAGCAATCGAATACCGAGGTACCATTGTAGTTTTCATATCTTTGGTATTTATATTTAATAGTTAGATTGGTATCCGATCTTTTCCCAGGAACTCAAGTCAGTATGCAAAATACTCACTACAATTTTTCTCACATATCGTCTTGAGAAGTAGGTTTAGTTAAGAAACAGTGATCAACTTAAAGTCATGCAGCAAGCTTCTCAGTCTTAGTCTTATTCATTATGGCAGCTCTATTTTTAATGTCCATAATATTCAGTTGAAACACCATATATTTCAGACAATTTATAGGTAGGAGTGCTGTGCAAGCCAGGGTAGAAAGGTATTTTAAGGATGAAAATACAAAATGTTTTACAATTTAAAAAAATCACAGCAAAAAACCCTGTTCTATTTCAAAGTTTGAGATTTTCTCTTTTAAAAATATGTATTTCTTCCTTAAGATAATTTTAAATCCTGAAAGGGTATAATATGACCTACTGTACTGTGTATACTCTGTTACTTTTAGGTTTAGCGCTCATAACAATAGGATATTTTAGCAAGAATAGAAGTAAGGGATTCAGATGTTATGATAATGGAGTTTCTGTATAGTTAAGCCAGATACATTCTCATCAAAGGACATGGTCAACTTGATTGGCTTTCATGCAAAGTTCTCAGTATCCCTCGGGAATAGCTCTTTTACTCCCATAAGGACAGCCAATACTCTTGTAAGAAAAAAAGGTTCAAATAATGGTGAATTGCATGTATTGTTCACAATTTAGCATATTTGGTTTACTTTGAATTGAATTGTAATGCATGAATATAGATTCTTAGTGAACGTCTGTTGTTTGGTGGCAAAATGAAGTTTTGCAACATGTATTTAAGAAAGAGTTTTTTTATCATGATGTACTAACTATTAATTGGGTGCTTTTTTGTTTGTACAGATAATTTGGTCTCGGGAGATGTCCTTATGAGAGAAAGCAGTCTCTATGACGGTGATAGTCTTGCACTGACAGCATTTTTACCTGATTGTCAACTCATTAGTATTCAGTCAAAATGGATGCTTTGCCGAATATCCTCTCTCCAGTGGGAGGGAGTGGTGATCTTGTCAGTTCACAAGTAGAAGTGCAAAAACTGTTAATTGATGAAAGGATGCGGTGTGAACATCATAAAACAAATTATCAAACACTAAAAGCAGAACATACTAGGTATCACATTTACTTTAATAAAAATGTATTGGTTGCAAAAGATTGAATATATCAAAGCTATTCCTTCATGAACTTTTTATAGTAATGTGGTTTAAAAAGTTGAATTTGTATGATAAACTATAACACAAGAACAGTTTGCCCATAGAGCAAGTGGCTGTAAGAAGCAATTCTAATGCTGTTACCTTGTGTAAAATAGATATTAGTTTCTTGATCTTAAGTTTATTATGGAGAAAAGCACTTTTACTATTTTAAGCCTTATTAACATGTTTAGCATGAAAAAATATTTTTAGTTGTCAGATTTTATTAACTAAATTTAAGTATATGTATTTTTTGGGGGGGGGATTTGATTTATATGCCGCCCTTCTCCGGAGACTCAGGGCGGCTTACAATGTGTTAAGCAATAGCCTTCATACTTTTGTATATTTACAAAGTCAGCTTATTGCCCCCACAATCTGGGTCCTCATTTTACCCACCTTAGAAAGGATGGAAGGCTGAGTCAACCTTGAGCCTGGTGAGATTAGAATTTGCAGTAATTGCAGGCAGCTTGATGTTGATAACAATTAATAACAGTGCTTTAGTCTGCTGCGCCACCAGGCTCTTTGAAACGGTTATGCCTCAATTTATTATATTTCTCTTCCTTTGTTATTTTTGCTGCAAGTTGTAGATTAGTCTTTTGCAAGACCTTTGGTAAAAGTCTCCTCTTCATGCACATTATAAAGCATAAAACAGCTGCTTGGCTGTCTTTGTGATTTCCTAACATTTTCTGGGCGTATGTGAAAGACATTTCTGAGTAGCTGGTGAAGCAAAGTGAGTACTGCATAGCTTTGCCAGTTGTCCTTGATAAAGTATCTTCTGTGCGTGTGCATGCATGTACAGAAGTCCTTGAAAGGATTAAAAAAAGCCTTCAAGTACCTCCTTTATGCACATATTTTTGCATGATTTAAAATTGTATGCATCTTTTTGCAGGCTACTTGATGAATATACCAAATCACAAAGTGAGTTGAAACAACTGTTACATGAAAAGCAAACTGTCCATGATAAATTTCAGTTGCTGCTTGCTGAACTTAGAGGAGAATTATTAGATAAAACTAGAGAAGCAGAGGAATTAAAATTACAGGTAAGACAATATTTCTAAGTTTTGAAAATATTAAATGTATGGTATATTGTTCAATATCATAACCTATAGGCCTGATAATTTATAGTTAGCATGTTTTCATCAATGCCTATTTTTATTAAATAGACTGGTATGTCAAGAACTGTTACGGCTAATCAGGCAGAGGGTTTTTCTAATTAAGTGTAAGATTTTCATATTTTTGGCCATTTCAAACCATTTGCCAGCATAACAAGGACTGCTGCTACAGTAGAATCTTTAGATTTTCTTTGGATTAATAGAACTAGTTTCATTTTTTAAAGAATTGAAGTACGGTATTTTACTATTGCGGTGTGTCATAAAGAAATACCATGAATATTTTTCAGCCAATATGGAACAAACAAAGGGACTAGAGTATTATCTTTGGAATGTTATACTTGAAGACTTTCCTTTCTTTACACATCTCAAAAAAATTGCAATTGCAATTGCATATTCTTAAAAAGCAAATATCATAGGCTGTCACAATTCTCTGTGGTTTATTATGCCAACTTAGTTTGATTATTATCTATATTCAACTTTTTTGGGATTGTTGAAGAATTGTGTAAAATTATGCTTCTTTTGTAAATGTTTTACTCATCCATTTTTGTTTCTAGATTAGAAAAACTAGATTTGATTAGTAATAATTTAAGAGAATTAATTTTATGGCTTGTGGACTTAAGAGGATTTGGGTCATATAAATGATGTTTTATATTCCTCCAAAAGCTCATAGGAGCTATATTATTCTTCCTGTTTTCATGATGAAGTTAATGCAAGATGAAAGATAGTTGCGGGACTTGCACATCATGTAAAGTCATTTTATGGGGTTTTGCTATTATGTTTTACTAAATGAGTTGGGCAAATTTAGCACTATAATTTCCTTGCTCCACTGATTCGTTCCCACTAACTAATTCTGTTTCCAGGGCCTCTGCTGTTAACCTTGACTGGCTTCTGTAGTGTACTTACTTGCTTCTTCCCATTCCTGCAATCTGTGTGGTCGCTGTATTCACATCATCAAGTAATGGCTAATGCCCTGTGACTCCCTTCAAATTTGCTTGTCCCCTAGATCTTCCCTCACAAAACGTTGGGAGATAAAATGAAATAGAGACCCACTGAAAGTCATCCAATCATCTAGTAAATGCTTCAGTACCACTGCAATTTACTTATTTGCTTTATAGCTACTTCTACTGTCCTGTAGGTAATAACTCCCCAGAAGCTCGAATTGCTGAAAGCACAAATACATCATGAATTAGAAACACCCACGAGAGAACGCTTTTGCAAGCTGGATGAAGTAAGTAAAATGGGAAGAATTTTATTATAACAGTAATTTGTTAAACATTTGCTGAAAATACGACAGCAAGATTATTTGGCAGATTTATTCCATTGATGAGAACTTTTTTTAATGGATAATTCAGACATCTCCTAATCTCGTGTTGGCGAACCTATGGCACGCGTGCCAGAAGTGGCACGCAGAGCCATGTTGCCTGGCACACGTGGCATCGCCCATTCCTCTTCTGGATCTCCAGGGCACGCATGCGCACCAGCCAGCTAGTCTGCTGGTTACTGGTGTGCATGCGTACGCGACAATCAGCTGGCCTTTAGCGCGGGTGTGCATCGGCCATGCCATCATTGTCCGCATACAGCCCCGGGATATCCACCCCTTGCCAGTCAGGAGCATTGCCACCAGTCGCTCCCCTACACCCGGCTGCCTGCTTGCCTCATCACCGCCACTGCGAGGAAAGGCCCCGAAGTTGCACTGCCTGGAATCCACGTGGGCTGCCGCAGGGGGCAGCCGGGTGCGAGGGGGTGGTGGGAAGGATGTACAGTCTGGGGCTTCCCTGTCTCCCTCCCGAGCAGACTGTCCAGGGGAAGGGATTGAAGCCCCGGCCCGCTGCTTCTGGCAGCGCAAGAACCGCCGCCGCCGGGGGCTAGGGGGTGGTGGGAAGGATCTGCAGTCTGGGGCTTCCCTGTCTCCCCGCCCAAGCAAGCTGTCCAGGGGAAGGGGTTGAAGCATTGCATTATGGGTGCTGCCACGCACGTGCGCTATCGCGCGTGCACACACACACTTCCGGCATGCAACAAGAAAAAGGTTCGCCATCACTGTCCTAATCAAATCCTGCCTGTTTTAAGTTGTATGGCTAATTTGAAATTATATGAGTTGTGTACTTTTAAGGTTTTCTATCAGTTGTTTTCCAGGCTTCCTAAATGCTTCATGTTTTTCTTCAAAATCCTGTTGAATATATTGCATCCTCTATAGACCTCTAGAGGTCTAAGGCAAACATTAAAAATCTTATGTTTTCAGATTTTGTTTAATATAGTAACACCTGTATGAGTATAATATTTATTACAGATTAGTAGGATAATGAAAATAGGCTGAAATCTATAATGGACCAAACTGTCCACAAGAAAATGCATAGAATGTCTCACAATGGTTATCTGGCTTGGCTCTATTTCATAGTAATATAATTTAGCTATGATTATACAGGTAGTCCTTGATTTATTAATGTAATTGAACCCATAATTGCAGTTGTAAATTGTTGTGGTTGCAAGTCAAGAGATCACATGACTGGATCATATTTGACATTTTAAACCACAATTAAGATTGATAATATTTATTTTTTTATTTCTCGATGACTTAAGCAATTTAAACATTAAAGTTTTAATTATTTTTAATCAACACTGTATAAATACCATTATATTAGAATAATATGATGTATCTTTTACATCAATTAAATAATGTTTAATGTTTTAAAAAATCCACTAATGTTAAGCATAACCAATCCTATAGTTCAAATATTAGGTTTAACCAATATTTTAAAAAAGTTTTGTCTATATTTTGGTTTCTAATAAGTCCTGTTCCTTTCCAGTGTAGCATGTTTGACATTTTATTTACATCATTTATATAGTTGCTCTTTTCACACAAGTAATTCTGGGCAGTTTACAATATTGGAAACAAGCAAGCTCTCCCAAACATAACATAACATAACACGGAGAACTTGAAATAGTTTGCCTTTAAAACAAAACTCTTTCCAGGAAGTTGACGCCAGGGGTTGATTAATTGAGCTCCTTAAAGAAACTGTACAACATTTTGACCTCAAATGATTTGAATGTTGCTGGGAAGTACTATAAGCACAAGCAGCTTTCCTTACAACTCTATTAGGCATTTAGTAAGCTGTTAGTATAAAAATACTTCATGTGGTACTTCAGTAAGAAACTAAAATAATAAAAGCTTACAATTTTAATTCTATTTATGCTACATATAATTTGTCCGTTCGGAAGGCCAAATTTTTGTATTTTTGTTTGCTTTGCTCCAGTTGAATCACACATGCTATTTTTAATTTAGGAAGTAGAAAAATATAGAACAGAATATAACAAACTTCGTTATGAACATACTTTCCTCAAATCAGAATTTGAACATCAGAGAGAAGAGCATGCCCGTGTATTAGAAGAAAATAAAATAAGATACGAAGCTGAGGTAAGTCGTAATGTAAAATTATATCAATAGAATCATTTTAGATTTTTTTAAAAGAGATTGATCAACGTATCCAGCTTACAATATGAGTCCGTGTTTGTTGGTAACGTCATTTTCCCCCCCATTGAGCTTAATCCCAAATAGGCTTGTTTAGGATTTTAATTTTAAATTGTAATCATGGTTTGAGATGTGTAAGTGGATTACTTTTTTTTTCTTCTTTTCATTTGTGACATGAAAGTAATAAGACTGTATACTGAATTTTCAGTTCAGGGTCCATTTCAGAAAAAACTGTTTCTGCTCAGATTGAAACAGGGTGTCTGCTTTAGCTTGACCCAAGACAAGATTTATCCCACTGACTAGCATGCAGGGAACACAAATGGCTCATATTTTCCCCATTATGAATGGAATAATCTTTGAAGGAATGTAAGGAAACTGAGAAATTGAAGACTGCCAAAGTGTTAGTTATTTAGGTTGAAACAGTCAAAAGTGATGAAAAGATTTTTACAAATGTTTATTTAAAGTATGTGTGGGAAAAGGTACTGCAACTGGACAGCAGTATTACTGGCAATGTGCAGGGTGCTACTATTATTGCTTCTTCTGTGATGGGAAGAGCGCTATAAATTGGCACAGTCAATCATTTTCTGATTATAAAGTTGCTAAAGTAAGCTATTTTTCTCTATCATCTTCCTAATCCTGGTGTTTTATTAAAAATGAACAAAAAGGAATGATTTTTTTTACAAACAAATGATTATAAGATTGAGCAACTTCCCCTTTATAGAAGCACAGTAAAGAACAGAATCATTCATAAAATATTTCTGATTTTGGTTGTGTTATAGGGATCCTCTTAAAACATAATCAGTGTCCTGCTGGATCAGACCTCTGACCCATGTATTCCAGCAGTCTGTTTTTACAGTAGCAAATGAACTATACAAGGAACTCCATTAGTCTCCCAGCAATTCCATGAATTCCATGAATTGATCCAAAGTTAGCCATATAGATAGTCAGTTTGGAATAGAGGTAAAGGCACCAGACTAGAAACTGGAATTCCAGGAGTTCTAGCTCTCCCTTAGACACAAAGCCAGCTGGATGAATTGGGCCAATCTCTCAGCCCTAGCAAGCTGCTTTGGAACCTTGCCAAAAAAACCCTGCAGAGACATATCTAGGCAGTTGCCAGGAGTCAACAGTGATTCAATGGCACACAAAGACACGTAAACCTGCAGCTAGCTTCACATCTCGTGATACCAAATCCCAAAGTTTAATTATGTCTTGAATTAAAAAAAAATTGTCCTGATTCTTCCAGGATTCAATTCAGAACAATTTAGTGCCATCAGCAAACTTGGCTATTCCTCTAATGTTTGATTGTAGATCCTTTAAAAATTTGGGGAAAATGTTAGAAACATTTTTAAAACCAGTCCTAGGCCTTTTCTGTTTCAATGGATACAGATTAAGTTTAAATCTGCCTGCTTGAATTCGTTTTTCAGATGTTGTCTGAATTTGATATATAGATTTGATTTAACAGATGTACTCATACTTTAGAACCGTGATGGCGAACCTATGGCATGTGTGCCACATGTGGCACGCAGAGCCATATTGGTGGGCACGCGAATGTTGCCCTACTTCAGTTGCAGCGTGCATGCATGCGCTGGGCAGCTGATTTTTGGGCCTTCCAGGTCCACCGGAAGTTGGGAAACAAGCTGTTTCCAGCCTCCAGAGGGCCTCTCCGCAGCCTCCAGAGGCTTTCTAGGAACCTGGGAAGGGTGAAAACGGCCTTCCCAATCTCCCTGGAGGCACTCTGGAGGCCAGAAACAGCCCATTTGCAGACTTCCGGTGGGACTGGAAGGCCCGTTTTTCACTCTCCCCAGGTCCAGAGGCTTTCTTAGAGTCTGGGGAGAGCAAAAAATGGATCTTCTGGTCCCACCAGAAGTCGGCAAATGGGCTGGTTCTGGCCTCCGGGGAGATGGGGAAGGCCGTTTTCGCCCTCCCCAGGCTCCAAGAAGGCCTCTGGAGCCTGTGGAGAGTGAAAAAAAGGCCTACTTGTGCCATTGCGTTCCAAAAGTGGAAGGAGCGCAGGGGGGTCACGCGCACATGCGGGAGGCGAGATGCATTGAATTATGGGTGTGGACATGCACGCACACGACCCCCCCCCACGCTCTCCCCGCTTTTGGCACGCAATGGCAAAAAGATTAGCCATCACTGCTTTAGAAGTATTATCCCAAACACGACAAGGAGATATTTCTTGTCTTCCTGGTTTTGCCATTCTCTCTATGCTTTATACTTTGAGTGCCCCTGTCTTCCCGCCATTCCCTGATGCTAGTTGCTTATCAACCACATTTCCTCTTTGATAGCTATTTTAATAAAGTATGATGAGATCTGGTCAAAACATAACTCCCATGTGTGATGGATTCTTGTATTTTCATTTTCTCATATATTGTAAGCTTTGATATTGCTCCATATGTGACTACCCTGAGGATAGTGTTGGGACGTTACTGTTTTCTGTTCAAATTCTAATAGGTAACAAGGCTGGATAAAGATAAAGAAGAATTGCATAATCAACTACTTAGTATTGACCCTACAAGAGATAACAAGCGTGTTGAAGCACTGTTAAGAGAAAAGGCCCAACTATTGCAGAAATTGAAGGGATTAGAAGCTGAAGTAACAGAACTAAGAGCACAGAGAGAAAATTCTGGCATGCAAGCAGAAAATGTGCAAAGAATACAGTTGCGACAGTTAGCTGAGATGCAAGCTACAATGAGAACTTTGGAGGTAAAAAAAACAGACCTGAATTGTTTCTGTATAGGCATACTAAATGCACGCTATGTGTATGAATTTCAAGAATTTGGTCAATGGTCTAAATGCATATCAGGCTATCAGTGAATATTAATTATCAGCCTTTTTTAAAATAGAAAACAAAATTGTACAGTACCGTAAAATGTATAATTTTATACTTTATACTTTTACACTGGTTAGATATTATGTGACTAATTAAGTCTTCATTGTTGCCTTCCGAGAGAAGGCTTCTTGGTATCTGAAACAGAACTAGATTCTGTAACAGCTTTATTCCATATAGTATCAAATTTGTTAACTCTCAAGACTTTTTTCCACTAGGTATTGAAAATGGACTGTGATTATAAGTTTTTGTGCCATTTTTGTATAACGGCATTTTTCGTATTATTATATTATGTTATCCTTGGAATGGTGACATTGTTCAGTGGGTGATGTTCCTTCTTTTAAGAACTGTGCATTGGAATTTCATTTTAATGTGTGTTGTTGTGTAGACAGGTAAATGGCAGTAAAGGTTATCTTATCTTAATCATATTTTTGGAAATTTCCTAACCCCAGCTTAAACACTTTACACCTGTATAGTTATGTATGCATAGTGTAGTAGAAGAAGCTTTTTCTCCCTCAAATTCTACACATTTTATCCTTAATCATTATCTTCTGATTCTTAAAGTAACCTCTTTAGGATTTCAGAAAGTAATTTCTTATAAACTGTTCTTTTTAAAAGTTGTGGGTTGTTTTCAGCTATGAAGTCTAATATTCTTTGGAGAATTGGATGACATAGCCCTTTCCTTAAATCATAATTAGCACTAAGCATAGTTCTGAGCTATAATAAATTGCCATTAAAAATGAAAGTCATCTGGAAGAGAGAAATGATAGAAAGAAGTTATACGTGACAAGATTTTTGCACATTAGGCTAAATCATGATTTAACGTTGCATGCTAGGTAGATTTTTCTTACATTAAATAAATTTATATAAACTAGATTACTTATTTTCCTTAATCTTTCCCCCCACACTCATTCCTTTATCTTTTATATTTTATCAGCAATCTGTAAAATCACAAGTGCTTTTGAAACAGGTTTGGGAGTACTAAAAACAATATGTTTCATATACCAGTATGGAACTACTATTCCCTATTCTGTGATAGTTCTCTGGTTCCAAACTGATAGAGTTTCAATTGAGCTTGCTGAGGTTTTTGGTTTTGGGGTGTTTTTTTTTTTGCTTTTTAACTGTTGTAAAAATATCTATTTTTGCTTTGTAAAGGCACAATAACCATCATAGCCTCACAAAGTTAAAATCTATTGTTATCCAAATGGACATTCACCGTAATGTTAATAAAAATATTATGTTTGGATAAATACTCAAGACTACAACCTAAAGATAATGTAAGATAATATAAAGATAATTCTATTTACATAGAAATGCTTCAGTGTAAACAAGTTTCAGAATATAATTCAAATAATTTCTCTCAACAAATTCAATTTATTAATGTAATTTTTTTTTCTAATTTTAAGGCAGAAAAACAATCTGGTAAGTTGCAGCTTGAACGCATTGAAAAAGAATTGCAGATAAGCAGTGAACAAAATACAGACTTAATAGGCAAGCTTCACAAAGCTGAAAGAGAGATCGATGCCTTGAATACTAAAGTAAGTGTTTTATGTAGTTTAGCATGTATGTTCAGGTATATTGAAGGAGACATGTCTAATTGGGACATATTTAATAGATGTTATTATGAACCAATGAAGCTGCCTTATGTCAAATCAGAATGTTGGTTGATCTCAGTGTTATATCCAAGATTTTGTTCTCCTTTGAAGATGACTTCAAAGGAAATGACTTCTGGCCGAGTCATTTCTCGCAACAAATCAAAACTCAAATGATAAAATATTCTTTCATTTGACAAGTTTCTATTCACCTGGAAAAGTAGATGTCCTGGAGAATTTGAGTTTAGGTTTTATTTTGACATATTCACTTTCTATTTGAAAGATACGGAGAACATGTAATAATATTTAGTCATGTGAATCCTCATTGTCAATACTGTAGTACAGTATTAGAGCTATTAGATTCCCATCTCTAAAAATCTGGAAGACCACCAGATGGCAGCAAAGATACATATAATTCTTGCAGCCCTGACCCAAAAATAATCCCACGCCTAATTTTTGAGAGCTTGAACCAAAAATGCTAAGGACGGAGCTTGGTATCTTATGGTTTAATTAGTACCATTCAAGCAAACAACTAGTAATTTAGTCCTAAAATCTCTGGGGTTATTTAAAGTCATTTCTCCTTCAGAAATAAAACCAAAATGTCAGTGTAAAATGGAGGCTTCACACTCCATTTTGAAACTAAAAATATTTCATAAAATGCATCTCTTGTAATACAGAGATTCTCTTCTGCTCTACTCTATTCCTATTCCTATTCATTCCTGATTGACCCAATAATATATGAATGCATTATCTGCTATGTAATTTTCTTAAAAGTTTATTATTGAACTTACATATTTTTAACTTTGTTTTACTATTTATATACCACAAAAGTTTAAAATAGTTAAAAACTACCTATGAGAAGTAGTGGATCACTATGTTTTGCTGAATCTATCATTCTTTGGAACCAAGCCCATATATATAGCAGATACAGTCCCAAAATATAATGAAATGTATGCGGCATATATAATATTTAGAATAATAGAATAACAATAATGTAATTTCTGATTCCAATTGAAGAGAATATATGTAGCCCCAGGTTGAACTCTGGAGTTGGTGTTCTCTGAACTTAGTTGTTTTCTTACAGGCATTTCATTAACAAATTAGGGAACACCTTGGTGATAGTCGGGAGTGGGGTTTGCTTTCTTATTCCATCCTGTGAAGCAAGGGTGGGTTCTATTTACCTTACTACTGGTTCGCATCATGCATGCGCAGATCACTTCTGATGACGTCTGGGTCAGTGGGCGGAGCCTCCCGCCGGTTTTACATCCTGTTCTTGCGAACCGGTCTGAACCAGTGGCAATCCACCACTGCTGTGAAGGCTTGCATTTAAAAAAAATAATATGTTCTTAGATTTCTTGGTTAGCTCAACTCACCAATGCCAATTTTCATACAGAAATTTGGCCTGTGAGTATTGGTGGGAGTGTTGGTTTCTCCTTGGTAGTTCCTTGATTGAGGTATTATTTACTGTTTGATTGTTTGTCAAGTATTAATCTCTGTTTATCTAGGCATTTGAGAAGGTGTTCTGGTAATGTACCTTCTATGATGAACTGTTTTGTAGCATAGTTACTGGATATTAAAGAAATATCGTTTTATTAGCAATTGGAGATTGCCAATTAGATAATGTAAAATCAATCTGCAAAGATATAAAATCTTTTATTTTTAATGAAAGGGCCTTTAATGATAATTAAGAATTTTTGAAGAGACATACCAAATCTTTATAATATATAATAGTGTTCTTTATTCATAATCTAGCTGCCATTTTTATGGAAAAAAGTGATAATCAAAATTAAAACATGCTTTTTTTGAACTTCCACACAATAGCTATGGAATACATTTAACATTGCAGATGGGTTTCAAGAGCTTTCCTCTTGCTACTTAATTGTCACCAACATGTAATTATTGTACAGAAAAACTTAAACTACAGAATGTCTCAGTTCAGACTGTAATTGTCTTTTGGATTTAAATTTTCTATTGAAAGCTAGTTTTGTGTTGTTTTTTAATGAGGCAGGAAGATAAATACATCTAGCTTCCAAATTGTGTTGAATTGTAAACGAGCATGTTGTAATTTCTTTTCTAAAGATAGCATATTCAGTGCCTGCAGAGTAACATAAGAAAATGGAAGAGGGAACAATATCAGTGAAGAACATCACTGGGCATGATTTAATTGTAGTTAAGATGAGCATTTTTCTGACAAGATGCATGTTGTTGAGCTGACAGATTGCAATTATAAGCATAAAGAAAGAGAAAATTGGTTGTGTCAGAAACTGCTTACTGGTGCTCATAAAATGCTTTAGAATGTTTTGCTTTCTGAAATATTCATGATCTTAGGCTTCACAACCAACTTGCAAAACAAAAGTTGCAGTAGCCCATATCCCATGATTGCAATTTGTGACTTTTCCTGCCTGTTTAGCCCAAGCAAAATCAATGGAGAGGCTGACAGGGAAGGTTACAAAGTACTCACATAAGTCTCTCTCACATGCAGACTCTACCCCAGCCCCTCTGCGCTTGCTGACCAGCCCCACACACTTTCCCTCACCCATCAGCAGCCACCTGAAATCCCCTCGCCCCATACATCCCCCACTACTCCCACGCTCATCTGTACTCCCTTTCACCTGGTGGTAGCCACCCCAAACTTTGCCATGCTCACACCTTCCCTGCCATTCCTGCACCCCCTTCCACTTGGTAGTGGCCACTTCAAATTACTCCATTTCCTGCCACTCTCACATCCTTTTGCGCACTCCCCCATTTTCCAGCAGCCATTTATCTGCCTAATGGCCTGCCTGGGATTTCAACTTCTTGATCGCTTCTCCACTAATTTTGATTGTTAGTTTAGTTTAATGAAACTTCTGATAAGATGGAGGAGGGAGGTACTGAGGAATAAACAAATGTAGTAGTGATTCGTATGAGATAAAATACTAGAATTAAGGCAGGCTATTTTAGGAGGAAGAGAATATGAACGTTTAGAGGAAAGGGGAAGTTTCAGGAAAAGAGGAAATGAAAATTAACACCCAGACGGGGTTAACACGAGGATTAATACCCAGCCAACGATTAAGCAATAAACAATACCCCAATCAAGGAATTACTAACTCAGATAAACAATCAAATTGTGAACAATAGCCTAATCAAGGAACTACAAAGAAGAAAACAACATTTCCACCAACACCAATGGAGCAAGCCACTGTATATAAACAGAGCAAATCCCACTCCATTCTAGCACTGAAGATGTTACCTAATTGGGTGACGAAAGATCTATAAGAAAACAACCAAGCTGAGAGAGCACCAAGAATTCTACAGATATGAAAACTGTGTCTTATTTATGGGGTCCTTGGTGCTTTCTCAGCTTGGTTGTTTTCTTGCAGACATTTCATTCATCATCACGATATAAATTATATTGTTTGTTTATAAATCACATTTATAAAAGGTGTCCAACTCATTCAGGATAGCATATATATTAAAAACTAAACTCTACAGTAAAATTGATGATGATAGTCAGTAAACCAGTTAAACTAGATATTAATAGGATTTTACTCTGGGGCACATATCCCACTTAATCATGGGGGGAAATCCAGGTCTTCAAGGCCCATTTAAAGGATGGCAACGTTAAATCTCAGAGAGATACATATTCCAGAAAGCAGGCACTGCATCCGAGATGGCACATTCTACTTCCCATTAGAAATCACTATTTTAAAAAAGGAACCTGGAGCACACCCACTCTGTCAGCTCTAACCATATGGGCAGAGACAAAAAGAGATAAGAGTTTTGTATTAGTGCATCAGCATCAATTCCAAGGAAGATGGGGAGACACGAGGCTCATTCATTGGGAGAAACTCACATATATCGGGGGGGGGGTGTCTCTGAAAGTCATTAGGTGGGAGGTTTTATGTGTGTAATTGAGCCTAAGGGATAAGCTAAGAATAGTGGTATTAAATTGGGAAGGAAGGAAGGATGTACATATTCCTTCATAAGCATCATTCCTTTTAAAAATTTGTTTATATTCCCTGCAAAGGTATGAAAAAGCTTATAAGCATTTTTTGTCACCTATCCTTTGTAATATTCATACAGGTAGTCCTTGGGTTAAAAACAATTGTTTAGAGACCATTCAAAGTTATAACAACACTGAATAAATGGTACTTACAGTGGGTTTTCCAGATATTGTATACTTTCCTCTCTTCCAGATATAACCCTTCGGCACCCGTGATACTCCCATGTTCCTTACCTCTTCCAACTTAAGGACCCACACATCCTAGGGTTATATCCGCAACTGGGACTGTGATTGGCATCACTAAGCAATGTGGTCACTAGATATCACACTTCATGACCATATTACTTAGCAATGACAATCCCAGTCCCAAATGCTTTCATAATCCAAGGATGCCTATAAAAAGTGAAAATGAAATTCCCTAGTATTAAATTAAAAAGCATTGAGCAATGTCAATATAGGGCTGGTTTTGCACTAAAGTAAGAAGATATGAGAAATCAGAAAAGAAATCTAGTTGTAGCTAAAAGCAAGGAAAGAAAAATGAAGTACATGATGATTTAGAAAATCTCTTTACGGGAGAGGTTTTTTTAAGTGGAAATCACTTGAGAAAATATCTTGCTCTTAAAGCCTACAAAGTCTCATTTGGCAATAATACCTCATGCAAAATATTTTATCAGAGGAGTGCAAATATTACTTCAGGTTTTTAGCTAAAACTAGGTTACCTTTGTAAAGCAGGGGAGCTCAGAAGAACAGTTGGTAGTGTTTATGAGTCTTGGCAGTAAGATAAGGTGGAATCGGGTATTAATCTTACCATTTTACTACCATTACAAAAAAGACAATTTTGCAATATCTTTTAATCAAAACTAAAAATTGATTATACATTCTTTTTCTATAGATTGAAGAACTGAAGCATTCACAAAAGATAGAAATAACAAACATTAAGTTGGAGACAGCAAGAACAAAGAGTGAGATAGAAAGAGAAAGGAACAAAATTCAAAGTGCACTGGATGGTAAAATATTAGTATTTCAATTACTTAATATACCAACTACAAATGTTATATTGGGTGTGATATAATACAGGTAGTCCTTGTTTAGTGGCTGCCTTGGAGAGTGATCATCCGCTGTTACGATGGTGATGAAAAAGTAACTTTGCAACCAATGCCGGCATTTACAATCTTTGCAGCATCTCTCTGCCTGTGTCAGCTCTTCCAGGTAAACCAAACAAGAAACACAACTAGATGAGCTAATTCTAAGGCTATATTAACAGAATCTTCCAAGTTGAAAAGTCAAAACTTTCCACTATCACTTTTTAACCGCTTGATTCATTTGGGCAGGTTCTTCCTAAGTTTCTTTCTCTGACAGTTAAACCACCAGGGGCTCCTTCCTTTCTTGTCTGATTGTTCGTAGGCAGCATCTCTTTCCCTCATTCCCTAAGGACATCCACACATTCCCTTACATTCAGTCACATTTTGCCTTTACAATTAGTTAGCCTGTCCTGTGTCGGACCCATTCCCACCCCACAGAGTAGAGAGTTGCTTAAACAAGGAATCTCTTCTTGAGCTGCTTTGCTCTGCAGTGCAGTGCATCCCTAAAATATGCTAACAGCAAGTTAACAAACTGACCTCTAAAGGCTTTTGTTTGCTCTTAAGCAGCTCTTGCTAATTATCCCAGTGCCGGGGTGACCACCCACTGCTTGGGATCATATGGCTATTTGGGGTTGTCTCATTTTAATGCTGTAAAGGAAGACTACAATAAAATTAGTAAGCACAGTTGCGGCCACATGGTTTTTAGTTTAGCGACTGCCTCGCTTCATGATTGAGTTGATGGTCTGAGTTGTGGTTGCTAAATGAACAATACCTGATAACAACAAGAACAGTCACTGATATTTATTTGATGACTTCCCAAATGGACTTTGTGTATTTTTGAGCATGTATAGATAAACTGGTCCCTACCGTTAGGACATTAGGCACATTCCTTGGTGCACAGTAGGCTCACTATACTATTTTAAAAAAGCTTAGATTGTTTTTATTAAAAAAAAAAGAAGCTGGCATACTGCAGAGCATAAGCTGGCAGAAACAGCATTGTCCAGCAATGGCTTAGTGCCACCATAGGCTTCTTAGAAAATAGGAGGCATGGGTGATACTACCTAGGGGTTTGGGGTTTTTTGGGTGGGGGGCTACCTATCTATCTGGATGGCTAGAGTGAATGACAGAGAATTTATCCAATAAATATGGGTTTTGTCACTGGCCACAGCATCTGTTTTGTCACTAGAAAACTCTTTGACTGTCATTTTGTGATAATGCCCACAACTTCTTCTTAAAAATTCCAGTGATCCCAGCTGCTACACTTAGTATAGAATCAGTCAAATGTAGGTAGTTATTCTATATAGCAGGGGAGGAGGATCATGTTCATTATTTTTATAAATTAAAATTTGACCATTAATTTGACCATTCATGATCATGAACTTGATCTTCTCTAATTACCGGTATTCAAATATTACCCTTACCTATAGCTCTGAGCTCACAAGAGATAAATGTAGTAATGGGGGGTATAATGACAGTAATTCCTAGATGAATTATTAGTTCTGCCTGACTTGAAAATATTTATTGTTCGTTTCCAGCGCGATACTTCTTTAAAATTTGTGACATTTTGTTTTTAGGTAAGAGGCATGTGTGTGTGCCCATAATAAATTATATTTGTATATTCCTACTAAGAGGTTGTGTTATATGAAACAGTGCAAGCCTATACAAGTAATCCTCAATTTATGACCACAATTGAGCCCAGAATTTATGTTGCTAAGTGAGAAATTTGTTAAGTGAATTTTACCCCATTTTATGACTTTTCTTGCAACATTTGTTAAGTGAATCACTGCAGTTCTTAAATTAGTAACATGGTTGTTAAGTGAATCTGATTCCCCTATTGACTTTGCTTGTCAGAAGTTTGCAAAATATGATCACAGGACTCCTGGACACTGCACCCTCATAAATATGAACCAGTTGTCAAGCATCTGAATGTAAATCATGTGACCATGGGGATGCTGCAATGGTCATAAGTGTGAAAAATGGTCATAAGTCACTTTTTTCAGTGTCGTTGTAACTTCACTGCAGTTTTGTTCACTAAATGAACTGTTGTAAGTCAAGGACTACCTACATTTTATTTGGAAGAGGGAATGACCCACAATGTCATTGATTGTCTGGTTAGGCAATTATATGTGAGATGCATAGGAGTCAATTCTATTTTTCCGGTGTCTGCATAAATATTTTAATATTTTTAAATACTCAGCATAATTGGGACTATAGAACAATAACTTTTTAAAACATATAATGACAGGATTACATTCAGATAACGAAATACTTAAGACAACTCTTCAGCGGCACAAAGCGCTTTCAGTAGAAAAGGATCGTGAATTAATACGTAAAGTACAAGCTGCCAAAGAAGAAGGCTTCCAAAAAATTGCAGCATTACAGGAGGAGAAGTAGGTACATTTTTGTTTGTTTTTTTCCAGCTTTTTTAAAAATAAAAACTGCAATGTCTGCCTTTGATTCTCTTTGATTATAATTCATTGTGCTCCCTGTCCTGGCTATAAAATTGATATTATTTCAATTGCTGTTGACAATTCTGTTATACTGTTTTGGCTTATAAATGAGATATCTCATTTCTTGCTTCCATCCTTTCCATTGCCAAAAAAAATGGGTTTGCTTCTGTCACATCATCCATGAGGAAATACATGGTATATACAGTTTTTGCTTTACTCCTAGGGCTGTGCCAGTAAGCGATATTCTGATGTTACAGAAGTTGTATGTAAATACTTTAGTGTGATATCAACATTGCTTTATGGCATGGGTATCTGATACCTGGTCTGGCTATGAAAGTCAGATTAGTATAGTGGTGAAGACATCAGACTAGCAGCTCCGAGACTGATAGTTCTAATCCCATTTTACGGCAAAGCCAGTTGGGTGACCTTGGGCCAGTCTGTCACTCTCAGCCCTAAGAAGGAAGCAATGTCAAACTACTTCAGAAAAACTTTGGCAAGAAAATTGCAGGGACTTTTCCAAGCAGTCACCCGGAATCAGTGCTGACTTGAAGACACCCCTTTCCCCTCCAAAATCTGGCCTATTAAACATAATCCTATTATTTAAACAAATGCTTTTTACAGTTATTCACTATATTTTAGGTTAGAACTTGAAACTAAATTAGCTGAACTAGAGAAAACCAGAATGGAGCAAGATGCTCAGAGGCAATCAGAGAAAGATCAATATGAAGAAAAGGTATCTGCTATGCGCTTGGAAGAAGAGTCCACCAAAAGGGAAATCCAAAATCTTAGGTAAGGTACCTTGTAAGGATTTAATGTATTTAAAAAGTTCTTAGAATGTAACAGTTTAGCTACGCAAGATGGATATTAAAGCAGACTTACTAATCCTATTTGTTTATAAAACACTTTATTAAGTTACCAGTTTTACGTTGATTTGATAAGAATAAAAGGTTTTTTTGCAGCAGTTTCTTATACAGATTTTGCTATCCATGTCTAATTCTCCAACATTTTTACTCCTTCAGCCTTATTATTTTAGTTTAAACAAAATTTATTAAAATGCATTTTAGGATTGAAAATTTAATTGAAAAATCCATTTTCAATTAGGAAGAATGAACACAAAAAAAACAATAAAGATGGGATAAAAGCAGAAAAACAACAAGAAATGGCTTTTATTTTGCTGTTTTATAAACTCAGAAAATGTTTAAATTTCTTTGTATCTCCCTTATATCTTTGTCACTTCTTCCTTGGCTACCAGATTATTAGCATTTATCACATCCAAAGATCAATATATAATTTGGCCTTACTTCATCACTTATGCAATAATAATGCTTTCCTGAGTATAAATCCTTGGCTGCTTCTTTATTATAACTGATATAGTATTTTACAATGTCAGCATTTTGCAAGGTTTATATTCCGTTTAATTAATTTCTTGAAATTCAACAGTTAACTGACAGCCCTAATATGCTTGTTCCAATTTTTTTCTGTATCCCAAACAGTGTGGCATTTTATGCTCAATTAAGAATTAAAGGAGAATTTAAGTTATTCAGAATATTTAAATACTTCAATTCTGTTATTCAATGACTGTTTGACGTTACAGTGGCACTGGACATGTGATACCTACAACGGGTCCCTGACGTTACGGCAGATGCAACTCCCTGTGGTCATGTGATCAAAATTTGGGTACTTGGCAGTCTACCCACATTTATGATGTTTCAGCTCTTGGCACCCACTGATCTTTCCTCCATATCTCTGCTGTTTTAGCCACTCTGCACAGTGGCCCTGCACAGCAGTACTCCTGAGTGGCACTGTTGGGGCTGAAGTAGAGGTCCCGAGCACTCAGCAGTCTGAGCCAGCTGCAATTGCCCCCAGGCCTCAGCTTCAGCCCCAGTGCTGCTGCAGAGTGTTGCCTCTAGCACTCCAGCACCAAAACACAAAATCCTCACTGCCCTGTGCGCCACAAGTCCTTGCCACACCCAACAGGCCTTAGCCATCTTTCTCCTGCTGCTGACAAAGCATTTGCAGCCAGGCCCTATACGAACCCTTACAGCTTAAGGCCAAGTCAGACCTTCTTCCCAAGGCCACTCATGCCATCCTCTTAAACAGTGCATCATGAGAACGGAACGAGCTATTTGCAGATATGTATGTGGGAGTAGTTCAAGATAAGGTGATGGTTTGGAAAGCCTTTGAAAAGCTTCTGAGATCTCAAGCATTGTGACAATGGCACGCTTGCTGTCCTCCAAATAGCACAACCCATTCCTGCCGTGCTTTAGAAGGCCCCTGAAGCTTTCCAAAGGCTTTCCAAAGCATCGCTAGGACAGGGCATAGTATTTGAAGATACGTGGGTGGGACAGATTCAAGAGGAAGCAGTCTCTTACCTTAGCAAGGCTCAGGACCAGGAATGGCTTGGCTCAGGTGGGTTCCTGCCTAACAACTGGTGGGATTTGGCTAACAACAGGGAGTGCTAGATTTTCTGTCACTGTGCAATGAGGTCATGTGATATTTCCCCTAGCAACTAATTAATGATTGTAAGCCACTCACAGTCTCTACCAGACGAGATGGATAGCATATAAGTTATATGAATGAATGAATAACAGCATCGCTTAGCCATTGCAATTTCAGATCCAATTATCATTTAACTCAAGGACTACCTGTGTAGACATGTTTTTAAGAAAATATTTTATAGCTCTGCTTCGTATTGACTTGTAGAGTAAAGATTCAAGAACGAGTTACTGCTTCTGAGGATCTAGAAAAAGAGAAAAGTGAAAATGCAAATCTAAAGCAGGTACGAAGTCGGTTTACATTCTTTTATCTATTTTAATTTGTAGCAGTTCATGTGATGGTTTTGTTTTATTTCATATTTTGGTTTTTTTCTGTTTTGGTTACCATCTTCCATTTCAAAAATAGAAAAAGAATCTTCCTTGGATACAAATCAGTCCAGAAATCATCGGCATCACATACAAGAATCTATAATTTATTTGGTCATGGTATTTGGTGTTAGGAAGAATGATACAATTTTAAATTCATTTTGTTTTTGTTTTTTACATGTTCATATTACATGAGAAATTGGATATTGCAGGGTATTTATTTATTTATTAAATTTATATATCACCCAGCTCACTTTAAAAAATGAGTCTAGTGTATTATTTTATACATCTTGGTAATAAACACCAGTATCTCCTTTAATGTGGCATGCAGCAAAGAGGAATCCAAGGGATTTTTTAAGTGGGTTTTTAGACAAAATTTTAAGGGGTTCGGGAGGAATTAGGGTGGGTTTGGGGGGAAATCCACCGGGTTCGAGACCAGGCCCCGAGGGGGGCTGCAACATCAAGGATACAGAAGTGGAGGTCAGGGAGGGGGTTAGAGTCCAACTCAGGGAGGGTTGCCACATTAGTATAATAAGTGGGAGGGGCAGATATGGCGGAAGCAGGGGGCCACATCATGTTCGGGGAGTGCGCACTCGCTATCTTAGAGAGATTGCGCACTCCGGTCCCCAATGCTTCTCTCGTTCCCCAGGTTGCTTAGATTCTCAGGGCCAGAGCCTTCGGCTGATGACATGCAATGCCAGGTCCGTGGTTAATAAAGCCCCCCTCATTCACGATCTTATTCAAGAGGGGGGAGCGGACCTGATGGGCATTACGGAGACCTGGTTGGGCCAGGAGGGGGGAGTTCCCTTCGTGGATATGTGCCCGCCTGGTTTCCGTGCATTCCATCAGCCGAGAGCTCAGGGCAGGGGCGGGGGGGTGGCGGTTATCATACAAGAAGGTCTGGATCCGAGGGAGACCACTGTACCACAGATAGCCGGATGTGAGTCCCTCTTTGTGAAGTGGGGTCGTGGAGTGCAGATGGGTTTGTTGATCACGTACCTGGCTCCCTGCCATGTGGCAACAGCCCTGCCTGAGCTGCTCAACGTCATAGCCGTGGTGGCGGTTGCTACCCCCAGACTTTTGGTCATGCGGGATTTCAACCTGCCATCCATCGGTGAAACGTCTGAGGTAGCCCGGGAGTTCATGGCTTCCATGACGGCCATGGACCTGACTCAGTTAATTCACAGCCCCACTCACATTGGTGGACACACTCTGGACTTAGTTTTTATCTCTGGGCAGTGGTCGAGTGGCCTTGATATAGGGGATATAGTCATCGAACCCTTGTCATGGTCGGACCACTCGCTCCTTCGACTAGACTTTCTAACCGCTACACCCCGCCACAGGGAGGCGGAACCAACTAGGTGGTTCCGCCCCAGGCGCCTGATGGAACCTGATAGGTTCCAGATGGAGCTTGGGCCAATTCCTGAGACTCTAGCTCACGACTCGGCTGAGGACTTGGTGGCCGCCTGGAACAGTGCGGCCGCCGGGGCCTTGGACCACGTCGTGCCTTTGCGGCCTCTGACCCGGCATCGAACTCACCTAGCTCCTTGGTTTTCCGAGGAGCTGAGGGAGATGAAGCGCCGGAAAAGATGCCTGGAGAGCGGGTGGAGGACCAGCCGGTCCGAATCTGACCGATCGCTAGTGAGGTCTTATATCAAGACCTATCTAGTGGCGATAAAAGCGGCAAAATCTACCTATTTTGCCGCTCTTATTGCGTCATCAGATAATCGCCCAGCCGCCCTGTTTAGGGTGACCCGCTCCCTCCTACATCTGGAAGCGCGGGATGATCCCTTGCAGGGTCGAGCTGAGGACTTTGTGCAGTATCTGCATGACAAGATCGCTCAGATTCGGGAAGATCTGGCCTCCGACTGGGTAAGTTCAGACAGGATGATTGAGGCAGGTCTTGAGAATATTATCTGGGAGGAGTTCGATCCTGTGACTCCCGAGGACGTGGACAGGATTCTGGGACGGCTGAATGCGACCACATGTTTATTGGACCCGTGTCCCTCCTGGTTAGTGCTGGCTTCCTGGGAGGTTACACGAGGCTGGCTCCAGAGGATTATTAACGCTCTTTGAGTGAGGGTGCCCTGCCGGTTGCTTTGAAAGAAGCGGTGGTGAGGCCCCTCCTCAAGAAGCCCTCTCTGGACCCGGCTGTTTTGGCCAACTATCGTCCAGTCTCCAACCTTCATTTCATTGCGAAGGTTGTTGAGAGTGTGGTGGCGCGGCAGCTTCCACAGTACCTGGATGAAGCTGTCTATCTAGACCCGCTCCAGTCTGGCTTCAGGCCTGGGCACAGCACAGAAACGGCATTGGTCGTGTTGGTTGATGATCTCTGGAGGGCTCGGGATAGGGGTTGCTCCTCTATCCTGGTCCTATTAGATCTCTCAGCGGCTTTTGATACCATCGACCATGGTATCATGTTACGCCGCTTGGAGGGGTTGGGGGTGGGGGGCACCGTTTTGCGGTGGTTCTCCTCCTACCTCTCCGACCGGTCGCAATCGGTGTTGGCGGGGGGCAGCGGTCGACCCCGAGGTGCCTCGCTTGCGGGGTACCGCAGGGATCGGTCCTCTTGCCCCTCCTGTTCAACATTTATGTAAAGCCGCTGGGTGAGATCATCCATGGCTTTGGGGTGGAATTCCACCAGTACGCTGATGATATTCAGCTGTACATCTCCACCCCAGGCCACCCCAACGATGCCCTTGAAGTGATGTCCCAGTGCCTGGAGGCCGTGCGGGCCTGGATGGGGAGGAACAGGCTTCGTCTCAACCCTTCCAAGACCGAGTGGCTGTGGCTTCCGGCGTCCCGATATAACCAGCTGGTGCCATCGCTGGTTATTGGGGGTGAATCATTGGCCCCCACCGAGAGGGCTCGCAATTTGGGCGTCCTCCTGGATGCACGGCTGTCTTTAGAAGAGCACATGATGGCCGTGGCCAGGGGGGCTTTCTATCAGGTTCGCCTGATACGCCAATTGCGTCCCTTTCTGGATCGGGACTCCCTACGCACAGTCACTCAGGCACTCGTCACTTCCCGCCTGGACTATTGTAATGCTCTCTACATGGGGCTCTCCTTGAGGTGCATCCGGAGGCTCCAGTTGGTCCAGAATGCGGCCGCGTGGGGGATTATGGGAGCAACGGGACGCTCCCATGTGACACCTCTCCTGCATGAGCTGCACTGGCTTCCTGTGGTCTTCCGGGTGCGCTTCAAGGTGTTGGTGACCACCTTTAAAGCGCTCCATGGCTTAGGGCCAGGGTACTTACGAGATCGCCTTCTGCCGCCAATAGCCTCCCACCGGCCAGTACGTTCGCACAGAGAGGGCCTCCTTAGGGTGCCGTCCGCCAGACAATGCCGGCTGGCGACCCCCAGAGGGAGAGCCTTTTCTGTAGCGGCACCCGCCCTGTGGAATGACCTACCCCCAGAGATACGCATGATACCTGACCTCCGGGCTTTCCGACGAGCCCTGAAAACACATTTATTTCATCTAGCCGGCCTGGCTTGACCCTATTGTTCTGGTTTTAAATTATAAATTGGTTTTAACTGGGTTGTTTTAAATTGTGGGCCAAAACTATTTAATTATTTTAAATTGT
>WNWU01013802.1:13979281-13992835 GCA_012654045.1 Ptyas mucosa
TAAGTAAGTAAGTAAGTAAGTAAGTAAGTAAGTAAGTAAGTAAATGTACCTTTAACCTGTTCTTCGTACGAAGTTGTAGTCAAGAATGACTATGCCATCAATTCTTTCCATTGTACCAGGTTTCCATTCTCATTTGTGATCTCTAATTCTGTGGCTTGGCTTAGAGGTTTCTAGCATTGGAATGAGACCTTCTTACAACCTTTCTTAACATAATTATCATAATGTATATCCATTAACCACTTCCAATATTGGTCTTATTTCTTGTATCCATTATTTCATTGCACCTGACATGTTTTGTTTTGTTTTGTTTTGTTTTGTTTTGTTTTGTTTTGTTTTGTTTTGTTTTGTTTTGTTTTGTTTATTTTATTTTATTTTATTTTATTTTATTTTATTTTATTTTATTTTTTCTTTGTCTGCTTGGGCAACATATAAGTTTAAAAGATGCTGATGTTGATTTTCTGAAATGTCTATGCCTTTTTAAACTGGTTGGTGCCATCACTTGCCAACTTTCCCTCCGAGACTAGTTTAAAAGTTGCTTTTTTGATGTCACCATCAGAGCTTTAAAGATAACAAGCAGCACATTAAATAGCACCTGAAGTATACTGGAAGCCAATGTATCCCGTGCAGCTATGGTGTTGCACAGGTGAACTTTGGAGTATCAGAAAATGCATGCATCGCCTCATTTTGAACCAGTTTAAACTTTTCTTCAAGGAAAAGACTCATCTAGAGCACTTCTGAAGATCATTTTCTGGGAGACTGCTAGGTTTTCTTACCCGATTTCTTGGCCAATATAGGAACAGACTGCTGTTCTTACATTGGGCTGGGAGTTTACAGCAAAACAACTGACACACAACACAAATCTGTACAAAGCCCCCTCTGGCTTACATCTACCACCTGCTTTTTGAGCAGAAGCCATGAATCTATGAGGACTCCTAAATTATGCAATTATGTATAGGGTATGCTCCATATTGTCTTTCTTTTTGATGTTAGTTTCTGGAAATCAGAAGTCGGGATACTCCTCCCACCATTTTCTCTACTAAATTTCCCATTTTTGCTTCCCCCATCACTAATTCCCCTGTTCCTATTTTCTCTCTCATTCTCTTGCTCTGGTTACGAGCTTTCAACCAACTTCACATAATTAGAAACGTGTGAGGTGAAGGATATCTAAATAGGGTCATCTATCACTTTACTCTTGTTTTTAAATGAACCATATTTTATGGTGATGAATTGTGGTAAGCAGTTTCTGATTTTGATGAAGTGCTTCTGCTTTACTACCAATCAATTCTTTTAGCTAATTCTGACTTATAAAGTTGGGCGAAGGGTAATATCTTCATGACAATTTTTTAACATCTAATTGATTACCTTTATAGAGCAGTGTAAATTTTTAACACTAAAATATTCAATATTAATTGTTCAGAATTCCTGATCATTTAGAGGTCTCTTTCATATCATATAGTGCCGTGATGGCGACCCTATGGCACAGGTGGCAAGCAGCATCCTCTATGGGCACGCGAGCCGTTGCCCCAGTTCAGCTCTGCCACACATGCACGCACGCCTCCCACTGGCCACCTGGTCGTCGGGTCTCTGCCGCGTGGGGGGCGAGGCTCATGTGGGGGCCATGCATGGGGGACTGTGCATGCATGCGTGGGGGACAGGGCGCATATGGGGGCACATATGCAGGTGGGTGGGGCTTGTGCACGCACGTACATTGCATTTTGGGGGTTTGGGCACATACACTTTTTCACATGCCTGCACTTTGGGCACTCGGTCCGGAAAAGGTTAGCCATCACTGATATAGTGTGTTCAATTGAATCCCCCAAAACATCTTTTTTGAACTAAAGTATATATTTCAAAATAGCAGATTGCTAGTGGCTAATCTGCAGTGTGCAAAATAGCAGTGTGTTAGTGGCTACACTGAGGATCATAGAAACTGTGTTTATCCCTACTCTAGAACAGGCATCACCAACCCCAGGTTATGGCCCACTACTGGGCTGCGGCTCATTTGGAACTGGACCACACAAGTGGCAGGCAAGTGTCCATGCATAGCTCCATTTGTGTGAGTGGTAGGCATTCACATACACGTGTGCAGCTCCATTTGCATGAGCAGCACATACTTGCGTGCAAAACTCCATTTGTACAAGTGACGGGCTCATGCAAATGGACTTAGAAACATCACACATGTGTCTGCTGCTCACATGGAACTCTCCTCTCTCTTCTCTCCCCCCGCCCCCTGGTCTGCCAAGCTGGAAAGGTTGGGGACCCCTGCTCTAGAATTTGATAAATGCAATTGATTATTTATAAGATATTTCTATTACAGCAACTGCATGATCTGCAGCTTCGAGTGGCTTCCTTTTCACAGTCAGAGAATGATTTTTTGGATTCCAATCAGAAACTCAAGGAAATGCTGGAGAGGTTAAAACATGAATGTCGGAATGCACGGAGTCAAGCAGAAAGAGCTCAAGCAGATTCAGAGAAGTATGATTTCACTGTTAATGCAATGCTACTGTTGCATATTTTGCAACCAAAAATCGGATGACATGAAGAGCAACTTGCCCTAAACATCTAGTATAGGTTCATTGGTCTGTAACAGAATTTTCTCTTAAATATCAAAATTATGTAACCATTTAGACTCAGAACATTTTAGTCTAGTTTTCTGCAGAAACAAATTCTAAGTGGTCCTTGATGGGAAAGTAGAGCAAAATTAATGTGGCACCACTCCTGTGTCCCTTCTTCCTCAGGTTGGCCTATTTGTCAGCCTGCCAATTGATCTGAGCACATTCCTGATCATAGGTATGGCTAGTCCATATAACTCTCCTCCAGCTTCCGTAAGCCACCACTATAAAGGCCAGTGACTTGCTTTTTTCCTGCAGTCTCCTGCTCCTAGAACATTTACTGTGTATTCCAGATGCATGCACAACCAAACACACATGATCCAGGTTTTTGTACAGAAAGAAGCCTAGTTTGATCTCTGTGAAATTTGGCTTTTCCATACTAGGAGGATTTTGCAAAAATGCCTTTACCTTGGGGGGTTCTCAGTTACAAGCCTTCTTGGTTCTCTCAACTGTTATCCTTCCTTCCCCAAACATCTGACTCCTCAAACAGTAATCAATTGTAAGTAAATGAATAGGAATATGACTTAAAGCTGATACATAAAATTAAGTGGACAAACTGTTCTTTACCTTTCCTTGTAAGCGAAGGAACAGATTGGGGTTACTTGTATATATTGTTTTTACAAAATATGTTTAGTTTTCAGTCGTATCATTTTAATCACATCAATTGTGATTGTCAGTAATTCATATCAATTGTGAATTACTGATGTTGTAGAAGATGAGGTTTACTTAACCTTTTGTCATCAATTCTCAGATAATGGTTTGCTTAAGATTATGGACATGTTAGTTGACAAATTGTTTCTGGAAAAAATAAAGCAATTGGATTTTTAAAATGCTCACAGTTTGTTAAACTATCTTTTATATATAATGGTATATGCACAGATGATGGCTTCTTAAAGTCACTTGAGAAATTAGGCACGTAACAATTTCTATAGCTGTATATTTTGTATTTTTAAATGCTCCTAAAAACTTTAAACACCTAGCTTTTATCTTAGCGCCTCTTATTACCGTATATACTCGAATATAAGCTGAGTTTTTCAGCCCGTTTTTCAGGCTGAAAAACGCCCCCTCGGCTTATATTCGGGTCATGAAAAAAATGACTTTTTCCCTGCAACTGGCTCCCAAGGCTTGCTAGAGGCATGAGGGGGGTGCCTAGCAAGACTCTCTGCAGCCCCCTGGAAGCAAAAACGGGCTGGGGGGGGGGCTTAAAGGGAGAAAGAAACAAAGAAATCCTCACGTTTAGGGAGATCCCATGTGCACTGAGCTTGAGTTGAGAGCTGATTGTAATTGGCTGCTAGCTAGCCTTCTTGTAATTGGCTGCTAGCTAGTGGGTTCTCCCAGCTTGGCTGTCTCAGGAATTCTGGGAGTTGAAGTCCACAGGTTGTAAAAGGGCCACATTTGCCCAGCCCTGGTATCTCTTAACAGAGGCTTCAACTTGCCTGAAATTAGATCAAGCCAGTGACTGGGTGGGCGTGGCTAGCTGGTCATGTGATATATGTGTCTAGGGACTACTCAGAGGGCTGAAAAAAGTCATTTCTGACAGGTCCTCACACTTCTGACTGGTCCTCACACTTATGACCATCCTCACATTTATGCCCATGCAGCATTCTTAAAACCATGTCACTCATTTCAACTGCTTCTCTTCACCATGGTGACAAGATAGGGCAAAAACGTAAAATGTGAGGACAGTCGTAAGTTCAAGGACTGGTCACAAGTGCGAGGACCAGTCAAAAATTACTTTTTCAGCCCTCTGAGTAGTCCATGTGCACAAAAGGACTACCCAGGGGGCTGAAAAAAGTGATTTCTGACAGGTCCTCGCACTTTTGACCAGTCTTTTTTTATTTTGTTTATTTTATTTATCTCACTCCTGGATTATCATCTAAGTTTTCCTGGTCGGCCTTGTGAGAGGAGAGCCGGCCAGGATACTTCCGGGGGTTGAATTGTATCTGCCTTCCCCTCCATTGCTGTGAGAGGGCAATGGAGCCCGGTGACTTGGACCATGGATCAGAATTCTGTCCCTCTATGTTTTTAACATCTGGTGGTCTCTTGACCTTGGACTATTCCTCCCCCCCAAGGGTCTTGATGTACTCAGTATCTGAATTGCTTGCCCTGCGAGATTCCCCCCTCGCGCAGGTTTGGCCCTCCACCTTACCAAGGGCCTATCTCGATGACGGACTTTGGAGTCCGGAGAGATGGTATGACGCAAAGAAGGGTGTGTGGGGCTTTTTGGTGAAGTGTTTTAATAAGATTTTAAGGGATCCGGGGAGGGGGGTTTGTAATAATTTTTTAAGGGGAATTGAGAAGACAACCGATGGGGATG
Source organism: Ptyas mucosa (assembly GCA_012654045.1). Taxonomy (NCBI): domain Eukaryota; kingdom Metazoa; phylum Chordata; class Lepidosauria; order Squamata; family Colubridae; genus Ptyas; species Ptyas mucosa. The sequence continues at coordinate 13,984,211 of WNWU01013802.1, forward strand.
GGGGGGGGTCATCCTCCATGGTCAGAGCCTAGCCCGGCATGGGGTAACGGTTTGGGGGGTGCAGAACGAGGGATTGGAGGGGGGACGGAGGATCATATTTATGAGGGTTGCACCATCAGCACGGTAGTTGGGAGGGGCAGATATGGCGGGAGCAGGGGACCACATCATGTGTCGGGGGCGCGCACTCGCTATTTGAGAGCGATTGCTCGCCCCGGTCTCCAAAGCTCCACTCGGACACTAGGTAGCACAGATACTCAGGATCTGGGCCTTCGGTTGATGCTGTGCAATGCCAGGTCCGTGGTAAATAAGGCCCCCCTCATCTGTGATCTTATAAAGGAGGGGGGAGCGGACCTGGCAGGTATTACGGAAACCTGGTTGGGTCCAGAGGGAGGGGTCCCTCTGGTTGAGATGTGCCCACCAGGTTTCAGAGCATTCCATCAGCCAAGGGCCCAGGGGAGGGGTGGGGGGGTAGCGGTTATTATTAACGAAGATCTAGGTCCGAGGGAGACCACTGTGCCACAGATTGCCGGATGTGAGTCCCTCCTTATGAAATGGGGTCATGGGGTTCAGTTGGGCTTGCTGCTCACGTACCTGGCTCCCTGCCACGTGGCAACAGCCCTGCCCGAGCTGCTCGACGTGATAGCCACGGTGGCAGTGGATACACCCAGGCTCATGGTCATGGGTGATTTCAACTTGCCTTCCGTTGGTGAAACGTCTGAGGTGGCTCGGGAGTTCATGGCTTCCATGACGGCCATGGACCTGACCCAATTAGTTCATGGCCCCACTCATGGGGGGGCATACTCTGGACATGATTTTTGTCTCTGGCCAGTGGTTGAGTGATCTGGTTATAGGGGGTATAGACATAGAACCCTTGTCATGGTCTGATCACTCGCTCCTTCACCTAGATCTCCGAACCGCTACACCCCGCCGCAGGGAGGCGGAACCAACTAGATGGGTCCGCCCCAGGCACCTGATGGATCCTGATAGGTTCCAGATGGAGCTTGGGCCGTTTCCTGAGGATCTGGCACACGACTCGGCCGAGGACGTGGTAGCTGCCTGGAATCGGGCGGCTGGTGGAGCCTTGGATCGAGTCGTGCCTTTGCGGCCTCTGACCCGGTACGGATCTCGTGCGGCTCCCTGGTTTACCGAGGAGCTGAGAGAGATGAAGCGCCGGAAAAGACGCCTAGAGAGTGGTTGGAGGGCCAGTCTCGCTGAATCTGATCGAACACTGGTAAGGTCGCATATTAAGACCTACCTAGTGGCGATAAAAGCGGCAAAGTTGAACTACTTTTCCGCATTTATTGCGTCATCAGGGAATCGTCCGGCCGCCCTGTTCAGGGTGACCCGCTCTCTGCTTCACGCGGGAGTGCGGGAGGATCCCTTGGAAGGCAGGGCGGAGGATTTCGGACAATACCTGTATGACAAAATTGCTCAGATTCGGGGGGATTTGGACTCCGACTGGGTAGATCTGGGCGGGGTGACAAGGAATAGTCTTGAGAATGTTATCTGGGAAGAGTTTGACTTTGTGACTCCTGATGATGTGGACAGGATTTTGGGGAGACTTAGTGCGGCCACATGTTTACTGGACCCGTGTCCCTCCTGGTTGGTACTGGCCTCCCGGGAGGTTACACGAGGCTGGCTCCAGGGTATTATCAACGCTTCTTTGAGTGAGGGTCACTTCCCTGCCGCCTTGAAAGAGGCGGTGGTGAGGCCCCTCCTCAAGAAGCCTTCCCTGGACCCGGCAGTATTAGCTAACTATCGTCCTGTCTCCAACCTCCGCTTTATTGCGAAGGTTGTTGAGAGTGTGGTTGCGCAACAGTTTCCACAATTCCTGGAGGAAACATCTTATCTGGATCCGTTCCAGTCGGGTTTCAGGTCTGGGCACAGCACGGAGACGGCATTGGTCGCGTTGGTCGATGATCTCTGGAGGGCTCGGGACAGGGGATGTTCCTCTGTCCTAGCCCTGTTAGATCTCTCAGCGGCTTTTGATACCATCGACCATGGTATCATGCTGCACCGGCTGGAAGAGTTGGGGGTGGGGGGCACTGTATTACAGTGGTTCTCCTCCTTTCTCTCCGACCGGTCGCAGTTTGTGTTGACAGGGGGGCAGAGGTCGACCTCGAGGCCTCTCGTTTGTGGAGTGCCGCAGGGGTCGGTCCTCTCGCCCCTTTTGTTCAACATTTATGTGAAGCCGCTGGGTGAGATCATCCGTGGCTTTGGGGTGAGATACCATCAGTACGCTGATGACACCCAGCTGTACATCTCCACCCCAGGCCACCCCAATGATGTCCTCGAAGTGATGTCCCAGTGCCTGGAAGCCGTGCGGATCTGGATGGGGAGAAACAAACTCAGGCTCAACCCGTCCAAGATTGAGTGGCTGTGGTTCCCGGGCGAGTCTTTAGCCCCCGCAGAAGCGGCTCGCAATCTGGGAGTCCTCCTGGATAGGCAGCTGTCTTTGGAGGAACATCTGACGGCTGTAGCCAGGGGGACTTTTTGTCAGGTTCGCCTGATTCGCCAGTTGCGGCCCTTTCTTGATCGGGATTCCCTGTGCACAGTCACTCACGCCCTTGTCACCTCCCGCCTAGACTACTGTAATGCTCTCTACATGGGGCTCCTCTTGAAGAGCACCCGGAGGCTCCAACTGGTCCAGAATGCGGCCGCGCGGGTAGTGACGGGAGCAGCGTGGCGCTCCCACATAACACCGCTCCTGCGCGAGCTGCACTGGCTTCCGGTGGTCTTCCGGGTGCGCTTCAAGGTGTTGGTGATCACCTTTAAAGCGCTCCATGGCATAGGGCCTAGTTATCTCCGAGACCGCCTGCTGTCACCGATGACCTCCCATCGACCCGTGCGCTCCCACAGAGAGGGCCTCCTCAGGGTGCCATCAGCCAAACAATGTAGGCTGGTGACCCCCAGGGGGAGAGCCTTCTCTGTGGGGGCACCCACCCTCTGGAACCAGTTGCCCCCGGAGATTAGGAGAATTCATGACCTCAGTGCCTTCCGCCGTGCCCTAAAAACACATTTTTTCCAACAAGCTGGGCTGGCTTAAGAAGAAATTTTAAATTTTTAATATTTTAATTGGTCTGTGAGTTTTAAATTTTGTAGCCAAATTATATATATTTTAAATGTCTTAATATTTATATTTCATGTTTTTTATGTCTGGCTGTACACCGCCCTGAGTCCTCAGGGAGAAGGGCGGTATATAAATTGGAAATAAATAAATAAATAAATAAATAAATTTTGAAATTTACCAGTAGCTGCTGCATTTCCCACCCCCGGCTTATACTTGAGTCAATGAGTTTTCCCAGTTTTGGGGGGTAAAATTGGGGGGGTCGGCTTATACTCGAGTATATACGGTATGTGGATGCCGTCTAGATGAAATTATTTCAGATAAATGGAACTGGAACATTTGAACAAGCTTTCCCCCCCGATGACACTGCATATCTCTGTGAAGAATAGAGAACCTGAATTAAGATTCTGAAGATTTTACATTTATTGCCAATGCTACTGCCTGATTTTGGGCACCCCTCAAGCATGATTCTCTGATATTTGCTTTGGATACTCTCATAATAATTGTAGCAATTCCTCTTCTTTTGATCCTATCGTCCCCATGACAATGGCAGCAGTGTATGGTGGCTGAGGGAAGAGTTTGTTTCTGAAGGAGGGAATCTGAGAACCCAATGTCTTATAATCTGTTTTAGAATCCTTACCACCAAGATTGTCTTATAACAATATTTATATTCTATGTCAAAGTGTTATGACAGGATTTCACATACTGTTCTTAATGTAGGTGACCCATTATTTTCAGAATTCTTCAGTAATTTTGGTAGCACAGTCAGTGTTTTATTCCCAATGAATAATATTCTTGAAAAGACATCTAAAAACAGCTTATGAAGCAGCTGCCTATGCCTGGAAAAAGGCTAAAAATTTGATAATATATGCTTTCATATATATTATAGAGTACTATATATTTTTCAAAAGATTTGCACAATCTTAATGAAAGTAGGTAGCAGGGTAATAGCAAAGACCTGTATAAATATTTCTGTATTTATTTAAAAGATTTATGTACCTTCTCCCAATCTTTTGTACCATGTACCCTGTATTACGCTGGCTTAGTAATAAAACAGCCAAAACAAAACAAAAACCAAGAATTTCCTGCACTGCCAAATATATAATACTCACACATATCAACATTCACCTTTGTTGAATTCCTGCCTTCTTGTACCCTAATATTTGTGGGGGAAAGCCAGCAATTCAAGGCATTCTGGAAACATAGAAGTAGGGGTCTGCTGGATTTCATGGGGAAGGGAGGTTTTCAAAAGGACTGATTCATCTCAAGAAGATGTGCTGCTTAGGGCCCACTAGAACAGCAAAGCTGGCTGAGGAACTCTGGGAGTTGAAATCCACAAATCTTAAAAGTTGCCAAGGTTGGAGACCCCTGCACTAGAAAGCAGCCTTTATGAGAAGGGATTCACAGGGACTTTTCTCTATAGCTGGATACAGTTTGTTTCTTTATGTATGTATGTATGTATGTATGTATGTATGTATGTATGTATGTATGTATTGATTGATTGATTGGGTTTATATGCCGCCCTTCTCCGGAGACTCAGGGCGGCTTACAATGCGTTAAGCAATAGCCTTCATACTTTTGTATATACCTGCTTAGTATGGCTTTTTGGCCCCTCCTAAGCGGTGCTCTTTTTTATACAAAGTCAGCTTATTGCCCCCACAATCCGGGTTCTCATTTTACCTACCTCGGAAGGATGGAAGGCCGAGTCAACCTTGAGCCTGGTGAGATTTAAACTCGCAGTAATTGCAGGCAGCTGGCAGCTAAGTGCTATTTAACAGCACTTTAGTCTGCTGCGCCACCAAGGCTCTTAGTTTCTCAGCATGAAACTCTTCACAGATTATCTTTTTTGTTTAGTGTTTATATTATGGAATAATAAGAAACATGCTTTTTAGGATTGTCTGGAATTCATCTGGGCATATCAAGTATTCTCTATACGTTCAGGAATGATGGCAGTCTCATCTGTGGATTTTTAATGTTCACTTCTGTGAAGAAGTAGAATCAATTTGTAAAATAACCACTCTTTGTTTTTTAGGAATTTGGAAGATAAACAGCTAAAGTGGCTAGAAGAAAAACATAAACTTACTCAGCACGTCACAGAGATAGAAGACAAATATAAAGTAACAAAGGAGAAATTGTATCGAGCATCAGTTGCTCAGAAAAAGGCATGTCTCGTATGCATAATTTTGAAAAGCTCTTCATTTTTAATTGAATCAAAGTTTGTGCTATAATATAGCTAAAAGAAGATCCTAATCTGTAAATAACATTATAACATAATTATATCTATTACCAAAGTTTCTTTTAAGTTTGTGAGGCTGAGAAGCCATGATATATGAACTTAATATAAACAACATGATGCTAATATTAATTGTGCTAAATGTGGCCTTTTTCATGAGTTACTTTCAAAAGAACAAGAGTTGATTCACTCATTACTATTTCTCCTGAAGGTTGTTTGTGATTGGGAAAGTTTTTGGTCAGGCTGCAAATATGCAACTACATATTTAAACGGAGTCAACCTTAAAAAATATAAATTTGTATATTGTATTAATTACAGAGAAAGACACTTAATGACAACAAGCAAAAGAAATTACTGAACAAGATAGAGCTCTTAGAAGCCAAGAGAGAAGAACTAGAAACAGAAAACCAAGTATTAAACAGGTATAATTTTATGTTGTTTGATTCTGAATTGCATAATGTTTCATACTGTTGTTGTTAAAACATTTTAGCTACAGTCTTTGCTGTCTTAATGAGAAAACATTCTATTTTGAAAGGAACTTACAGCTGGCCTATCTTGGTCAAGACCACAGACTCATTACATTCATTGGTAAATTTCTGATTATTATTTTTTTTTAGAAAACTCTATGTACTATATATACATATGTTTTGTTCTTAGCACTACTGTTACCTTGAAACTATGATACTATATATCAGAAGCTGTTTTAGAAATAAAAAATGCTTCTAACTAAAAGAACCCTTTTTCAATAGGAAACAGTCATTTCAAGTTGAAAATAAGCTGTTCCAATCTTTTGGAACTGTTCTAAAGATGTTTAAACTCTACAGGAAGCATTTTGAAGTTAACAGGACAATATCAAACTTGAAACATTTCTACTTGCCTTCAGGCAACCTATTTCAGGCTCAAAATGTTTTTATTTTATGGATCACCAATGGGGGATATCAAAAGGTTATACTTAGAAGCAATAATGTTTTATTGGGAATATGTAAAGAAAGCAGTATTCAGTTTTAAAATCTGTTGGATTTGCCTATCAGCATTTCATTATTTATTTGAGAGATGTTTGGTGTTGTGGTTAGGGTATCAGGCTAGAAACAGGAGACTGTGAGTTCTAGTCCTGTGTTAGGCATGGAAACTGGCTGGGTGATTTCAGGCCACAGTGTCAGATTTGGGTGACAAGTTTTCTGTCAATTCGTATCACAACCAATGGGTCAACTCTTGGTTGATTTCAAAAAAGACCGGACCCTATACTTCAAGGAAAACATTAATAGGAAAAGAATTGTTATTTAGTTATTTATATTTGTTATAGGCAAAATATTCCTTTTGAAGAACATCTCCGCCTTCAGAAAAGACTAAAAGATCTGCAACGGAGACATAATGAGTTCCGCAGACTGATTCTTTTTCCCAACATCCCAATACTGAATCCAGCTAACTTATTATCTTCATCTTTGATTCCTGGGCCAGAATTACCCTTCCCTCTCCTTCAGGTATGTAATATTCCCATATGACAGAATAGGTAATAGTGTTTCAAAAAGCATAAAAAATAAAGTTCATATTTCCCCCAAAAGTTATATGATAAACAAATCCTAACCTTAATGCAAAAAAGTAGCAATACCATTTCTTTAATTCTATTGATTTTGGTTAAAAACTTACAATTTATGTATAAAGATTTTTACAGTGAAGGTTACCTAAACTTTTAATCTATGTAATACTCTCCTAATTCCTCTGGCTACAGGTAAGTTCCTATAAATCAATATAAGCATCTTTTTTGTCTCCATTGTGTTAAAGTACTGTGTTTGTTTTTTGCTTATACAATCAGAACATACCATTGAAAGCCAGAACCAGTAGCCTGAATCTTCCATGGCTCTACAATATCTTTAAAAATAAAAGTGCTAAATAATGTATTATATTTCTTTCCTCATCTCCTTTACCTCATGTGAAGGAGGAGCAACATCAAAGAGAACTCTCACTGCTTCGCAAACGTTTGGAAGAACTAGAGACCACACAGAGAAACCAACTGCGGGAACTTGGTGCTTCTTCTGAACGACCTCAGTCAGAAATAAGTACTGAATCAGACAGAAATAAGCTTGTGGAACAATATGATCTGTCATCTGGAGATGCCAAATAAACCATTAAACACTTTTCATCTTTTGCCAAAAATTCATCTACAAGTGCCGTGAAATAGGTAAAAGCTCTGTTTTACATCATTTGTATTATTTTTAATATTTTTAAAAAAGAATTATAATTGAAATATTTGGAAAATAACTTTCTAGTTTTAAACTCTAAGAATCATGATGCACTGTAACGTTTTGCTAATAATACTTTTCTCAAATTTTTAATAGTTTTATATTGAAAAAAAAATTCTCGGAGTTGCCCCTTCTCTATTGTTTTCAGGTTGCTATATAACATTTCTATTTCTTGTAATTCACCAAGCTGGACTTTTGTAATCTTAAAATACTGAGAAAATGGAAAACAACATTGTTTGAGCTCTGTTATCATTATATAAATTTTGTCCACAATTTTACCTTTGAAAAATATTTTACTATCTGCACTTTAATATATTATGAAATATCAAGAAAAATAACAATCACGTTTTAAGTGAATATGAATATTGCTTTTCCTACATGCAAAAAATGTGTGTGTTTCAGATCAAAGTTTTGTTAACTAATCAAATCTATTTATAATATATTTTTGTAAAATCTATCTTCTCTGTGTTTTATTTATTTAACAGCCATAAAAAACATAATTTTGAGATTAGTGGATTGTTTTTATTCTACAGCTCCTTAACTTTTAATAACCTAAGCCACAAAACAATTTCTAAAGCAGTTCATTAATTTGTTTTGAGCAGTTTCCAGTTAGTCAGTAAATAAGCCTAAACCAGTGATAGCTAACCTTTTTGTCACCACATGCCGAAAGCGCATGTGTGCATGCTGGCACCCATAATGCAATGTGCATGTGACACCCCCCGCCCCATGCTCCCCTACCCGCCCATGCATGTGCGCACAACTCCTCCTCGCGCCCTGTTTTGGACCTAGCAGGCCTCTCTGCAGCCTCCTGGGATCAAAAATGGACTGGGGGGGCGCAGCGCACCTCCCACATGTGCCCCATGCATGCGCAGCAGAGACCCGAAAATCAGTTGGCTGGCGGGAGGTAGGTGTGCATGCGCGGTGGAGCTGAGCTGGGGTGACGGCTCATGTGCCCACAGAGAGGGATCTACATGCCACCTGTGGCACGCGTGCCATAGGTTCGCCATCACAGGCCTAAGCTAAATGGACAAATATCTCAATAATAATAATAATAATAATAATAATAATAATAATAATAATAATAA
>WNWU01013802.1:13992845-14063402 GCA_012654045.1 Ptyas mucosa
AATAATAATAATAATAATAATAATAATAATAATAATAATAATAATAATAATAATAATAAACCTCCCTGCAGCTCAGATTCTGCATTTCTTCAGGGATTTGATGATAGAATAGAATTATTCCACTGTCCAACAAATTTAAGTGATTCTGCTACTTTTACTTTTTTTTAGGATTGACATATAGGTGAAGACTCTTTACTACCAGTTCGTAGGGCTCAAGTGACTAAATTTGTAAATTAATCAGAAGAGTTACAAAGTTAGTTGGTAGTGAAACATCTGCTAACTAGCACTTATTCTGAATGGCTCTTGAGCTGACATATCACTGAAACCTAGCTAAATGAAGAGTTAGGACTCATATCTCCAATGGGCTAATCAGCATATTTGATAAGAAAACAGTGTGGGTGGGACAGTTTATGTGCTGCTATCATTGACTTTTCTTGAGCTAGCTGTAATGATCTTAGATATATTTATTTATATTTATATATTTATTATAACATGTATTAATTTCTAACATGTACATGGCCACTCAACTAGGTAGCATACAAAAGAAAAAGAAAGCAACTAATGCAACCACACAGAAAATAACGCAATGCAACTAAAAACAATAAAATGAAAATCAGACCAAAATGTATTATAGTTCCTCCAATTGGGATTCCACTCATTCTGATTCAGGGTGTGGAAAAGAACCATGTAAAGGTAGTCCTTGACTTACATCCATTCATTTAATGACCATTTGAAGTTATGACAACACTGGAAAAAGTGACTTATGACTGTTTTTCACACAACCACTGCAGCATACTCATTGTCACATAATCAAAATTTAGATGCTTGGCAACAGACTCATGTTTATGACAGTTGGCAGTGTCCGGGGTCATGTGAATATCTTTTGCTATGGAATAAAAGTTGGCCTAGATAGTTTACACTACAGGTAGTCCTTGATTTAGACCACAAATGGGACCAGAGTTTCTGTCATAAATTGTAAATTGAATCATGTGACCGGAAATAATTTAATAATTTTTACTGTGATTGCTAAGTAAACCATGTGATCATTAAGCAAAGTCGACTTCCCCAATTGACTTTGCTTGTTGGAAGCTGAAAAATTGTGAATTTCAATTACATGACAACAAGTCACTGCGACCATTGTACATGCAAGCTGGTTGCCCAGCGTCCGAATTGTGATAGAGAGTAGTGTGACATTCGCAACTTTGAGGATAGATCACAAGTCACTTTTTCAGAGGCTATCGTAATTTTGAACCATTGTTAAATGAGCAATCATAAATTGAGGTCTATATTGTTTCTAAGCACGCTGTTCTGTCTCAAGGACCACAATAGCCCTTTGCACTTCACAGCAGCTTTTGATGTCACCTTTCGCAGTAGTCTATGGACCACTTGGCAGGATTGGCCCTGAGGTTCTGTTTTGGCTACAGTTCTTCCAACTGGACTGATTCCAGAAAGTAATTTTAAGAGATCACTGTTTGACACTTACAGAATCTCGTAGAATTTTGTCTTATCGTGTACAGTTCAGTATCTACATATAAGTGCTGGGGCAGTATCTACATATCTCAGTATCTACATATAAGTGCTGGAAGTCTGAAATGAGGTGCCATCAATAATACCAATGCCACTGGAACTCCAAGGAAGCAGTAAGTACCATTGAATATTGCCTATGTTCAGTATTGGGCATGGGGATGTGGTGACAAAGTGGCTTAATGATGTTGGAATTGCTGGCCAGAAATGGTCTGCACTCTGGTGGTTCGAGCCCAGCTCTCCCACCACTCACTCCCTGGCTGCTGCCACTCGGCAGTTTGAAAGCATGCAATATTGTGAGTGGATAAATGGATACCACTTCAGTGGGAAAAACCTAGCTGGGTTTGTGTGTGCAGAGAGCAGAAGCTGGTGTTGGAATGACCAGACGGTAGGCAATGCAACATGAGGCAAAGCAAGGTGTAACCCACAGAGGAGCCCGGAAGAGCCAGCAACCCGAGCACTGCTAGTCAACTGGTGTAAGGTAGTTTGTCCCCCTAGGATGCAGCAAGTACAGGCATGCAAGCACCAAATAGAAAACTAACAATTTAGGCTGTCGGGACTGCATTTTGTAGAGTTCCCTGACATTATATGCCATATGCTAAATAAATAAATAAATATGTAATAGGCTTAAAGATGGACATTAAGCTGAACATTTATTCAGTCATGACTCATGCTACTGGAAATATAAAACCAGATTCAGAGTATAGATTTGTATAGGTTTACAATTTCCCCCGAAAGAATATTACTAGATTCCTAAATGAAGGCTGAATTTGCCCAATTATATTGTGTGTCCATTCATGAGCTATCCACCTTTGGTCAGCACCTTGAGCCCAACATTGTAGGATTATATTTGAAAAGGTACATGGATGAAGCAATTGCATAATTTGGCACATAGATAATTCAAGATACAGGAACCAAAAATGTGTGATGTACCAGAAAGAATTGATAGTAGTAGCATTAATTTTTTATGTCCTAAATAGCTTAGGGTCTGACTTTCTGATAGATCACTTCTTCCTTACAAACTTTGTGGGGTGCTAAATTGCTGGAAAGGCTTTTTTTTTTTGCTGTCAGGCTCATGTCGCATATGGAAAGGGACTTTTCCTGTTGTCCAACATTTCCTTCAAAATTCAGTTGGCCTCCATTCTCTTCAAACTTAAGAACTGTAAATCTTCATTTTAAGCAATTTTAATACAAATTTAATGTGCTAACTTTCTGATTTTTTTCAAAACAGTTGTTATCCTCTTTGTGTTCTCACTAGCTGAAGCATTGGCAATAAATACACAAATACAATTCTGGTTGATTGATTAAAGTTTTGAAGTTTATTTTTTTCCAGTTTTGAAAATTATAATTCTGGAATAAAATTGATTTCTGTAAAAAAAAAAATTCAAAACTATCTGCCCGTTTAAAAATGCTATACTTTTTTCACATTGATTTTCTTGAAAAACTGGTATACTAAAGTTTCAAATGAAACAAAAACAAACATCACAGTTTATATATGTGAAATGAAACATTTTACATGTTCATACAATATATTTTCCAACTCCATTTATACTTGTAAACAATTACTTTAAGCCTAATAGATTGGCATTATATGCATCTATGAAATTTAAAATAAATTTAAATTGTTTTATACATTTATAGTAGGAATGCTAACATTTGGCTTGTTTCCAGAGATTGTCAGAAATATTTTATTTCAGTAGTTCCTCTCAATAATGCAATATACAACAAATACATTGAAATGTTCAAAGAACTTTTTAAAATCCCATGTACAAACTCCAGCTAAAACCAGCCCTAGACATTCCCTGCTCCACCCTATGCCTCCATATGTCTATGCTTATTGGAAATTATTTTCCCCGTAAACGATTGCAGTCCCTGGTCCCACATGTATGAATTTAGTAACTACTGTTCAAAATGAAATAAAGTGCTCCACTTACAGTACTGATCCTTTCTGCATGCACAAACCACTTTCACGCAGAGAAATATAAATATATATATACACAGAAATTACAAATCGGGATGAAAAAGGGAAGAAAAGCGGGGTGTCATATTTAGGTATTTAAAAAGGGCTAATTTTTTGGAAATCCCGTTCTGAGTACCTTCCTTGCCGCTCTCCTTTTTTGAGTAGGCTTAACAGTTACTGAATGCAAAGCAACTCTGTGATGCATGACGAATAAGACGCCTGAGTGGTCTTTTTCATTTTTTTTCTTTCACAAGCACCATCATCATCATTTTGCCCTTCAAAAGAGCAGCCCTGGTGCCTGGGCAATAACTGGCAGATATTTTGAAAGCAATTTACATCTGTCTGTGTTGTGCAAGTGTTTAACTCAAGCTGGTTTAGAGCCATCATCACCTCTTTCCTTTCTGACTGCTGAATAAGAGTAACTGTCTTCAAAATGAAACTGAATTCAGGAACTAAAGTCAGCAAGTCCTTCCCTTTCCTGTTAAAAATACAGTTTTAAATATGGGGAGGGGGGATTGCTTATTTCCAAAGAAACCCCCTTGTATAGTTTTATACCAGGGTTGATATAAAAACTAAATGTTAATTTTAAAAAATGTTATACTTATATACTTCTTGCCCAACTCTGATCCCAATGTAATCATTTTAATTTTGTGGGAGATGGGAACATACAAATTCATTGTATCATTTCTGAACCGATTTAGTTTGGGAAGCTCTGGTCTAGCCTTCAGAGATATCCATGCTATGTAACATTCAGTTGTATGCTTTGCTCATTCCTATGTTACTATGTTACTCATCCAATAATTAATTAATTAATAATTAATAGGTAATTATTTGGGGGAGAAACGTTCAGCACCTATTGGTAAATACGTCACATTGTGCATAATATTCTTTTAATTTTCTAAAATCTACTTTCCACATGATGTAAAACATTTTCTGAAAAAAGGAAAAAACAATACCGGCCTCAATGCTTTGCTTTTTATTTTTACATAGATGTATTCAATGAAAAATATGCAGGTCTCTACCTGTCTACACCTTAGAAGAAACAATGTAGGAATAGCTCTTCCCTCCATTTTCCTAGAGACAATGAGTGGTCTCCACCTTTTTGGTTTCACAGACCGGCAGTGGCAGGCTGAGATGGTTTCAAGTGTGCAGCTTAATTCTGTACATGCGCAAATAAAGCTTCAGGTGCTCACCTGCTATTTGTGCCACCCAGTTTCCAACAGGATGAGGACTGGTACTAGTCTGCAGCCAGGGAGTTGGAGACCCCTGTATTAGAACACATCTATTTGTATGTTACAGAGCAAGCTAATCATAGTGGCTTGGGAATTCTGGGAGTTGGAATCCATAAGTCTAAAAGTTGCCAAGATTGGGCACCTTCGTCCTAGAGATTCCTCAGCCTATAGTGGCTAGTTAATTGTTTCAATATCATTAGAATTTTCCTAGCAAGAAGTAGTGGGATCAAAACCTGCTATTTGAGGCACTTTTAAGTTTTTCTATTTAAAATTTTAAAAATTGATACAGCACATGCAAACATCTGCTGATGTGTTCCCTGTAAATATTACTCTGAGCAGGGTGTGATAGGCAACAAAGCATAGCAGTGCTTCATATTTGAAGTCAAGAAGACACTTTAGAGCAGTGTCAAACTCGGCCAGAGGCTGGATGGGTTACGCACTGGCCATGCCCACCCCCAGTTTAGCCAAGGGGAAAAAAGTTGTGATACGTCACATAATGACGTGATGTCACGTGTTTGATACTGTGCTTTAGAGTGTGTACATAGCACTCCTTACACCAAACCTATGTATTCCTGGGATTCTGCTATAACTTTGGTGCACCACCCCAAAGCCAGGAAAAGATACAACTTCCTGAAGGAGTTGCAGATAATACGTTTTTGCCTTCAAATGCAGGCATTGCAGGCCCCTATAAAATATAACTGAGAAAATTGGTATTCCAATTGCAGGGAAGGCATAAAAGCTGAGTGGAAGAGCCTACATCTATGTGATGCCCTCATTCACATTTACTTTATAGTCAATAATAAAATTATGATACATTTATGAATCTTCAGTTGTTAAAAAACCCTCTTTGTAATTTTTATTTTTGCCCTTATATTTACAATGCATGTACCTTGTTTCCCCCAAAGTAAGACATCCCCTGATAATAAGTCCAATCGGGCTTTTGAGCGCATGGCAATAAGGCCAAGTGCTTATTTCAGAGTTAAAAAAAATATAAGACAGGGTCTTTTTTTCGGGGAAACATGGTATATACTAATAAAAATACAAATAGGAAAGGCCACCAGCTCCATTTTTAAAAAGTGCAGATACAGTAATGGAAGAATTTCAAAGTGTAAATTTGCGTTCGGAAGACAGAGGAACTGTCCTTTGCAAACTGCTTCCATGATCATGCCAAGAAACGTACATGGATGCGTCCATGACCTCTTCAGCAGTAGATCTGAATATGAAACCGACTTTATCAAGAGGTGAATTGCGTTGCTGTATCAATGTGCTGGATGGAAATTTCCCCCTCCATTTCAGTCCCACGTCACTTAGTTATGCCACAGTGTACAACTATTTGGGGAAAGCTGAAAATCTACACTTCATTATAAAACCATGTAGCAGTTGAAAGCTCTCTAATTTTGATGCTCAGACTATGAATAACAAGAGAATATATTTGTGCTTATCAGAAACCAACTGAGAGGTTTTTTTAAGGCACATAAATTGCTGCTCAGTGACAGCATAGAAATTAGATGAAGTTGTGAACAATAACACAACCAGTTTGTTTTTATAAGATCTGTATTTAAGGTTGTTTTTAATGCAAAAAAATAAACCAAAATTACTTGATTGTATCTATATAGGAGGGAAGATCTGCATAGAGGGATTGCTTCAGATGCTAGCAGCAGGCAGATATACATCTCAGTCCAGGCTCCACTTTGTTGACACATCTGGAGATGTCTGTTCCAATCTGAGGGCATCAGTTGTTGATTTTGTGTGAACAGAACTAGTAGGCCAATATTTTGAATTTGGTTCCATAACAGCAGCAATTATAAAATTAAATTCCTAAGCCCATTTGCATTTTTTCTTTTCATCCATTAAACCTTTTATATTTAAGAGTTGCTGTTGGGCTTCTTCCAATCCTCGTTCTGTCTCTAATTTATTCAGTATCTATGAGAACAAAGGAATGTATGCTTATTTTGCTTATCTAAAAAAAACATTTCCCCCTAATGTTAAAAAGTATGCTCTGCTTAAGTAACCATTCCTTCTAAAGCCAGGCTATTTTTGCATCTTCCTTTGCAAGTTATTATTAATCACAAGATGAACACTTCTGTTGGCACTAGCAACCTCAATTAAAGTCACAAGTGTTTCTGTAAATACAACTCGAATAGCAATAAATGGATGTTGTATATCTGTTAAAAGCAAAAAAACCTCCAACTTCAATAATCAAGAGGAATCAACTATCCAAGTATAAATACTGGCATATTGAGTGCTAAAACATTTTCATTACCTGCCAGCCAGATATAACATGCTTTTGAGATCATGAAAAAAATGTGATATTCAGTTTGTTTGGAAACTAACTAGATTAAGTCAGTCTAGTTAATCTACCCCACATGCATTGGCTTCTGTGTTTTATTTATAGAAATCATAGTTTTCCATAAAATAAGATTTGTTTCTAAAAGGTGGCACAAGACAAGGAAGATAGCAACGGCCAGGAGACAAAAGAATGCAAAACCCAAAGGAACTCTGGAGTCTCCTAAATTAAATTTTGGCACTTATTAAATCTTAGAAAAGGGGTGGATAACTTTTGTACTGGGCATGGCTTTACCAAACTACAGGTTGCTTTCTTCATTCCCCTCCCCTCTCCAGCCAGATGATCTTATTAGCCAGCCTGTGAAAAACAATGCTGTATTGTCAGTAGGGAAACAGCACTGCCCTTAAGACTAAAATGCAAGGTGCCTGGGGTAAAATAGAAAATAGAGGAGTGGAGTGGAGTGGAATGGAATGGAATGGAATGGAATGGGAATAGATATAGATATAGATATAGATATAGACATAGATATAGATATAGAAATAGGGTATAGGGACTCAGTCATTATAAAAAAGATCACAACCTATTGCTTCAGGACCATTAATCCATGTGAGTTATTAATCTTTAAGAGACAGTTTATTTACTTCCAGTTACTTTCTGTCCAGTTCCTCTCCCCCTCCCCTGTCCTAACTAGAGAGGCAGAGATAAGTATTGGGGGAGTGCCAGTGCAGACACGTGGGGCCAAACAGGAATTTTAGAGTTGAAAATTGCCCACATATATCATGTGCATTGCTAATACAGTAACCACTTTCTTCCCTAATTGGAATGTTCCTGAGCCATTCTGTGGCTATGCCATTCAGTAGCCCACAACTAGCTAGGCTAGATGATTGGGACTCTTACCTTATCAAAGTATCTTGCAATATATTGGTAAATTTTATTCAAGGCCTCGGCCTCATTAAACTCATTTTCATGTTTCTAGGGGAAAAAAATGAAGTTTGAGGAACTGTTTATATATTTAAAGATACCATTATTATCCATAGCACCAAAAATGGTGAATAATAATTACAAGTAAACATAGAAAGACAAAGGAAAATATTACTGAAACCTTTGATATGTGTCTGAATAAATTCATTAATGGGAATTGTCCTTTAAATACAGTAAGACACAACTCCATTTACAATATACGTTTAAATTCCAACGACAGCGGAAATAAAACAGATACCTGTGATTCCAGAATTAAAAATTCTTCCAGCTCTGCTCTAGGCAGTGGAGGCAAATCCCTTATTGCTTTATAGAAAGCTTTAACTTCCTCTTTATAAAGTGGTATATCCTTAGCATACAGAAGCTTATTTGTTGGTGCTTCCTTTGAGGAGGGAGAAGAAAAGACAGGTCATAAAAGTTAGCAAGATGCCTCATTTGTTAGTGAACCCATTGTGTTGTCAAAATTAGGGAACAATTTATATGACTGGTCATCAGTCATATCAGGCAATCTTGGTGAACATAATCGACTATTTGCAGGTTTACGACCATTCTCTGAAATCCCTGAGTACAACATTTTAGGAAAAGTGTCCTATGCCACCAATGTCATTGGAATGTAGTCTTCCAGCCAGCAGGCAAATACATGTCTGGTTCTTGCCAGGTGTCGCTAGGAACAGCGACAGAAGAATTGGGAAGCTCAGAAAACTAGCATGGGGTCCTTTTCAGGATACAAAGGAAAGAGAGGGCAATTGGTCAGCCCTAGAAGAGAAAGGGGCTTTTGCATCTGATCCCAACTTCTGATATTTTGATCCCCCCAACCCCATTTGTGCTCTGGGCACCCTCCTGTCTATGAGTCCTTTCTTATAAAAGCAAACTTTGCTTGTGCTAAATGTAGCCCTTTCTCAAACTTATCATCACAAGATTTGATAGCAATTCATGCAAAATGATCAGAATTTTCTGGTAATTAGGAAAAATTAATAATTTGTTCACACAAACTGAGCCAAACTGGCTAGATAGCACCCTGAGTGATCCTAGTCTAGGAGACATCATATCAGGAAACTAGGTAAAAGCTTGTGAAGCTAATACATTTCTCTATGCAGGTTATGAAGCTATTCTAAAAAAAAACCATGGACATAGAAGGTATGAAACTATGCTCCCAAAAGAATGTGGACATGGCTCAGGAAATACTTTTTCAGTGAGTCACATTTAAAGATGAAATGACCATTTTCAATAGGAATAGTACAGTGCTTGGAAGCCTGTAATCCTTTCACTTCTCTGAAAGTTAGTTCTGGACAACTTAACAGGACTTATTTTTTAATCCTGGGTTCTCTCTGAGCTTGGTTGTTTGCAAAATCCACCCTAATTAGTACTCATAATGCTACCTAGTTAGGTAATGAAATGTCTGCAAGCAAACAACCAAACGCAGAGAGCACCAAGAATTCCTCTGTAAATCCAAGAATGACAAAGATCAATTCAGCCAGAGTTCAGTTGTTTATTTGCTTACACACAATAGACAGAATCTTGCTAGACTGAATCCTTACTACTATTATACTAACAAGAAATGCTAGGGAGTGACTATCCTAACTCTCTTCCTCTGTCTCCTATCCAGTTTCAGACTGGGCTGCCTCTTGCCTCCCCACCTCCCATTCTGAATATGCTCCCTCCTTCCTGGGAAACTTAAAAAAGAGACTCTTGGTATGCATGAAAAATAAGACGCTACCTTTCCCAAATGTTGCTCTGACAGAGAAAATGCATCCATAAATGCTTGTGCAATGACTGACAGGCAGCCATCTATATGTGGAGTCTTTTTAATATCAAAGACAAATTGAGGATTCTTCAGAATATTCACCCAGAATCGAAGAGGCAGACTAGACAAAAGAAGTATTTAAAAAAGTTATATTGAAATAAATATAAATCCTTCATGGAAAAATCTAGCAAATATTTATTGTAAAAAAACACTAACCAAAAGTAACATAAAAATCATTTTACTGTCAATTGATGAACACATTTTCAACATGCCCTGCAGTGCTAATAATTTCTAAAATTGTTATGTGTGTATGCATGCATGCACATATGTATGTATTCAGTTCACACAATTTCTTTGTGATTCTGAATGGCTTACAATTTTTTTAACAAGAATAATATTAGAGATACAAGTAAAAAGGGACCATGGCTGACTAAAGAACAATACATCCAGCTATTCAGCAAACACAATTTGTTTTGAGAAACAATCATGTTCTAAAAGTTTCATAGATTTTTAAAAGTTTCCAAGGGTGCATGCTCCCTGAATGACTCGGAAGATGTTCCAAAGGCCAGGCACTGCAACAGAATAGCATGCTTCCTCAGTCCCACAAGATGGCACTGTTTAATCTTTGGGGTTCAAAGCACACCCACCTTGCTTGCTCACACTGGCTGGGCAGAAACAACTGGAGATAAGCAACCTTTCAGAAAGCCAGGTCTAAGCCAGGCCAAGTACTTTTTTCCACTTCTGCATTCTTGAAACTGTGGCTTTTGGATGCTTTTTAAAAGTGGTCCAATCCAGAACATGTTATAATAATCTAATTGTGAAATGACTGGTTAGTAACTGACTATCTGAAGGGCCTCATAGTTCAGGAAACTGGTGCATTAGAGACTCTTCAAGCAGGAACTGAGAGTCCAGGAGGAACCCCAGATTTCACACCATCTCAAATGGGGAAGTACATCCCACTGCAAGTTAGTATATTGGGGGAGGGGCTTGAGTAAACATAGCCACTTGGTCTTCTCAAGACAGACTAAGTCAGTTTACTCCATTGTATTCATATAGCCTGCAGGCATTAGGCTAGGACTTTAATGATGTCATTTTGCCAATCCAGTCAATATATAACTGGAATGATAATATCTGACCTCAGACTGACAGTTGACCTGACCCAGCAGTTTTATGTATATGTTAAACATGACAATTTCATGTATTATAGAATGGAAGAGAGCCTGTAGTACCTAAGGAGTCCTCCCCAATTAACATCAGTTGATACTAGCTGCAGAGAAAGTCTGGCTGAGCTAATAGGCTTGTTCACTTCCTAAGGAGTCACAGAATCAAATTCACTCCAAATAATCCCCCAGAACTACAACAACTTTATCTGCCAAAAGGCAAGAATATTCTATATGCTGCCAAGTTACAGTGGGCACATAAATTACCTGTTGGTTTTCCATATATGAACCACATCAGGATCTGTAATTTTTTTATTTTCAGCCTGAGCATCCAGAAAATCAAAAAAATATTTAATAGCAACTGGGGCTTTATTGTTAGGCAAATTCCAAATGCTTCTAAAGAGCTTTTCAACAGTTGAGTGGATAGCAACCTGTGACAAAACAAAACAAAAAAAGTTCATTACTCTGTGTGTGTGTGTGTGCGCGCGCGTGCGTATGTTCATCTAGGAAGATTGACACAATATATGTGATTTTCCTCAATCACCATTCCCACAAACATTTGATCAAGTGTCATGAATGCAGCCCTTCTTAGAGCTCCTCTATGTGTAATTGAGACTCCAATGAGTCTCAGTTTATGTAAGTCAAAGAGGAAGCCTTCTTATATATATGGATGCACACAACCATGATTTAGTGCATAATGATATGTACTTAATGAGGTCAGTATTCAATTATATGTAAAGCATTTCCAAAATGCTGTTGCTTTACATATGAAATAGAAAGTTTTGTCATATATTTCTTTCCCCAGTGCTTTTTAGCTTTCACATGCAAGCAAGTCATTTTGTAAGGTAACAAAATATACACTAAATAATTATAGCATTATAGCATTCTTTTACAATAAGAAATAAAACCTTGGAGTCACCTTAGTAGAGAGAAGTTTAGTGAGATACATTTCTTTGACTTTAAATTTTTGTTTTCCTTTATGTTTTGCATTCTGTGTTTCTTTGACTGCTTCTGCATCTGGTAATATCTGTAAGAAAGGTTTACACAGATGTTCATGGAAATGCTGCGATTAAGGAGCTAAACAAATGACTAATTACTAGGTATTAAGCTGACTTACCAGATGGCAATAGTCCTCAGAATATTCTCCATCTGGTCAACATGGTGAAGAGGGGGGGAAAAGGGTAAATTGAATGCACACATAAAGATCAAGCTATGACCTAGAAAGTAGGCTGATGCTCAGGAAAAATTCACTGAAACATGCATGGTTAGCTAAATTTATTCTTATTCAGATTACTGCCAATGTAGATGGTAAGATCTTTAATCGTGGTGGTCCTTTCTATTAACTGGTACAATTAATATTTAAGTGGAAATAGATGCTTGCTTACAAATATCAGAAAATAGTAATCCCAACATCTGAAGGGAGTAAACGTTTACTCAATTGGTTTTCAATTAGTTTTTCAAAATCGGGTTTTCCAGGACTTCTATGAGTTGATTTTTGCAAGGCATGAAGTATACAATTTGTCTTTCATTTTGTTTGATTCAGAGAGAATTGAAATCCTGGACTGGGCAAATGAGCTTCTTAAAATCATACAGCTGCCCCAAATTGAGAAGTTAATATTTAATTTTTCTTCAGTTAAATAATTTTAGTTCTTATCATATTACTGTATATCTAAATTGGTTCTATATTCTCAGTTCATGTGAATTTCTGAATTATAATTCAATTATAATTTAAAGAATTACGACAAACTTAAAATTTCAAAAATCCAATATATTATATAAATATGTTACTTGTTTTACCAGCTGATGTATCTTGATACATCTTCTTAAATACTTTCATTGTTGCTCCATCTGAAATCTGAAATCATACAATAAAACATTTTTCTTACTTTTCTTGAAATCTGTATCAAATTGTCATACTTTACATATGCTCTGTATGTTAACAAAATGAAAATGCATGTTATAAATTAACATCGGCCTAACACTCCTCTAACAAAGGCAAATTTTCAACACATTTGGATGTTTATTCTTACCCCATAATGGCCTATGGTGTTCAGCTTAGTAACTCCATTTTCTAAAATCATGGAGGAACCATCTACATCCAGAAGTTCTTTTGCTTGGGAACCTGATTCAAGAGCTGACAACACAAATAAAATAGTTAATCTGCACTTAGTTTTAAAAAGCCTTTTCCTGTTAAGTTAAAGCAGTATATTATGTGAAGCAAATGTTATGCTTTTTGTATAGTATTGTTTATTTTGTACGGTTCACATAAACGATGTTGCTTGCAATTGTATCACATTTCTTCTTCGCTTTCCCCCAAGTTCTTTATCACAGTAGAATTTTGTGAAAAACTTCAAAGTGACTATGCAAGTGTGCTATCGTCACTGCTGAAGGGAATATTACCAGTACATATTATAGGTCAACAAAAATTGCTACACTAATTGTAGCATTGTTCTAACACACTATTTGTGCCCAATGCTACATACTTGCTCACTGATGCAATTTAGAATTTTTATGATGGCATCAATTTTAATTGATTTTTATCACTTTCCCATTTCTATGTAACAACCTGGATGGCTAGTAACTTATAAAAAACACAATACAAAATAAAGTTCAGAACCAATAATGTATTAAATCCTAACATGATAACTGAGTAAAGCCCAACATATCACGGCCTCCAATTAACCTCCCAGCCCCTGGAATCAAATCCAAGCCTTAAAACATTCTGACAAGTCAGCCGGGTCATGGTCAGTCTAATCTCTATGGCTGCAATAGAAAAGGATCACTTGCTGAGTCCTGCAAGATGACATTCTGTAACTGATGGGACTGACAACATGCCCCAGATGGAAGCAACTGGGGAGAGGCAGATCTACAAATAAAGCCCCAGACTGTGGAGGGTTTTGTTTGTTTGTTCAATTTATATAGCTTCCTCCTCCCCCCCCAAGACATGCTTGTTATAGCTGACAATCAGCACCTTGAATTGTATCTGAAAGCACTCAGAAAGCAGTGCAGCTAAGATATATCAGGGGTGCATTTCTATTGTACTTTTCCAGCAAAAAGCCACAAATGTATTTACAAAAAAAAAAAATCCAAGACATATTCAGGCAATATATTATACTAAATAACTTCAATAGGTTAATCTTATAGATCATATGTTAAATAGAGAAATATTTTTTTTTAAAAAAATGCAAACAATACTATTTAAAGTAAATAATAAAAACAATTATACAGTTGTGGAGAAACAAAAAGAAAAAGCTATTTTTGAATTTACAACTAGTATAGCAGTATTAGTATCTTACTCAGGCCCATTTCTCTTAGCTGGAGACCATAGAGGGATCCATTCTTGTTCAGAAAAGCCTGTAAGATCTTCTCTTTGGCCTGTCCAATGGTGTCACAATCCAATATTTTAACTTGGATATTCTGAGTAGCGCCACTGGACTCATTTTCTTGGATATTTTCAAAGACAACATTTAATACCTGGAAAAGTGTGAATGTGACTTAAAAGTTGAAACTGCATAGAAAATACACAATAAGGATTATTAGAAATACCTAACAGGAAAAATGGCATTCACTGATTTCTAAAATATTATCATACTTTACATTTGTTTCTCTTGGATAAACCTCCAAATGCATTCTTCTTTCCTCAGATACATACACAATGAACGACCTTCACACACAATCCTTCCCTGTTTTCTTGATTACTTCTGTGTCCTATTACTGCTTGTCCAATGTTTTCATTCTGACAAGGGTTTCCCTCTTTCCATAATTCATTCTCTGCAGTTCTTTTTCCTATACGGTCCAGTCTAGATTTTGTCAGATAAACTCCATAAAATTCACCATCTCCAAGCTTTCAGAGTATTTATGGCTAGTACTTATATCCTGTAGTATTTATTTAGGGTAGTACTTATTACAGTGAACTCCAGTAATTCAAGGTAACAAATGACAGTTTGCTGAGATTTACTTTATTATGTTCTCAAATCTACAGCTAAAGAAAAAAACAATCACCAGGGCTTTTTACAGACACATATGAAGTAATCCATGGGCTTTTTAGAATTCTGATTATGCTGCCCATCTTCAGATTAAACTACAACTTGGCCTTACAAATACAAACCTGCTCTTCCCTTGTCTCACTTTCTTTTCCTTTGTGCTTATTTTTCTAAATAAGTGGTTTAGAAAAGCTATTTCACAGAAAACCTATAGTATTTGATAATGAATATTCCCAGGGCTAAAGTATGAGGTTAGTTCCACACTATCTTGTCAAACCTCTCCATAGCTGACCTTTTCCACATGAAGAAAATGAGCACCAGGTGGTACAACTGAGATGGAACAAACTATCAGAATAGTTTTTGCATTCTCCCACAGCTCTGAACTATTTAGAACACCTTGAGTATATTGGAAGGGAATTGTTTACAACACCACAAAAACCATGGATACATAAATAGCTCTCCTTGTTTAATTTCCAATACTATGCTTTCCTCTTACTATTCACAGAGATAAATGTCATATCACTTTTTTCAGTGATGTAGTAACTTTAAACAGTCACCAAATGAACTGTTGTATGTCAAGGACTACCTGTGTAGTCTAGTGTATGAATAACATGCAACCCTGCATCCTTGATAAGAAGGATGGTATTATGTACATATTTTGAAAATCGCTTCCTGTTGAAATGACTGATTTGTGGGTGGTGCAAACCACTAAGCATAGTTTCAGAAACAGAATGATAAAATAATTCCACTGAGCTTTATGCTACCTCTGACCTATATATATAGCCATGTGTTGATTGTGTTGAGATACTTATTACCACAAAGACAGGATTGAAAAGATGAAATAAACACTTGGAGGAAATTTTATTGAATGGAACTGTTTTCGATTTTCTGGGGCTAATTCATCTTCAACAAAAAATATAAAAATAATATAATAATTCTTTGCCCATTTCCATAACTAAATGAATAGATACTAAGGCATATTAAACACCTGTCAATTAAATTAAGTTAAAGGGTCAGCCTTTCTTGGCACTGAATCTTGATTTTTAGAATACATCATTTATTGGAATATATGCTTCTTTCATACAAACTGTCCTGGTTCCAGTCATAAAGTCATTAGGTAACCTACCACTGTGCTGAATTCAGGTGCTTGCCACAGTAACCAGTCTTCATTTAGTGTGTATAGGGCCTTGCAAGATATTACATCCACAGGACCCTTGATAATCCTTTGATTTAAAGTTGTTACAAGTAAAAAGAATGGTTCCCCAACTGTTTCCTATGAAAGAAAATGAAACACAGTTATTGTCTTTTGTTGCATTTCTTTGCAATTGTTTAATGAATGTGCTGTGAAAAAGAAGGGAAGAGAAAGTACTAAGTGTGCCCTAGTTGTAATTCAAATCCCTTTTGAAAAATATGCATTTTCAATTCACACAAAACTTGGAAACCAAACTATTTCTTTGAATCTATATTTGGTATATGAATCCTGAAAAGCTGTAACTAATTATTGCAGGTTCGAATCTCACCAAGGCTCAAGGTTGACTCAGCCTTCCATCCTTTCTAAGGTAGGTAAATTGAGGACCCAGTTTGTGGGGGCAATAAGCTGACTTTGTATAAATATACAAAAGTATGAAGGCTATTGCTTAGCGCATTGTAAGCCGCCCTGAGTCTCCGGAGAAGGGCGGCATATAAATCAAATTAAAAAAAAAAAACGATACTGTATGTAATGAATTAAATTAACATGCAGCTGATCAGATCCCCCCCCCTCATGTCAAAGTGGCTTCTGCAGGAAATATTCAGGAATATTTAAAGTAATAGTTTACTTATGCCTTGTGTATCAATCTGAATTTATTTAATGCATTAAGAACACCAAGTTTATGAAATTTAATTTAATTAAAATAAGAGGCTATCTGCAGAGCTTGTGCCAGCAGTCCACAGTGTAAAAATAAAGCAAGACTCGGTGATCAACACTGCTAGCAGACTGTGGAAAATGTGAACAGGAAAATCTGCATGCAAATAAACCAGTCTCTTGCTCACTGATGCTATATAGCGAACACATATAATATATAATACTTGCCCGAAGGAAACCAGAAAGGCAAACTGACATCCAGTTTGTAAGCAGCTTTTCTACTACTGATTCTGTGCGCCTTAGCATCAGCTTAGGTTGCATATTGCTAGACTGCTCCATCAAATCTTTTGTCAAAACTTCTAGAATATTAGTTAAATAGACTAGATTGGTCTGTAGTGCAATTGTCAAAAAAGATGCAAACAAGCATCTGTTTAGAAAGAGAAAAAAAACAGGTTAACAATAATTCTGCCTGTTAGGAATCTTAATTATTACCTTATA
The DNA here is from genome assembly GCA_012654045.1 of Ptyas mucosa. Lineage (NCBI taxonomy): Eukaryota > Metazoa > Chordata > Lepidosauria > Squamata > Colubridae > Ptyas > Ptyas mucosa. Next base: position 14,010,055 of record WNWU01013802.1, read on the forward strand.
ATAACACCACCAGCTTGATCCAAACTCACCCACATCTTGTCATGTGCCATACAAAAACATGAAATGATTTCTGGAACTACTAAATATAAAGGGTCTATAACATCGAATAAATAGAGTTGGAAGGGATCTTGGAGGTCTTCTAGTCCAACCCCCTGCTCGAGCAGGAGACCCTATACCATTTCAGACAAATAGTTGTCCGATCTCTTCTTATGAACCTCCAGTGTTGGAGCATTCACAACATCTGGAGTCAAGAAGCTTCTTGGCTAGGATTGATAATCAAAGGTAGCCTAGTACATCTAAGAGCAAAGCATTTATTGGCAAGGTCACCAATTAAGGCTAGAAATATAAACAAAATCTGTACTGTTTACAGAGTTAAGAATCTGAATATTATGAATGTAAACTCTGTTAGCCATTATACAGGTGAAGAAAAGGACAGGAAGCATAAAACTAATGCTTATCAATAAACACCTGTGTATTGTTCAGACAATAAAACTGGTTATTTTTCAGTCACCTAATGGCTCAAATTATATAAATTATGCAACAGAAAATTAACCTACATAACTTTTTCATATCTGAATTGGAATAAAAAATGGCTTTATTATGAATAATATAAACTCCTTATTTCCCATCAACATCAGTTGGGAAGTATTCACACAATCTCCCAAATGCAAAGGCTAGATGAAAGTGAAATTATTAATTGATAAGACTTATATGGCTTATCATAACCCAGGTGACATATTCTATTCAAGATGAGAAGAACTGATTTTGACTTTTCAAAAAGTGAAGAAATCAACAAGTAGGAAGACACTTTCAAAAAATATTTTGACTATTTTAACCAAAAAAATGACAATTTGTCCCCAGTTTTATACAACTTGCAGAATTTAAATTTTATAGCATACCTATCTTTTATATCAAAGGTTTTCTGTTTTTCAAGAATGTGAATCAGTGTAACAAGAAATTTTTTGTTACAAATTAATGCATATAGACCCTGGTCTTTGCTCTGAAAGAAATGAAAGACATAAATGACATTATTGCTTACCTATTTTTAATGTTGTATATATTTAATTCTTAAAACTGCAAAAATCATATTCTGATATTTAGAAATCCTGCTACAGATATTGATGTTACACGAAATGCAAAGGAGGCGGATAAAGAAACACATTATTCCTCTGAGTAAAACTTCTCAGAGTTCTTACAATATCTGTCCCAGCTTGGATATGCAATATTTCTAGATTCTGTACAAAAATCTATATCTTAGAAATATTTTTTAAAAGCACAACAAACTTAAAAGAATGAAAATTATAGGTACTTATACTTACTAGAGGTTCATTAGAGTCTTCAATAAATATAGACGAAATACCTATAGCCTAAACAAAAAAAATGTGAATACAACATTAAACATTTTCTAAACATTTGCAGCATAAATATAAAGATGATGCTGATTTTGATGAGGTGTAATGACGTATTCTGAATGTTCCCTCTCTAAACTATAAACGAAAGTAATATGAACATTCTTAGAAACCATGGGCTTTGTAAATTAGCTGCATACTGAAAACTACATGTTCAGTAATCATTTCTAAGAAAAGAAAAACAAAACTAATGCTGATTCAAAGCTGAAATATTTGTCATCTGAAACCCTTTTACTCACCCTACATCATCACAGAGGATGGAAACTGATTGTGTGGGGGCACTGACCCTTTCTATAACTGGAAAGTTCTCGCTATTCAAAAAAATGAAGAAATAAACAAGAATTTAGCAACTTTAAGACTGCCCGGGGAATTCTGGGAGTTGAAGTCTACAAGTCTTAAAGTTTCGAGACCTCTGATCTAAAACACTGCCATATTTGTCCTTTTTTAAAATACCAAAGATTTGCATATGTTGAGAAGGAACCCTGAATTTCACTTCTATTTTTATTATCTCCCTATTCCATCACACTGAAAGATGATACTTTGCAAATGGATTGATGAATTAAAAAAACTTTTTCAGTTACAAACTGAATGATCATTGGCATTTTAAAACTGTAAAATTCAAAGCAGATCCTTAAAATGTTGGTTGTTTCTCCAGATGTTATTTTTGTGTTGTGTGGTCTATTTTATTTTTGAAAAAAATGAGACTATACATCATCTAGAGTTTTAATGGAGTTGGGCAGGTTACATTTAATAAATTGAAATACATTATTTCAATTACTTGTTTGTTGTAGGCAATCATTTACCTCTGGGAAAAATGTCCTAAGAACAAAATGTTTATAATCAAGAAATGGAATTGTTCCAAAGCTATCAACTATATCCAATTCGTCAACTTGTAGTTCAACAAATCCTATAAAACAAAAAAGTTTGTTGTAGTGTTTATTTTTATAATGTTACATTCTAATAACAATTTTCACTGTAATTCTCAAAAGAAATGATAAGGAAAGGAATGGTTATCAGTATGTGTGTTTGTGCATATATTTGTGTACATATATTTATTTCTGTGAAATATGCAAAACTATCTTTTTAATATGCAGATTTTTAAAATCCATTTTTGTATACAACACAGAAATGAACAAGGGATATCAAACGATTATTTATTATAAGATCAGCAATAATACTCTCTGGAAAAGTTTAATCCAAACTCCAAAAAAGACAACTATGCATTATGTGTTAGAATAGGCTCCTACAATCACATGAAGATTTATGATAAACACATAAAAATAGTTTTTCTCTTAATAGTTTTTCTCTTAATATTAAAAAAAAACTTAGTATGAGGTATTTAAGGAATGGCTGTTGCTTTATTAAATTGGAGAAATCATGTGTTTTAGGTGTAGCTAATGCATAAACCATTTGTCTAGTCTTAACAAATTTCTTTGCACGTTATTTCTAATGTTGGCAAGATCTACATACATTTTACATTACTGACCTCTTTCTATGAGAGTAGACCTTGTAGGTCTATTTAAATTTGTTTATTTGTATATACAGTTCTTGTTTCCTACGAACAAGGGGAGATTGGCTAAAACAAGCACTGAAGCTTTGCAATAGTAAAGGCAGCTTATAAGACAATTTTACAAAGGGTTTTATAAAGAATATTAAAGGAATTTTGAGGAAAAAGATGTTTCCTCCACAATTCTGTCATGTAGTGTGGTAATGTAGGTACAAAACTAAATTTATGTATTTGATACAATGATAAAATAATTGCATAAAAACAATGCAACAATTCTGGGGACTTTTATATCCAAATGTCAATTCATTCACATGCATTCTGCTGATATAAATTTACCTTCCCGTATTTCTTTACGAAGTTCATATTCCAATAGTTCCAGATGTTCACTCAATTTTCGATTTAATTGTTTGGACTTTCGCTGGGTGACAAAAAATGCAACTAAAAAAAATAACATTAAGCTAACAAGGTGTTATCATGCCATCTGTCCTAATGCATACATGTTTATAATTTGTTTTAAAAGGACAAAAATATCTGAAAACTGGCGCAGCTCAGAGTGGCCAAGTTTAAACTGACATTCAATATATTTAAATCAATATATTAAAAGTATCTGCTGGCTACAAAAAAACTAAAAATAATAGTAGAACTGTAGTTAGTAGTAGAAGGCCTAAGCAAGCTCCACAATTTCGGGAGTATGGTTCTCCTTCCTCAAAAGCCTTTCTTTTTGTCATCTCACACGTCGCAAATCTTGACAAGATTTGGAGGCCTCTGCCTAGGAAGGAAAATCCATAGAGTTCATTATGTTGATGGAACTGAAGAATTTAGGTAATTCAGTCTGAGGCCTTGGAAAGGTTTTGCATATAGCAAGGGAGAGAAAAGAATAGAATGGATCATTAGTCAGATGCAGTATAAGCAGAACTTCTTGAGCTGTGAGATGATTATGGGTAAAGTGCTCTCTGATGACTCTAAGTGGATTTAGCTGATGGTTTTGGTGACTGGCAGAGCTTTGAGCTGTATCAAATGACTTGGTTTATTTTCATTTATTTTATTTTCATTGACTATCCTATGCAGCCACTGTTTTGTAACAAATTAATGGATAGAGATAAGTATGCAGTTACTTACCTGCAATTACTATCGGGATTAACAAAAGAATGTAGAAGAATGAATAGTTTTTGTTTTCATTAGGAACTTCATAGACAGAATTCCCTACCTTGACCTATGGATAAATAAGACATTGATTTAAATAATGTATATTATTTATATATTATATAATTATAGAAGATTGCAGTCAGTATATCCAGAATCTGCTATAGGGATAAAAGGAATTGGCATACTCTATATTTCCAAAATAGTTGATAGTAATTATATTAATTTATTATATGACTCTTCTTTTATTAGTTTTATTGTTTTTATATGAGGCTTTATATTCTGTAAGCTGCCTTGAGTCACCATGTGTGAATAGGCGGCAATATAAATCCAATCAATCAATCAATCAATCAATGTTTTAAATTTATTTGATTATACTGTGAAGATCTGGGGCAAGGCACAGAGACAACACAGTTAGCTCCTTTATTGCACCAACTTTCCCCCAAATGCTCCTACATTATGGCAAGTCCCAGAGCAAAGTGATCACACACACACACACAAACACACACCTCCAGCAGCCTCTGGCTGCAAGTAGTCCAGCAAAATGTTGTGAGCACAATGGCTGCAAAGTAAGAAATGCAGCGGGGCAAGGGAATAAGGAAGCAAAGGAACACGGCAATTAATCCAGGAAGCAAAAAATAAAGCTAGTCCAGGAAACTCCAAACATTGGCAATGGTACACAAAACTCCATGAATTCAGTGTTTGTTCCTGACAAACACATCTCCCCACAGTGTCTCTTTAAGATTCAATCCCCAGGTGTGCCTTGTGAAGAGGGGCGGGGCACTTTCCTCTGAGTTGTCAGGTTGGCCTGCACTGTTCCCACCTCCTCTCCACTCTCTGTGCTTGGGGATCAGGAGGGGTCGTTCTTGCTCATTACCTGAACTCCTTCGCTCCTCATTTCAACTACCTAACCTCTGTTGGTTGTCCTGGCCCCGTTCCTCCCTGCTAGCAAGCTGTCTCACTCTTAAGGGGCCCTAGGCTGCCTCCTCCCGACATTCCCCTGAAGCCAATGAAGTCGCCCCTCGGTTTCCCTTGGCTCCAGCTCTGGCTTGTTTTCCTCCTCAGATTCAGCAGATTCAGGCTCCAGGGGCATGACATATATCTTGTCCTTCTACTTAGACAGCACTCAAGAAAAAGATTATTGAAAGATTAAATGCTCTTTCCAATTAAACAATGAGAGATCTTTCCTTGTTACAGAATAGTATGCAACATAAGCAGGGGTCCAATTTCTCCTCTCTCAAAATGAAGAGCAGGTATCACGTATGCTAAGCATAACAAATGCAGATTACTTGTAAAATTTAGTGTGCAGATTTTTTGTTTATTTTACAAATTATATATACTTTTCTGATTATATGGAAAATTGTAGAGAATTTTTAGACATAAATTAGACTGAGGATCTATAGCAAGAGAAGCATACAGAAAAGGGGAAAAAACACAGGGCTAACTACTGAAATATTAAATTGTATAGATCAAGATATGATACACCTTTATAACCTGAAAAACTAGAGAAAAGAAATGTAATACTAGAATTTATTCAGAGATTATTTTCTGCCAGTAAATATTGTCCAATTTTACAGGATTGTATACAGGATTGTATTGCAATAATACATGTCATGATTAGTGACATCTGGTGTCTGGTTTCCTTGCTTTATTTAAGCACTTTATTAATTCATTAGTAAAGAAATAGAAAAGTGCTAAAAGAAACTGTTGAGAAAGAGAAAGAAATGAAATATTTTACAAGACTTTATATAGATTCTAATACCTCTTGACTTTTTCACAATGTTATGGAACCAAGGATAAGTAAAAGAAAGGACTGAAATGAAAAGAAGGACTAGGGGAGACATGATAGCAGTGTTCCAATATCTCAAAGATATTGAGGGAGAGGGAGTCAAGCTATTCTCCAAAGGTAGGACAAGAAGCAATGGGTGGAAACTGATCAAGGAGAGAAGCAATTTAGAACTAAGGAGAAATTTCCTGACAGTTAGAACAATTAATCATTGGAAAAATTTGCCTCCAGAAGTTGTGAAAGCTCCAACGCTAGAAGTTTTAAAGAAGATGTTTGATAACCATTTCTCTAACATGGTGAAACAGTGGAAATTACAAGCAAATATAAGAGCAATGGATACAGTTTGTGACATAATTCAATCTCACATAATATCTCCTTGTTTAAATTTGAACTGTCTGTTTAAAACTTCATACACATGGTAAGTTTCAACAAAGGTTAACTGAAATAAGTTTAAATAAATCTCCTTCTCCTCTCCCCCTCTTCCTTGGACTATTTCAGTACATAAAAATGAAATCTACGTTAATTTGGTTTATTTCTTTATTATTAGTCACAAACAGATGCAAAAGTGAAATGTCTACACCACCACCATTTTCACTTCAAACCTTCAAAAATCATCCAAAAGTGATTCATGATCATCTTAGTGTCTGCTGTCAAAATGCTGAACAAGGAATTAAAATGACTGTTACACAGGTCCTGCAGTAATGAAAATCCCTACAGAACTATCCGATACAAAGGGAAAGAAAGAAAAGGGGAAAAAATCCCTCAGTTGCTTGGCACATGAGTTGTCCACTGAGCCTTTCAAGAAGATAACTCTTGTCAATTTCAGCATTAGCGGCTTTTGCCAAGGAAGTACCCCAAAGACATCGTGTTAGCATTCCAGTTCCAGAGCAGGAATCAGGAAAGATTATTCTCAACAGGGAAATTGTCAAGATTGAAAAATGCTTAAGCTTCCTGTGACTATTATTGCATTTCAACTTGCCAATGAACAGAGGGGAGGGGAGGGAAGGGTGAGATGGAATGCATTACTAATCTTCAACCATGAGATCCGAGGACATTTCTGCAGGTGTCTAACGAGATATGGACGATTATTAAAACAACAGACTGATTCCTAATTGGACAATGTGACTCGTTCCATGGGAGGAGAGGATGAAACTCATTTTTAACTATGCAGGATTGCGCTGGAAAATTTAGAGTTGGTTTTGCTTTCTTCTGTGCCAGAATGATGCACTCAGTAGAGAAATGCTTTTGGGATTTTAAAGTTCCTGAAGATGCCTGCTTTTATTGAGTCTGCTAATTGGAAGGTTGACAGAAATAAAGTTCCAGAATATTAAAAAAAAGAGACCACCAAGTAATCCTAGCTTTCTGCAGTAATGTACACTCCGTAACTGAGACTGAAATAAATCAATATTTTCCAACGCTGAAGTTACAAAGGATCTGAAATTTATTCCCATTGGTATGGAATATGTAGACATGTTCTAAGTAAAAGACAGCTTGCTCATGGAATCCTGCTCCCATAAGATTAATTTATGGCTATGTGCATTGTGCATTCATGCAGCATCTGAAATGTTATTCTCAACTGACAAAAATCTTGAATTAAAAAAAAATGCTAGAGACACTTCCCAGTTTGAGAAATTGCATTGACACTGCAACTCTGAGAGAAAAACAGAAGGTATAATTTTATTTTCAAGATGTGCAGCATTTGATCCAAAACGGGAAAAATGCCTTGGAATCAGTGTAGGCACACTTGCTGTATTTGTTAGCAGAACTTAAAACAGGTCACACTTTTTCCTGATCTTCTACAGTGCTGCATAGCCCCTTAAAATCCAAAATCCTAAATGTGTATTTTCCATGGACCATACTAGCCAAAATGTATATTTCAGATGAGCCAGGAAGAGTTCCAGATTCTCTAAGGTGCGGCTGACAAATACAACACATGCATCCACATCAGATCCAAAGTACGTTTCTGCTTTGGATTTGACTATGCACAGCTTAGAGTTTTAGATTAGATGAATGCTTAGATCAGTGGTTTTTACTACCGGTTCTGTGGGCGTGGCTTGGTGGGCGTGGCAGGGGAAGGATACTGCAAAATCTCCATTCCCACCCCACTCCTGGGGGAAGGATATTGCAAAATCTCCATTCCCACCCCACTCTGGGGCCAGCCAGAGGTGGTATTTGCCAATTCTCCAAACTGCTCAAAATTTCCGCTATCAGTTCTCCAGAACCTGTCAGAACCTGCTGGATTTCACCCCTGGCTTAGATTCTAAAATGCTTAGATTCAAGCATTACTCACATTGAAAGCTGTGTAATTCTATCTATATGTACATAATGCGAAGGACTGTTTCCAGAAAGAAGACATAAAAATTTAGCATATGGAAAAATCTAATTTTGAAGTATCAATATGATATGATTTACAAATTCAGAGAAATATTTGTAAGACCAAAATTTAATACAAACTTAACAAATTAATATATATATATATATATAGTGAATATTTACTCACATAAACTTTCATGTTTGATTTATTAATCTTCCTGGTAAGGTTTTTTTCCTGTTTAGCTCTACAATGTATTATGCTACGAGTAGCTGTTTTTGAAATATTTTGGACACTGAATGTTATGTTGATTAGATTCTTATCAGATATGAAAACTTCAAGTTCATTTCTAGAAAGTCTTAAGTTGTCTTTTTTTTTCTAGAGAAATGAAAAAAATAGAATGAACCATGAAGTAAAATTCAAACAATGAAAATTGTTTAAAAGAGAAGTTTTAAGACAAAGAACTTAAAAGCTCACAACTTACATGTATTTTCAATTCCAGGTCAGGTTCCAAATCAGTTATTAGTTCATAATGAATAAATTTAGGATCAGGATAATATTGAAAGTCACCGCAAGATATATTAATATTTTCAACTTTAAGAATAATGTTAATAATCTTAGGTCCATTCTCCATCTTAATAGCTGGGGTTGTAAAACTGCATTCAAAACTATTTTTATGGCAAGTAAATTGCTAAAACAAAAAGCAGTATTGAGAAAATTATAAATTATAGCAATACACACACACACACAATATCGTTAAATGCTGCAGTTCTATGCACAGTTCAAATGTTTAAACTTCACTTAATTCAGTGAGATTTGATATTGCTTATATACTATATATTCATAAGTTTATTCACATACATTTTAAAACACTATCAGCATGGTGTTTTAGACTGAGTCATAAGAGTTTTAAATTATACACACACACACACACACATACACAAATACACACACATCCAAATTTGATATTTAATACAAAACCATTAATCAGATGATGTTGTTTTTAGAAATGGTGATAAGCTATTAAAATTGTTTTTACTTGCTGAGACGAAGGGAAAAGTTACTTCTGTTTGTTTTCTATTTTTCTATTTGTATTTTACTGTTTGCATTTTTTGTAGGTTGTATTTTTATTTTTATTCATAATTCTTAATAAATTTGTTTGAATATTAGTATTGTTCTTGTTAGAGCTTATACACTCATCTTAAGTAAAATTTTCATTTAGACATGTTAAGTAAATGCATTTTACTCTTTATCTATTTACATGCAAGTATGGGTTCCCAGAACCATGGCAGCACTCTGAAACAGCACGAAACAGCTCTTTCCAAATTTTATCATACAGCTAATGGCTTTAAATACAGCATTAATGTCAGAGTAAAGAAGTCTAGATGTTTCCTTGATTTCTCACAAGCTTAAGGTAACATTGTTCATAGCATCATTCTGGACTGGCTCAGGGAAAAAGTTTCCTTTCTCCAGAATTGGTTCCAGTTGGTGCTGATAAGCTCTGTTTTGCAGGACCCCACAGCTTCTCTCCACTCCTATTTTACATTTTTATGGAGCCACTGATCTGTAGTTATCCAATGGCACAAGATCAGGTATCAACATCATGCTTGGTCAGCCAGGGGTTGAGAGGTAATAGCTGAATGTTTTTATCAATATGTTGATGATATTCAGCTGCACCTCTCAACATCAACCAACAAAGGATGCTCTCAAATTGTAAGCCGCCCTGAGTCTCCGGAGAAGGGCAGCATATAAATCAAATTAAAAAAAAAAAATTCTTTCTCAGTGTCTGAAGGCTGTAGAAGCTTGGAGGGGGAAGAAACAGGTTTAGGTTCAATTCTAGCAGGAGTGACTGGCTAACTGTGGGCTTTAGGATTCCCAAGCTGGTAATTTTCCACATTGGTTCTGAATAGCGTTGCACTCACAAATGAAGGCAAATATAATACAAGATAATATTGCCGGATCCAATCTGGGTTGATTACTAGGACCAGAGGTTTAATCTTCCGAGCTTTCAGATTTGTGCTGGAGCACATCCTCAGGGAACTTCTCTCCCACCAGAATGTTGCACTGCCCAAATTAGAACAAGTGTACAACTTGAGCATAGTTCTATTGGATCCTGTTCAAAAGGTATCTGGTAGGCATGGTTAGGAGGGCCCTTGCACATGTGGCAACTGTATCAGTCTCTGGACTGGGAAGTCCAGTTCAAACCTTTGTGTCCTGAGGAACGCTTTTCTGGATTACTGAAACATGCTGTGCAACATGAGACTTCCTTAAGAACTACATGGTCACATCTGTGTACCCACTACTGTCCAAGCTATGTTGACTCCCAGTAGGTTTCCTAGTGCAATTCAAAGTTCATGTTATCATCTATAAAATCTCTCATGACAGTCTGGGTTACATTGGGGAACCATCTGTGTCCAATTATTTCTGCCCATCCCACAGAGTGAGCATAGGACAGGTCACCTCAATCAAATAATGTCATCTGATGAGATCTACAAAGCACAGCTTTTCTGTCTGCCTTGTGGAAAGCATAAGCCCTGGAAATTTGGATGGTCTTAATCTATTGGCTTTCTGTAAAGTCTGACTTTTTCTCAGGCATTGAGTAGGATAGTTAGAGAACCTATTTTTCAGGGAATTGCGGATATTAATATCCATGTTACCTCTGGTATGATTTGTTTTGTCCTGTTTTCTGTTGATATTTTTATTATTAATTTTAGTTGTTCAACATGCTGATTCATGTGTTGAGTGATTATAAATCTGAATTCTTTACAAGCGCTATCAATACATTTGGGCACAATATTTATTTTAATTCATTTAAAGGCAGAGACAGACAACGTATACAGTACCTACCATTACGTTTTGTGGAAAATCACTTAAAATAACTTCATCTGTGATACTCAGATATTTCCCATGTATAGTCATATTGCGACCTCCACTGGGGGAGGGGGCAAAACAATAAAAAATCATGTTAAAACAGGAATTTCTTAATAAATAAAAATGAAAAAAATCACAGAATCTAATTTTCAGATTGGAAAGTACATTAACTCAGAATATCAAATTTTAATCTTAAATAATCAGATACAAGGCAGACTGTTTCAGGCAGCTTGCTAGCTATGGCCTTAGATATTGTCAATACGTGAAGTATCTACACAATAAAATTGAGCTCATAACCCAATTCCTGCAATATATGCCATGTTTCCCCAAAAATAAGACCCTGTCTTATAATTTTTTTGAACCCTGAAATAAGCACTTGGCCTTATTGCCATGCACTCAAAAGCCCGATTGGGCTTATTATCAGGGGATGTCTTATTTGGGGGGAAACAGGGTAATTATGTTTCTAAAAAGTGAATTTAAACATACATGTATTCAGTACATTACCGAAAGAAGCATTAAAGAAAAATTATATTATTAAAAATATGCACAAGATACCATAAAATATAAATAGGCTCAAAATATATTTCTTAGGTTACTTTCTCCTTAGATTATATAAATAGCAAATGGCATTCAATATACAAGAATACAAATAAAAAGGCAAATAGAGAAAAACTTTTTTTATTAATTAGTAATTTGTTACCCATACAAAAATACACAAAACTTGGGACAGTTCTACAACTGACTTGGTACATATGAAAAACTATCATGTTATTTTGATTCCATAATTGTTTTTCATGCTGATATATTTATAAAACAGAGATGTGAATTTGCTATGCTACTAAAGTGTTCTATTAACTTGTAGTATAATTTTATTTTGATCTCATTTTTCTAGTAATACATTGAAATAATCTGCTGAAAGAAACATAAAAATGTTTCCTGTTTATAAGAAAAAAAGTGGTGAGGAAGGGAGCTTTCTGTAGCAATGTCAGTGGTACAGAAAAGTTTGTTGTAGTATTTTCACCCACTTGTATTTTGGAATGGTAGAGGAATAATAATCTGCTTTACATGAAAGGGAAAGTTGTAAAGGGAGAGAGCTAAAGGTCTATAAACTCAAATGATCTACTTTCAATAACAATGCTGTGCTTAGGTTAGACTATTAACTTTCAGGTGGTGTAATCTTTTATGATAGTACAAATTAAATGTTACCTCATCCAAGTAATATTTGGAAGGATCTTAGCGCATGATGGAAAAGAGACGTAATGTAGTGGAAGAATGGCAGAACATTCAAACCCGCTTTCCTTTATGCATGCGCTCTTGACTTCTTTACGACTTGGTGGTAAACAGAATTTCATGTGTGTGTCATTTAACACTTTAGTAACATGTACCCTAAGGAAAAAGAAAAAAACCTGTCCCTTATTAATGCATTATTAATCTCACTGAATATTCCTGCTACCTGAACTCCTTTTAAAACTGTCCCCTTTCACCTCTTCTGCACTGTCTTGTTTTTTCCTTAAAGGCTTAGAACCTCCCTTCACTTCCATGGGCCTCCTCAGGGGTATTTCTTAGTATAAAATATTATCTACAGTTCTTACTTCTTGTTGACAGTCCCATTCACTTCTTTCTTTTATTATCTTTTTCATAGAGAGTTGCTTCCTCTTTCAACTAGCGTTTCCTTTGCTTGATCTGATAAAACTTTGTTCTCTTATCTAAATACTGTTCACTTAGAATGAAGATATGATAGATATGTAAACTCCTTCAGCAATCTAATGTTTGCTCTCTCTGTTGCTTCACTCAGACTGCTTCTTGGAATCTAACTGCCTCCTGTCATTGCTTGCTCAGCAGGAACAGGCCATCTAATCAACTACAGTATAATGGACAACTATCAGCTCTCAGTATGCATTGCTTGTAATCAGTAACTCTTTGGGATATTGTCTTGTTACTTTTCACAGCTGAACAAACAGTCCCTCAGAGAATTAGCTTCTCCAGAGACTTTTGTCTTTTCCTTGCTTCTTTTTTACTTGCAATTTTCCATTAACTATCCTTGTTTACCTCCTCTGTGTATTTCTCCTTGGAAAGGACAGCTATTCCTTGTACCAGGGGCCGGCAACCTTAAACACTTAAAGAGCCACTTGGGCCCGTTTCCAACAGAAAACAAAACACTGGGAGCCACAAAACCTGGGTGGGCGTGGCCAACTCGATGTCACTCACTCCCACCCAATCACATGCCCCCCCCAGCCACACCTATTCAGGTTTTGTGGCTCCATGTTTTCTATGGGAAATAGGTAACTCGCTCTCTGTCATCTCTTTCTTTTACTCTATCTCTCTCCCTCTACCTCCCTCCCTCCCTCTTATCTTTCTCTCATCTGTCTTTCTTTTTTTCTCTATCTCCGTTTCTATCACCCTCTCATCCCTCTCTCATTTCTCTCCCTGTCTGTCTGTCTCTTTCTTTCTTTCTCTCTCTTTCTTTCTCTCCCCCCCCCCCCTCTGTGTGTGTGTGGCTCTCTCTCTCTCACTCCCTGCTTCTGTCTCTTCTCACTCTCGGAAAGCCCTGCCGCCCTGCATGCTCTCTTTGGGGCTTTTTACCAGCTGTTTCTTTTTCTCTTCCTTTTGGAAAGCCGGGCTCGCAGAGCAATGAGCGCAACCTGCAGAGGAGGCTTCCCTCCTCCCCCCCTTCCTCCTCTTGCACCCCCCGACCAACTGTGGTGGGGCCGGGAAGGTGTGCACAAGAGGAGGGGGAAGGGGAGGAGGAGGAGGGAAGCCTCCGCCGCAGGTTGCGCTCATTGCTCCACCAGCCCAGCTTTCCAAAAGGAAGAAAAAAAACAGCTGGCGAAAAGCCCCAAAAAGAGCACGCCAGGCTGCAGGGTTTTCTGAGAGTGAGAAGAGACAGAGGCAGGGAGTGAGAGAGAGACACACACACACATGCACAGACACACATAGTGAGGGAGACTGGCTGATGGGTGAGCATCTTTGGCAAGGGCTGAATTGAGCTCAATCTGTTCCCCCCCTCTATCAAGACCTTGATAGTCTTGCTGCACTTATCTCTTGTCGGCGTCTTCTGCTTTTGAACTTTTGCCAAGAGAAGCCTTTGGCAGTTTGCCTAATTATACCAAGATTGGTGATTAGACGGAACAATTTGTGTTATGAAGAGTTCGTTTTAATTTAGTTTGGACTACGCTGAGAATGAGTTAATTCTCAGCTGTTCTAATAAAGTTTGTTTGCTTTGGAACTTTTTGCATCGATTACTAACTACTTGGGCCTGGGTCACAACACCGCTTCTGCAGAGCCATTCCCCCCACCCCACTGGGCTGTTGTGCTTGGCAGGGCAGGGGAGCGCTTCCCCACACCGTCCCCTTCTTTTACTTGGCCCCACCAACAAAGGAGAAGGACGGCCAGGCTTGGGGGATGGCCCCCACCCCGCAAGATCTGCCCCCGCCATTCTCTCCCAGCAATCTTTGCTGGTGGCAACAGCAAATGTACCAGGTGGAATGGTGTTGCCGTGCAAAGGCAAGTGCAGGGGTGCTTTGCTCCCGCACTAAGGGTCCGACCATGCCATTGCCGTGTCAGGGTAAAAGGGAGCCGTGGCAGAGGGCCCAAAGAGCCGTATGCGGCTCTGGAGCCGCAGGTTGCCAACCCCTGTCTTGTACAGTCTCTGCTTACTCAGGAGTTATTACTCAATAAATCACCTACAGTGAGCAATCAGCAACCTTCAAGAGACACTCCTGGCAATTAACATTTCCCCCCTTTACTGTTGAACAAATAATCTCTCAGAATTTACAGTTTCTCTGGTCACTCTTATCTTTTGTCTCTTTTTCATATTGAAAATGTGGACAAGCATAGCCAAAGTATACAGTAAATTCTAAGAATGACTATGGGAAATATAAATAACTATCAGGAGTCTGATGCCATCCGTACTGAACTTTCCTTTACATTTATCTTTACTATTAATTTTGCTCATAGCTTTATATCTTCATATGTATGTTTCAGAAAGACAAATTCAGTCCATTATTCCACAGAGAATGAGAAAAAGATACACTAATGAATTTTACTTCCTAATTACTAGCAAAGTTCCACTTTGGGAGTTAACACAACAACAGAACAGTTTCAATTTCCATATATAGGAGCTGTAAATCTACGTTTTGTTAGGTAGACACTATCTGATTATATAGTACAGTCACCAGTGCAAAGGTTTCAAGATAAAATAAATATGATGTTATTTTAACTCACACATCTTGTTGGCAGCTGCTGGTTCCAGTTATCTCCATCAAAAAGTTTGTAAATTTTGTAAAGTTTTCTCCTATGACTAGCACTTCAGGTTTACCTAATGTTGACATGTAGTTCGGTTCAATGGAAATAATTTTGATAGGCTATCGGAAACAAAATAAATGTATGTTAACATATCCAGACAATCTTTTAAAATTAAGTAACAGACTCATGCATTTATAAACACCTTTAACATTCTTTTGTTATTAATAGTTTGGGAGCTAGTGGTTAAGGATCAAGTTAGAAAGCAAGATGCCATGAGTTCAAGTCCTTGCTTAGCCAAGGCAGCCAACTGGATGAGGAATATTAATTAAAGCAGATGTATTCAAAAGATGGGGTAACAAAACTGAAAGTTTGGATTCATAAGGATGGATCCCATTTGAAATTATATATATATATATAAAATAGTCACCTAGGAAATATAAATTTTTAAAAGTTATTCTTTTTCACTGAAACCAAGGTATGCAAAGAGGTGAGAGAATTAAGTTACTTTATATGCAGTGATCCCAAACCAGATTGCATCCTTATTCTGTTATATTTGGAAAATTTACAAACCCAGCTTCAAAATATATAAATATGTATCAGTAATTTACTCATCATAAAATAGCCACATTAATCTGTCAGTAAGGAGAGAGTCTGCCTTTATAGAGACAGATCCATGCCAAGAAGTTAAGAGATAGAGAACTTGTAGGTTTCCAGATGTTGATAATTCTCAGGATTATTTTCCATTGGCCATGCTTAACTAGGCTTCTGGGTAATCTTAACAATAAGTCCATCTCTGGTATAAGACATAAATATATCTTTTCCTTTCATTTCTAATAAAACAGTTTCAATTTTTTGTGTGCTGACCTTTGATGTTGCTGAACGATCTTTTTTGTTTAATGCATTGATAGTGCTATTACAATCAATCTGAAAAATAAATCAATAAAAACAAATCAATTTACAAAGACCACTTAAGAGAACAAATTTCATTAAATGATTTTTATAATTCTATAAAATCAAAACATCTTACTTTTTTGGCACAAGTCATAGTATTGGTAACACATTTTTCTTCTCTAGCATTCCAGGTGCAGTGCATATGATTACATTTTGAGCATCTAGTAATATATATTTAAAAAAAGAATATATAGCAATTAGCAAAGGAGAGAATGGACCATCAGCAAAAATGTGAAGAATGCCTAGTAGTTAGGTCCTATTTATGATATTTACATCTCCTAAATATTAAATATTTGATACTAGATCTATCAGTAACAACCTCAACTATACTTCTTTTTACATTTATGAACTGTTTACATTTCTAATTCTTAATAAGTGAAATATTATAAAATCCATAAAAAACAAATTTAGTAAATGCATCTTACATTTTTGATAAGGAACAGATGTCAAATTCAATTATTTCTGATAAATTCCAAGTTCCTGAGATGAATGATACTTGAACTGAAAAAAGTGAGAAGAAAACACTCATATTATTAACTGCAAACCTATGTATAATTAATAACTTAAAAACAACTGATTCAAATCTAGAGCTACAAATTTCCTTTATATTGTGGTTGCTTTAGTATTCTATATTATTTACAACCTATTTTTCAGTCAGGACTGGATGCCTGAAAGGCTTACAAAAAGTGAAATGCATTACTAAAGAAATATGAAATGTCTTCAACAACAAACTTCTAAATAGATCGCACCTCTTACTGTTTCATATATCACATAGAATTAACAGTACCAATAAAATGATGTTCTATATTTCTTGAATATTACAGTTAGATTACCTTGCATAGAAGCTCAAGTTATGGTACAATTGTACAGGGTGTATAGATCTCATCCACTTCTGCATGCATTAACTTTTCAATACCATTAATATAATTTCCGGGACTATGAACCTGCTTCTATGAGCAAAGTTTTTAAGAGTGCTTTCTTCAAGTGAGTGGGGAGTGAGGAGAAATCCTATCCCAAAGGTTCAGACATGAAAGAGTTAAAGAAAAACTGAAATTTAATCCATCAATTAAATCTAACTTGTCCATGTAGATAGGGGTGTCAAACTCATGTTGTCACGTGATGTATCAGGACTTTCACCCTCTTTGCTAAACCGGGTGTGGGCATGGCCAGCACGTGACGCATCCAGCTTGCGGGCTGGGAGTTTGATAGCCCTGATATAGATAATGACCAAAGACTATCAGGGACTGGAAAATCAAGCTCTGAACTAATCAGGAGCAGGAAAATTCCCCTATCAAGGTACTGTCAGCGACCTAAGTTGCATTTTTTCATCGCTGCCATAATCAAAGAGAAAAGGAAAAAAACCCCGGAGCTAGCAGTAACAGTTTGAAATTTAGTGCTTGGCATTTGATATAGTGTTCTTCTCCCCCTCCCTTAATAGATAGGGTTACCCAGGTGATGAAGGGGGGGGGGGACATTCCTGTGATCTGAAGTAGTTGGCAGAAGAGACTGACTTGGAAGATGGCCAATGGGCATTGAGATATTGTGAGGCAGAAGGGGAGGGGTTTGGTTTCAGAGAATCAGTTTTGGCTGATATGAGTTTAGGTCGGATCGTAAATTCTTTAATAAATGAGAGATTCATCAAAAACTTTGTGTTTGAGAATGAAATTTATTTGAGATTACGCCGAAACCTGACAGGTACTTTTTTGAAACAGAGTAGCAGAACTCCATGTTGTCTTTTGTTCTAGTTGGAGTGCTTTCCCAGGGCTGAGTGAATGCCACTTAAGAGCCAAACTCCAATCCATTTAGCTCTGAATTGGCATTCAAGGAATTACATGCTACAGCTATCTAGCTATCAATGAGGCTGTATGTGGTATACATTTACTTTTATTTCACATACTAAACTGTGCTATTGGGATTTTGTTCTATCTGTTCTCTGTGTCTATTGGAGGAGGGGAGGGTTGTGCAAGAAAAATCTATTTTCAGTCATTCTGTTTCCTTTAAACTTATTAGTTTCTTAAGCTCAATATACATAATAAAGGATCTGCATTTCTTATGAAATCAGAGCTTTCATCTTTTGTTTATTGAAAAAGTTTTAAAAGTTTTACATACATTTTCTCCCCCCCTCCCCAACCACCCCCCCGACTTCCCAGAGCAAATACAAAATATAAAATACAGCTCAAATTCCCTAAATTCAACTCCATTTCTCACTTATCATAATCATTAAACAAATAGATAAAAGGAAAGCAAGTCTTCTTTCTTCTTATTCCATCTAATTCAACAAAATTAGTATCCATTTATAATTACAGCAGTTAATAAAACAATTAAGTATTACCTAATCAAACCTATCATTACTCAATTTAGCTATTAGATACTTAACAAATTATTAGGTCTATACAATTTAACAAGATATTTTATAACTTCTTTCATTTAAAACAAAAAAAAAAAACCAAAAGAAAAAACCTCATTCAAAAACCCCAAATTTAAAATAAAATACTATATAAACTCTTCCGTCCTCCACTTTTAAACTATCAAGGTCCAATTATAATTAAAACACTTAATTAAAAAAATTTTTTTTCTAACTAAAAAATAATAATCAAACCTCTTATTAATTTATCAATACATATTAACAAATCAACTAAAAACATCATTTAATAGCTATATCAAACATTTAAATTCTTCATACTAGATTAAACCAGTTGCTAATCTTCTTATCTTCACATCTTCCAACAGCATATAGAATGTCTTCCTTTGCGTCTACCCACCTAAATAAAAGTTGCTTCTTTATATAAAAAAAAACTCCCGAGTGACTTTGTAATTGTATTTCAAATAGTATCCATCAAATTCAGTCAAAAATTAGATTAATAAATTCATCAGACGTATTAGGGAAACCACCAGATCAACTGCAATTGCCCTAGGCTCATAGTCCTTTTGCCTTATATTTATTACCATCAAACAGGAAACTCCAATTTACTGTATCTGCGATTGCAATTAAGTCCAGATTTATTACAGTCCTTAATAAAATATTCCAAATCATTCAGGTCAGGGCATATTTCACAGCCCAACACACCAGCATTGCTGTGATCTGTTTATTCTTCTCAAAATATTCCAATACAGCTGTAGGTTACCTCCTCATCGTCGCTCATTGCTTAGTTAACTGGCATTAAGCTGTTGGCTGTTTTCTTCCAAAAGTTCAAAATCTTTAAACACTTAAACAATACTTTTTAAGGACCATCATCTCATCAAGCAGGGTTATTTTCCATATCTCCAGTCTTTCTTCTTTTCCTTTTTACGAACTTTTTTCTTAACTTTGATCCCTCTGCCTTTTTTAACTCCAGTAAAATTTTGCATTTTTTGGGATTGCATATTATAAAATTTTTGCAGAAATATAACTTCTTCTGGAAACAGCTCTTTAAATGCAAGTTGGATTTTATAAGAAAAAATTCGTGTAGCCAAAATCTCATCAGCTTCCAAAATTTCTTGCTCCTTATTCTGCACAGCATCCGTCTTTTTCTCCCCCCAAAAAACTACTATAGCCTGTTGTTGTTCTTTTCCATCTCCCAACTCTTCATTCAATCCCCCACTGCTAGATTGCAACTCAGTATTTCCATGTATTTCATTGTTTCCAGCTTGAAAAGCTTGAAATATAGTATCAATTTTTTCCAATAAAGCAGAGGTAATTGAACTCCAAGCTTTCTCAAAATCAGACCATATCTGAGGGTTAATTAACCTTCCTTTGCTTTCTTTGCTTTCAAAAAGACCAGCCATCTTGCCCCCCTTCTTCCTTCCCTTCCAAAAGGACAGGAAAAAAAAGAGAAAAAAAAAGTATCAAAAAGAAAAAAAGGACCCTTTGCAATTTGTAATTTATATTACTGCTTCAATTATTATTATTACTTCCTTTCTTGTTTCATCCACTTTACAAAAAAGAGTTTTACGTTTCAAACAGGGGCTTATCAATAATTACTTTTAACTTTCACTTCTTCACACCCCGTTGAAACTCAAACGCCATCTTGCTTTCACTTTCAGCTTAAGGAAAATCTTTTAAAGAAGGTAAATCTTTGGAGTTAAAAAAAAAGAAAATACTTGCTGTTTTATTCATGCTGCTTATGCTCCGCCAGCTTGATTCAAAAAGTATTTGTTTAAAGTTGGTTGCTGGGATGGTAACGACATCTAGCTCTGCAAAGCAGAGACATCCAGGGTCCAGAGTACTGACAGGCTTAACGGGGAGCTCTCATCTTCGAGCGCCAGATTATAGGAAAAATCTGGCACTCTCAGGGAACTCTACCCCACCCGTCTACTCACTTTCCCCCCTCTTACCAGGAGGAAAGTTTCCAAACCGCAAGACAGCTGATAGTCGCTGTTCTTGCGGTTCTACGGAGCCCTGGGTTGGCGCTTCAAAAAGAAGCATCCGGCGATGTCGCAATCCCACCGGAAGTCCTCGCAATCCCACCGGAAGTCCCAGAGCTTTCATCTTGACAAGTAATTTTTAGCATATTCCAGCTATTCAGAGAAGGTAAGAAGTTTGCCATTTTCTGCATATGAATTGAAATTAGCAGAGAGTATATTTTTTTCTGGAATAACTCTCCCAAAGAGTTGTGGGAGTGTACATGTGTATTATGGGCGGAAGATCTAAAATAGTTTTCTCAATCTTAGCAGCTTGAAGATGTGTGGACTTCAGCTCCAGAATACTGGATGGGGAATTCTGGGATTTGAAGTTCACACATCTTCAAAATGTTGACAAATACTAATCTAAACGAACTCTGTGGGAGCCAGGAGTCACATCCACAATATCTCTATGCATGCCTGTACCTAGAAATTTATTCAATTTTATTTATTAGATTTTTATTCCATCTATATTACTTTATAAGTAACTCAAGGCAAGGAACATACATAATACTCCTTTCTTTTCCTGTTTTCCCCACAACAGTGCCTTTCTTCCTGTGTCATCTAATATATGGGGAGTGGTGGTGGTGGTGGTGGTAGTGTGCTGTTTTGGATACATATTGTAACTATATCTTTTAAGCAGCTTAATTTGTTACTTAAAACTATGCTATGTTTTAATCGCTATGAACTTTTTTATTGGTTTTCATGAAAATGATGTCAGCATTCCAAGTAACACTTTGGTTCCAAGTAACACCCCCAACCAAAGAAGACTCCAAGGCTGGAGTCCTCAAAGTTCCAGTTTATTAGACGTGTCATATTGGTACATCCGAATCTGAAAGTTTCCGGGTTTTCCCCACCGAAAAGAAAGTCAAAGACCCATCCCCTGCACCCACATGTCCATTCCCCAGTCACACTATCCAGGGGCAGGCTGAAAGTCCTTGACTCCCAGAGAAAAGAATGTTGTTATGGCTATATATCTACATCAACTCCTCACAAATCCCCTTTCCCAATTTTCCATTCCACACTAAATGTGGCAGCCATGAAGATCCAAAAGAAAAGATGGGCTCCAGGGCTGACAAATGGTGTTATAGGTAGTTTACAAGTAGTATTAGCATTATATACAATGTCTAAAACATCTAAAAACCCAGTCTCCAATAGAAGAGAAAATTTGAAACTCAGTAATTAACTGTGGAGTCCTTGGTACTCTCTGAGCTTGATTATTGTTATTTAGTTGCAGTGATGGGATTCAGCCAGTTCTCACCAATTCGGAAGAACCGGTTGTTAACTTTCTAAGCAGTTCAGAGAACCAGTTGTTGGAAGAAACCTTATTTTGTTTTTTTCCACTTTACAGGGCTAATCCTGTAAGGAAGGCAGGAAGGAAACATTCTGGTGTTGTTTCTAGCCTAATCTTTATTGCCCTGCTTACAGAAACTGCCTCTCTGGTTAACCCTTATTACATTGTAACAGCTAAGGAGAAGCACCCATCGACCTAAGTGATGTTGAGTTGACCATACCCACACAGCCACATGATTACTGAGCCACACCTACCCAGCTGGTCATTAGGGCAGAAAACCGGTTGTTAAATTATTTGAATCCCACCACTACTTAGTTGGATAATGAAATTCTGCGAGAAAACAACCAAGCACCAAGAACTGCAAAGAACTAGGCTTCTTGAAAAAATGTCTAGGATTATCTTTGTCTCCTCCTTCGCTATCATCTGTAGGGGTGATCATGGTCTCTTTGTTCAAACTTACAGATTGAACCAAGGGGCAACTTTCTTCATAGTAGCCACTGACCTATGAAATAATCTCTCATGAGCATGCCAGACCTCCAAACTGATGATTTTTATATAATTTTTAAAAACAAATGTATTTATGGTGGCTTTTCCCAGCTATTGGAGTTTTCCTAAACATTTGACTTTTTTCCTTTTAAATGAGCTGTTTTATGATTTTTTCCTAATAAGTAGCTGACCTATACACATGCCAACTTTCTATATAAAGAATACATAGAAGAAATAAACTGCAAATGGACTTACAGAGCAACTAATTATACATTTATCTTTACATTGATCTGCAAATCTTTTACATCTGCTATACACGCTGAAGCTAATAAGATTTGTTTTCAGTCTTCTACAACTGCCTTTACTAAAAAGATTTGATTAATATTTATTAAAATTGCTCTAATTGTGTCACCACAAGATTAGGCTGTATTCAGCAGATCAGATTTTATTTTTGCAGAATGCTGAATAGTTAAAGCAACTTCCTTAAACTTGCATTCACAGGGTGTGGTTATGTGAAGGCAAATGGATCTTTAATTTCTTTCTGTTTTATCAACCACATCTTCTTCTATTCCCATGCAATATCCACCCAACCACATCTCTCTGTAACAAGGGTTCAAAAATTGTCTGCCAAAGAGATCCCCTTTTCTTTTAAGCAAAGTTGTTGAAACCCAGTACATATAAATATTTCTAGAGGAGTTATAAATAATGCCATAATAATTACTATAATTTCTCCAGATACCCAAGACCACAGTCATCTTCCAAATATATTGGAATAGTAAGTATCTCCTAGGAATAGTAAGTATCTCCTAGTACATATCTCCTAGAAAAATATTGTCACACTTCTAATATACTTGAATTGCAAGAAAATGCTTTCTGGAGAAGCAAAGTCTCCTGAGTTCCATCTCTAGGACAGCACTTCTTTTTATGCTATTTATTTCAACAAAGTGGTAATTGTTCTTGGTTGAACCACTGATATGCATTTCTTATACAGTCATTGTTTCCAGCATGATTTCTGTTTTCATACAACATCTTTACAAAATCAGTATAATATCTCCACTATTACCTAAATGAGTCACAGATTTAAAGCATTCCCATAATTTAATATTTTTTCTTGTGTTGAGCCCCATCTTTATTAATTTTACAAATAACTCAAGGTGGCAAACATATCCAACATACTTTCCTTGTCCTATTTTCCCTACAACAACCCTGTGAAGTGAGTTGGGTTGAGGGAGAATGTGACAGGTCCAAAGTCACCAAGCTGGCTTTCATGGTTAAGGAAGGACTTGAATTCACAATCTCTTGTTTTCTAGCTTGGTGCCATAACTGCTACATCAGGTTGCTGCAACCTTTTGGCTTTCCTGGGCCGCATTGAGAAATTGTCTGGACCATATATAAAATAAACAATATAGTTTATATACATAAATGCACATAATAGTGTTAAAAGTTTACAGTCTTGTTAGGCCCCATTACTAGCTGTCTAGGGCTGTGATGGCAAACCTATGGCACGCGTGCCACAGGTGGCACGCAAAGCCATATCTGTTGGCACAGAAGCATTGCCCTAGCTCACCTCCAGTTCATTTGCGTGTGCCGGCCAGCTGATTTTCAGGTCTTCCGGGCTCATTGGAAGTCAGGAAACGGGCTGTTTCCAGCCTCCAGAGGGCCTTTGGGGATTGGGGAAGGCCATTTTTATCTTCGCCAGGTTCCTAGAAAGCCTCTGGAGCCTGGAGAGGGTGAAAAACAGGCCTACCAGGCCCACCGAGCCATCGCGTGCCAAAAGTGGGGGGACTGCAGGAGGGATCATGCGGGAATGCGCGGGGGGAGGCGCATTGAAGTATCAGTGTGGGCACACACAGTGCGACCCCCCTCACTCCCCTCGCTTTTGGCATGTGATGGCAAAAAGGTTAGCCATCACTGGTCTAGGGCCACATGCAGCCTGTGGACGACTAATTATACATGCCTGCACTAGACCAAATTTGCTATATTTTGCATATTGCATATTGCTATCAATTTATAAAATATTTGGAATTAGAAGATTTTCAACATTATTGGGTATCATAATCCAATAATATGCAACCAGGCAAACCCTTGAAAATACACTCAATTCAATTTATATATGAGAGACACCAAGTTATTTTTCAAAGTCATAGAAATGAAATAGATAGAAGTTGTGACTAAATATGCCAAATGTCGTATTTCATACAATTGAAAGATATGATCAATAGTGCTGGAACTCTTTTGGATACAACTCTTGTTTAGATACTCCTCTCCCTTTTCCTTTGTGTTGCTATGAGGAGATTGAAGTTTTTGTCTCAATTTCATTTAACAGAGGTTTATTTTTATGCCCAGATCCTAGGATGCAAGTACTTATAATTATACTTCAAGAATGTAGGCTAAGATTCTTTAAAGTTTGTATCTCTTAATCACAATTTAGATGTGGCACAATATTAAACTGTATTTAACCTTTAAAAAATGAGAGTTGCCAACCTTCTCTTATTGAAGGAGGGGAAAAATGTATCTGAAATTTGTTTATATAATTTTCAATCATTATTTAGTATTATGTTGAACAAGACCTTAAAGTATATTGTTAATACAAATTTTAGTTAATTATTACATTGCTATTACTACTTTTCTCTTTGTAATGTATTATTATGGTTCATTCACTGTCAGCCATATGTTTAGATTGGATTTGGTATTTTCTTATCCATCTATCAAGTCCTTCTCCAAGGACCTGAGATAGGGAGATGTTATTGTTTGATGGTATTAAAGGTATCATCACAGGATGTAAATTGTTCCAAGTAACTTCTGCAACTGTCTGATTATGATTTTGTCAATGACGATGGCGTTCAACTGGTGCTCCAGATATTTTGGGATTGCACCCAAGGCACCTAGTACCATTGATGCTATCTTTGGGTTGTTGTTTTTTTGCCACAATCATTTCGCTTCTATTTGCAGGTCTTTGTATTTTGTGATCCCTCCCCCCACCCAAGTTCTTTTTCTTCTACTCTGCTATCTCCACCTACTGTCATATCCACTATCCAGGCTTTTTTGTATTTCTTATTGACAATTGTTATGTTCTAGGTGAAACAAATGAGCCAATGTTTTCAGCCTTAAAATATAGTGGTATAGCATCATTCAACTTTACATCCAAATTCGATGCTTTCTTCTTTTCTCATAATCTCTTTGAAAAAGGAAGTCAAAATGAGGAAAAATATGCACAGGAAATCAGTTACTATGTATTTCCCAACACATTTGCCAGTCAGCATTAATGCAGTGTTGGTATCTGTCTGAGGTCGTAGAAGAGCACTGAGAAAAAGAATTATGCAATTCGTTTTTGCACATACATTTTAAAAGCTAATAGATTTATGCTCCCCAATTTTGAAACTTTGAAACTTTTAGCAATTTGGAACTCTTGAATCCACCTACAAATGTTTATTTCTGCCCTAAAGGATGTAAAAACAGAAAAAGTGTGTGTGTGTGTGTGTGTGTGGACACAATAAAGCTATTGCACTACAATTCCAGAAAGTATTATAGATGACATTATTTATTAATGTATATGAATGTACTTGTAATTGCACTGAACTTAGAAGGCAGTTACAAAATACATATGTCCATTTTGCTTCAATAAAAATGCAGACAGGAAAGCAAGTGATTGAAAAATACTACTATGTCATGGCTGAATGTTGGATATGTTTCATAAAGAAATGTGTATTATTTTCTTCTGCTAGAAAGCTTTTATAAATAATGCATAAGTAAAACTATAATTATAGCAATGAATAATACAGAACAGCCCAACAATAAAATGACCATTCAAATGGACTGCAGATTTTCCACGTCATATGAGAAAGTTGATTCGCTTGTAGATTGCCAACTTTGTTTTTTGGAAATGTTATTCAACACTTAAGGAGAAATTAGAAGTACAGCTGAGCATATGTCAGTGTAAAATCTTTTGTGGCTTTGTTGAACTTGCTGCAAATCTGATGCTGGAAAATGTGTTATTACTATATAGGGCATATTAAAGAAAGGGATTGGTGTATTTCCCCAAAATTATTTCCCCCCTTTCCAGTGGTGGGATTCAGCTGGTTCGGGCCGGTTCAGGTGAACCAGTTGTTAAAATTTTGTGCTGGCCCCGCCCCGCCCCGCCCCACCCCGCCCAATCACTCATCTTGCCTGCTTCCTGGAATAGCTGCTGCTGCTCTCTGCCTGGTTCCCTTGCTTGCCCTGATCACACAGTCTCTGAGGGACAACCAGCTTGCCTGCCTTCGGCTGCATCCCACACAGCATTCTCTGTGTGGCCCAGCTGAGCTGCCTGATCTGCCTGATCTGCCTGACAGCTTGGGTAAGCCTGCAAGCAGCAAGGCCCGAATCCCAGCCTAGCTGCCTCCGTGGCCCAGCCAGCTTGCCTGCCTTCCACACGGCTGAATCCCACACAGTGCTCTCCATGTGGCCTAGCTGAGCTGCCCTGATCTGCCTGGGTGAGTGACTGCAAGCAGCAAGGCCTGAATCCCAGTCTAGCTTCCTCCCTCGTGGCCAAGCTAGCTTGCCTGCCTTCCACACTCATGCAGCACTCTCCATGTGGCCCAGCTGAGCTGGCCTGATCTGCCTGGGTGAGTGACTGCAAGCAGCAAGGCCTGAATCCTGGCCTAGCTTCCTCCAACGTTGCCCAGACAGCTTGCCTGCCTTCCCCGCTGCCTTCCCCGTGGTCCCCAAGGCCCAGCGCACTTGCCTGTCATTGCAACTTCATTGCCTGCCTGCTGGCAAGCAATGGATGCTGCAGAGACAGATTTCCTACATACCATTCTGAGCCCCTTCCCCTCCCCCCCCCATCCTTGTGTTGACAAAATAAAAACCTATCTAAAAGGAGGCTAGGGGGGAAAAAAGAGAAGGGCCAATGGAAACGCCCGGTTTTCCACCTCCATTGGGCTGTCTGCGCCATGCTGGATCAGGATGGGGAGGTGGGGGGAAATAGCAAAAAACCTACTCAGTCTGTTTGTACTCACCAGCATGACTGCGAATCTCTCCTCCAGCTCGCCGGTTCAGGCATTGGGAACTTGAGGAGTAAATAGTTTGCCCTGAAGTCCATCTGCTGCTCTTCCAAGCCCAGCTTTGGCTGCAGCCAACCACTGGACAATTTTCTTCCAGCGCTCATGCAGGAAATCCCAGGAGCAGCAACATATTGCATGCTTTTCATTCCAAGCAGCCTGGACTGGAAAACGCATGGCTGGGGCAGAGGAATGGTCCTCCTTAACAAGCTTCAAACTGTTGCTGCTGCTGCAAACCTGGGTTCCCCACATGAGTGCTGGAAGCTCAGTATTTCTTCCCTGTCCAGTCAGCCAATACTCCCCTCTTGCCCCAGGCACCCATTCCCCCAGAGTCCCATGTGCACAACCCCCCCAAATTTTAAGAATTAGAGGGAGGGAGAAGTTGCTCTGCCAAGAACAGCCAGAGACGGGTGGTGAGGGACATGCCCGAATGATGGTCCTGCACCAATAAAAAAACCTTCCCTTCCCCCGTGGAAAAACTGGGCTCTGCCAGTTGGTCTTGGGGTCCCTGGGGGGGATATTGAGCAACTTCTCCCTCGCTGGGCATTAGCCAAGGGGAAGCAGCAAAATCAGTTTTTATTCCTTTGCTAAAGCTGCCGTTCCCTTCTTCACATGGGATCGCCCAGCAGCCGGGAGGAGAGGGAGAAGGCGGCAGCATTCCTGTGTGCTGCCACTCCTGCTAGCTCCACAGACAATGCTAGCAGCCACCACTGCCCCCTTCTCCCACTCCTCCCAGCTGCTGGGCAATCCCATGTGAAGAAGGGAACGGCAGCTTTAGCAAAGGAATAAAAACTGATTTTGCTGCTTCCCCGCAGCTAACACCCAGCAAGGGAAAAGTTGCTCTGCCACAAACAGGCAGAGACGGGCAGTGACGGGCATGCCTGAGAGACGCTCCTGCGCTGATAAAACCTTCCCTTCCCCTGTGGAAAGATTGCACACACACACCTTAGATCTTTCTTCCCCCCCCCCACTGGAAACCCCTGGATTCCCTCCCCAACCCTGCCAATTCCATACAGGCATCACCCATGCGAGTGACATAGAGTTGGCCATGCCCATTGGATAAGGATAAAGTGATGAGTTTCAACACTCAGTCTTCTGCTGCACCTGTCATTTCTTTGAGCTGTCTCACCCCCTCCACTTTTCTCAGACTGAGAATTTCCTTCCTACTGCAAGCTAGCCTCTTCCACCCTCCTCAGCTGTAAATCAGCTTCTTTTAAACCACAGATAGATACCTGCACTAAACGCATGTTTAAAAGTAACCTTGATAATACTGATAATGAGGTACAGTGCAATGGGAGATTCAATCTCACTAAACTATAACACCATGCTGTATGTAATTTCCCTGAATGCCTGTCAATCCATTTGAAGCATGGGTTTAGTAGTAGTAAAGTGCTAATTCTATGTTTAAAAGTAGCCTGGTTAAGAGGAGACAGGCTCTTTAGGAAGACTTCATAATGTCTCCCATAATGCAGATGAGTCTCCCTCCCTCTATAGCAGGAGTGTCAAACTCGCGATCCATGGGCTGGATGCGTCATGCACTGGCCATGCCCACCCCAGTTTAATGAAGGGGGGGAAAGTTGTGATATGTCACATGACGACGTGTTGTTGCAAGTTTGACACTCCTACTCTATAGTGTGTAGACCGCTGGTTTCTTTCAATTAGCTAATTTAAAATGTGAATCAGCTCAGAGATCTGCAGGTAATAGAAGGATAGAGATTGGATTGAAAGATCTGAACTCTTTCAGTTTTGCTGCCCAAATCAGAATGGCCCTGGAGGACAATACCCAGGAACCAGAGGAGAGTGGCAGAGCCCACATCAGCCTAAAATATGTTAACATTTCTAAAGTGGTCAAGAGAAGTTAAGTCAAACCTTTCTCTTGGGATCACTTTAATACACCCCTGACAGAATGATTGGCGAAGCTTGTCAGTTTATATCTATTGCAACAAATATGTTGTGGTAAGAGGAAAAACCTACTTTAAAACCAGTAGAGTTAAAGATACTTGAAAGCTGCCTCAGATGATATCAAGGGATTAGGTCAGTATCAGACAATGATAATGTTGTCAGGGGTGGTTAGATGCAAGTTATGGTGCGGTTAGATGCAAGTGAGGGAAGGCCCAATGTCATAAAGTGGTTCAAATATTGATTTTCTATCTTTCAGGAAACACTTAAGGAAATGAACCTCTGCCAGAAATGCATGTTTGTAATCTGAATAATGTTTGTATTAGCTGACATACAATTTACATTCTAATGGATAGTATTTTTAAAAGAAGGGTATATGGTTGATACTGGCTGCAAGAAGTAAACTAGTGGACAACCCATGAAAGTTTAACCATCACTCCTGATTTAAAAAAGGTTAGGCTAGGTGGAAAGATCCATATACTGTGGCATAATGGCAAAGATCAGAACGCTAGATCTGCAACTAACTCAAAACTATTGTAATTGCCAACCAGGATTATGATTCAATTTATTTTTATCATCTATATAGTGCGATCTAGGATTGATTTGAAGAACCAGCTCCCCCCCCATGTGAATATGAGCCACTGGTCACTCTTAAGGGCAGGAAAATTTGTTGGCATCAGGTCTAGGACAACTTGCCGCGACCAACTCACCACATAACAATTCGTCACGGCCAACTCGCCACGGGACAATTTGCTGTCGGACAAAAGTTATATAATATCAAAAAAATGGTGAAATAGAATCATTAAAGAAATGATGCGAAAGGAAGGGTCAAATGAAATGTGAATGACAAAAATTAAAATAATTTTAAAATTATCTAAAATAATTTAATAAAATTGTTGAATTGTCCCGTGGCGAGTTGTCCCATTGTGAGTTGGACATAGCATATTGGCAGCGGTGAGTTGGCCGTGGTGAGTTGGCCCATTCCTTGTTGACATCTACTTACTTCTAGCCATCCAGAAAGGCAACTTCCAGCTGTTTTTTCTTGTTGTGTATAGGGATTTTTTAAAAAAAATTACATTCATACTAGCAATGCTTTCTATATTGTCTTCTGCACTTCATTTCATTGCAGGTAGCCCTCTCTACTCCAGCTGTGATTCCCTATTACAGGAATGTCCCCTCCCTTCCTATAGCTGGTTACAACCTTTTATGGCCATCTATTTATTTTACATGTTTCAGAGAAATGAAAGGCTAATTTCTTTTTTTTTTAAAGTTACATGGTGGAACATTGGAACAGTGAAATGGTGAATCTTTTTTTCTTTTTCTCTTTTTCAAATTAGGTAAAATTGACAAGGTGCTGCATTTTTGCCTTCTAGTCCAAGGCAAAATGGTAAATTGTGCTCCTTCCTTCATTTCTTCCTGTCTTTCCTCCCTCCACTCCCTTGTCAACTATAAGGAGGCTTATACAAAAGAAATGTTACTGGAAACTATGTATCCTTGAAGTTCGTCCTGTGTCATTGTTGCTTGCTTTTCTGACAGGCATAGGAGGGGGTAAAGTAGCAGTGGGATCCATCAAATACGGTAAACATAGTATAACCATATATCAGGTCATCACCATGGCCAAAGTGAAAGAAAGTAGAGTCTGAAAAGGGTTTTCTTAAGATGGCTTCACTTCCATGATTTAAGGTTGGAGTGTGGAGTGTGTTTTTTTCAAACAGGTTTTTCACACGTAAACCAAAGGAACTTTTTTAATAACCTAACTGAATTCATTGTTACATTAAGTAATCTTTTATGATACAGCTGAATCTAAAGAGGGTTATGTTATCATGAACATGCAATGCAAATATTAACTAATATTGTAATATAACCTCCCTTTGCACTGAGTTGAATCTGTAAGAGTAGACTTTGAATTTTTATGTATAACTAGAGAAAATATATTGCAAGATATAGAAATATCAACTTACAAAGCTGAAATATAAAGAAGCCCACCTTTTTCTGATAGATCTTTAAAATTTATATCACAGGAACAATTGAGGCGTTGATTCACTTTACAAAGAATTTCATTGGTCCTTGCATTTAACATCCTGCAATGGGAATGTGCTTCAGAAAGACCAAAAGAATTTACATCGACTCTCACATGAACCTAAAAGAATAAAAACATTGTAAACAATAAATTTATTCAGTGCCAGTTATAAAATTGCCAATTTTATCCTGACAGTGAGCTAGGAAGTAGAAATCTGCTGAAATCTATGCAACTTCAATGATTAAATCCAAATAATCAACTACGAAACAGGTTTCCTTCCTTCTGTTCCCAGTCTTAATAATGATTTAGCATTATACAATATATGTAGAGATGCAGAGCTTCTTTTGTTTAAAATGTAGCAAAAATTACTTGAAAATTAAAGTACATCCCTATGATAATCATAGATCTGGAGGGGCCCAAGTTAGCCAGACTGGTTAATCTATTTTGTATATCCTTTTAATACAGATGAATGTTTAGAAATTTGAAAGTCATAAAATACAAATAGTATTGGTATGATAAGTAGAACTAGTAGGAAATATCTGTGGCATGAGTTACTTTCTACACAGCAAGGGTGTACTGTGGTCCAACAGCAGCAAAAATACTAGTTAAATATACAATTTTGTATTACTACTATTTCCAGTTTTATTTACTTGTGTTTAATTTACTGGATTGGAATTGGACCCAAAGGCAAAGTATTATAATCATGACTATATCTAGATATGACCCATTATTTCTACTTTTATTGGCATAATGAGCTACTACTCTTGGAGAGGAGATTATAAAAATTACTGAGGGCCAATGATCTTACAATTGCACAACTCTAACCCTGCAACAAGTTTCATTGGTAAAAATTAAGAAAATGGGCAATATAGTGTTCCAGTGGCTGGAACACTACAATAATGCAATATTATCATAGTTTCAAAATCACCATTGCTAACCATTTTATTACTATTACTGACTTTAATCTATGACTAGAGAATTATGAATTTCATACCTTATTATTTTTGAGTTCAGAAGTGAAGATTTTCAGGCACTTATCTATGCCGTATGAAATATTTACCCAGTTAAGTGAGTTACTAGAAAATGAACATTCTCCTTTTAAAGTGCAGCTAAAGAAAATACAAGTATATTTGTTATAGAAATAATAAAACATGTTTTGGCTCTATATAGCAATTCACACTAACTGTTTTTCACTAGCTATTTTTTATTTTTTTCCCCTCAGCTCATAATAGGCTAAAAGGATGTGTTTTACATCAAATATGGTTTGGGGATTCTACCCAATTTCTATTCAGCTATTCTTGTAAAAAAAAAAGTTGCTGTACTGTTTCTGCAAGCAATGCAAGCATTCCTGAGAAACAGATTGGCCTAATCAGATTATCATGCTCTGCTGCATTTGCTTATTGTTGCATATTGGTTGCATTGCATTATTGTTGCATATTGGTATTGTTTAGATTTTTATGATTCTAAAAATCATTTTACAAAACAGCTAAAACCAGGGCTCAATATAATGGCTTGAAATTCATATTTGGAAAGGCCTAAATTTGAAATTTTGGGAGCCTAGAATTAAGAACATAAAGAGGTTCAAGTAGATTGGATTAAAATCCATTGATCTTTATATAATTTTCAGCAGTATAACTATAACTCATAGAACTCACAATTGCTAGTAGGAAATTCATGGAGTTGTAATCCCTATATTCTGGGAAAACAGTATCATTTTCTTTTTAAAGCTGGTATGCAAGCTATTTCTGGGAGTTTTATATGAACAGCATTATTTATTTTGCTTTGGAAAAACTAAATGAACCTTAAAGGAAAGTTCTGATTTTTCTCATTCGGGCACTTAAAAAGATCTTAAGCAAAGATATTGCTTTGTTTGAACACCGTTATGGAATCCAATGCTCTTTGGAGCAAAGAGGTTCCAAAGAATGTTGTCCATAGATTGGTCCATCTAAAAAGAAAGTCAACGTGGCAATAAATACTGAAATGTATTTTGGCACAAATTCATTTATAATTTTTAGGGGTCACATAATTGCAAATTCTGAGAATCTCTGACTTAGGAAAAATCCCTATGAAGCACAGAAATAAAATATTCTATCTTTTTCTTTCTTTTTCTTTCTCTCTCTCTCCCTCTCTCCCTCCTTCCTTCTTTTTCTTTTAAAACACAAATAATTTTGAACAGACATTCAGACTGCATAAAATATTAATTATCTTATATTACAATATTAATACAAAGATAAATACCTTTTCTTTGTGTGGCACCATCCACAGTGTGGGTCCATTGCAGATAAACAATCTCTACAGGAAATATATTTATTGCAATTTGCAACCTGTATTCTCCTGATCTAAAAAAAAAAAGTATATTTTGCAAATTCCTTATCAGCCATTCCAAGCAAATCAAATAACATTTTTATGAGTTCTAGATACACAAAAAATAATAACTATTTTAAAATAAAGTTATAACTCTTAAAAATATAGGGAGGTATTCAAACAAATATGCTTCATTAGAATACTAGAATAAGGTGTGTATTTTGGGTATGTTGATGCCAATTTTTCACTTTTTCAATCTTTTACAAATAACCATTTGTGAACTTGATTTGAGCTTATCCTGGCTGGCAAAAGCTGGCTGACAAATAACAAGTCTATGGCTACTAGTTTATATTGATTTTGGGTTGATTCTGGAACAAATTCTAGGATTAAAAGAGAAACATATAAATTACAGGTGTTTTCTAATGATATGCTGATAATGCTTTAATGTTGTATTTAATTATTTTGTCGATATCTAACTATAGCCAAATTCACTACTACTAAAATTCATTTTGAAATGCACTTCTGGCCAACCTCTGAGTCCATTTTCCTATTTCTAGGAAGATTGGATTAATTATTGCTCTTAAGTGATTTATATACGTAGAAAAACATAATTTTTTCAGATAGCAACTATTTTAGGTTTTAATGTGGAAGAATTGTAACTGTGGTTGTTCATAATAACTTCTGTTAAGATCAGATGATCTCTATTAATCTTAATAAATCATTATTGGCATTTCGAATCTCACCAGACTCAAGGCTGACTCATTCTTCCATCCTTCCAAGGTGGGTAAAACAAGGACACAAATTGTTGGGGGCAATATGCCAACTCTGTAAATCGCTGTGAAGCACTATGAAGCAGTATATAAGTCTAAGTGCTATTGCTATTGGGCTTTTGGCCTTCTAGTGTACAGCATTTACTCCATATCAATGAAGAGTTAAATAATGCTAAGTCATCTTACAAAAACAAAGACTGATAATAATGAAGTCCTGGATCAATCACAATGTGGATTAAGATAAATAGAAGGCAGTGAAATGGGGAGTAAAGTGGAAGAATGTGAGTACTGCAGAATGTGAATATTTCCAATATTAAATTACTAGGATGAGGTGATTTTTATGATGATGTAAGAATTTTCCAAAGTCCTCCTCTCCCCACAAAAAAGATCCAGTGTGTGGTAATTTTTCATAATCCTTTAAACTTTTTCCATGGGCATTCCAGCATCTGTTTATCATAAAACTTCACTAGAAAACAATTGGAATATTTGCAAAAGCTTTGCTGGCGTTCAATACTTGGCTACAAGAAGTTTTATATGCAACTTTGAAAACAGCATATAAATGGAATTCTAGAGTATAATTTAGAATTCAACCAACCATATTATTAGATGGTAGATAGATGTAATTCTGATCCGTAGGGTCAAGTTCAAGCCTATGGAAAATGGGTGTTTCTTCCTTAATTTCATATAAAATTTCTGGACAATTTGGCTTCATTTTGTCATCAAGAATAATCTATAAAAACAGAATATATTTAATGAACCTAAATTTGCAAACAGTTTAGAATAAAGTTGTCTTGTACTCTTTGCCATCTATTTATAATCACAACTTCTTTTCCTATGTGATCAACTGTTGTAAGAAAAGATTAAGGCTGATTTTTACCTTGTTAAAATTATTTAATAAAAAGACAGACAGACAGATAGATAGATAGATAGATAGATAGATAGATAGATAGATACATACATACATACATACATACATACATACAAAGATTAAGGCTGAAAAGAGTGTAAATAGTTATAGATGTGTTGCTATAGTAAAAACATATGCTATCTTCCAATATTGTGCAAAATCATTATGTAACTTCAGTTATAGTGGCTTATTGTATGAGCCCAGCCTGGCCAGTTTGCAAACTGTGGTTTTTAAACTGTACCATATGTAAGCTCTATGTCTTGTTCAAAATACCATGGCTAAATCAAATGAATATATTATTAAATCAAATGTACCGTAGCAAAAAAAATGTATTTTTTTTTAAAAAGCAGCTTTTTTTCAAATGCAAAGTTCTAGGGAACAACATAAAACCTGTCTTCCTTCAAAATCTTTTCTATTTGATTTATAGAAAATGGAAGCTCTAAATGTGCAAATAGTGCAAATGTGCAAATGTGCAAATGCATGCATCAACCTGTTTTACTCCACTCAAAAAAAAAAGATAAATTACATGTGCAGATTATTTGTGAGTTCTTAAAAACTAAGTATACTGATTATTTATATGAATTCTATTAATTTTTTTAAAACATATTGAAGAAAAATAAATCCAAATATGAACACAGTTTTCTGCAATTTTACATAAAACTGATGGATGAATGAAATTGTAATGATTCATGGCATAACCTACCTTCAATAGCTGCCCATTTCCTGTCCCTAAAAATAAAACAGTCTTGTTTAGTAGCACAGTGGCATAAACTGAAACCAAATTAAAATGCGTCAGAGAAGTTGAGTTGTTGATTGGCCATGTAACCTTTACCTGAAACAGAATGAACAAAGAAACAAAACTTTAGAATACGTCATTAAATCATAACTGAAAGAAGAAATATTCAGTAGCTATCAATATCTGTACGAAGATTAGTTGCCACATTATAGATTTTAGGTGCTATTTTATCTCAAGTAGACTTCAACACTATATTATTACATTTTTCATTAGGATTAATATAATATATATTTAATATACTTTTTTAAAAAAATCAGCATAATTAGATCAGAGAAAAATCTGAAACACAAGATGTCCTTAGAAGCATCTTTTCTTAATTAATGATGCCTGATTAGCCTACCTAGTTTGTTGCTAGCTACGTGAATCCAAAAAATACAGGAAGAAGTAGACCACATAAAGAGTCAGTTTGGTCTAGTGGTTAAGGCCCCAGGCAAGAAAGCAGGGGATTGTGAGTTCAAGACCTTCCTTAACCATGAAAGTCAATTGTGTGAGTTTGGGTCAGGCACTCTCTCTCAGCCCACAGCCCACAATGAAGCCCTCTTCATTGTTGTGGAGAATATAGGAGGAGGAAGGAGTATTAAAGCTAATAACATAGAGACGGAAAGATAAAAAACAAAAAATGTGAAGGTCCGGATCACAGAAATGTAAATACGTGTGAATTCCTTGCTGTCAATAATTTATTCTGTTCTGAAAGAAGATATTGTGTGATGGATAATGGTCAAATGGGGGCATTCTGGGCACTGGAACCCCAAAATATATGGAAGGCACTAGGTACAACGAAGTTATACTACCCATTATGGATTTTGTATTCAGAGGTGTTCATGTGTAGAAAGTTAGTACCCACCCCTCTCCTAGAAGAATTAAATATTTTGAGAAATATTAAAAAGGCAGAATATTATATTTCTCTGGATGAAAAATGGAGACGCATGTTTTTTTTAGAGGCAGGAAGCAGACTCACTCTTAATAGCTTCCACCTTTCTTAATAGCCCTCAGCAGATATCAGCACTTAAGAGATAAAGAGATAGATAGCTCTACTCATAAACAAATTTCCTGCAGCAAGATCTGAACAAAGGTAGGGTTAGCTCTCAACCACAATAGGAATCGCTCAACAAACCCCTTCATTGCATCAGCAGACCAAACTTCAATCAAACTTAGCTCAGACAAACTTCTAGGATTTGTACATGGCCCCATGGGAGTCTGACAATAGCCAATAGAATACATGTTCTTGCACAGGAACAGAAAGTTCAAGTGCAAAACCCAAGAGAAAGTATTTTTTTTTAAAAAAAAGTTTTTATTGGTTAAAAATATACAATATTATAGTTTACAATATGTTGAATTTTCAATATCTTTATATAAAGATATTTCAATTATTATTTTCTTTTTTAAGTTCTCACACAACAGACATTATTATCTTAAGTCGAAACAAACAACCAGGTTATATAAAAATTATATAAACAAAAAAAGTATTATACAAAATACGATAAAAGAAGAGAGAGAAAGAAAAATGTCAATAAAAAAAAAACATTAAACAATAGATTCCCCTCCTTTCTTCATTTCCTAGTTCTGGCTCTTAAAACCATGGTCTGGCCTCCCCCCTCCTCCCGGGCCGCAACAGCTCCGT
The DNA here is from genome assembly GCA_012654045.1 of Ptyas mucosa. NCBI lineage: Eukaryota > Metazoa > Chordata > Lepidosauria > Squamata > Colubridae > Ptyas > Ptyas mucosa. The sequence goes on from WNWU01013802.1 coordinate 14,047,794, forward strand.
CCGCCCCCGCTCCTTGATCATCTAATACTTCCCCCTCTTCGGCTCCTGTATCTTCTCCACCTAGGAAGGATTTATGTTGGTCAAAAAAAGCCTTAGCTTCCGTTACATTATTAATTTTCTTCTTACTGTCCTCCCAAAAAATCATCAAGTCCTCCGGAATCAACCACCTAAAACCTACTCCCTTAAGGTACAGCTTATTTGATAAAAAATAATATTTTCTTCTTGATTCTCGTACCTGTCTGGGAATCTGCTTCAGGATGGTGATCTCCTTGCCCCTGTACACCAGCGCCCCCAGTCTTTGTTTTCTCAATATCTCATCTCTCAGTTCCCTTCTCACAAATTTAATATGAATCTCTCTTGGTAAATTATGTAAAATTGCAAATTGTGAGTTTACTCTATACACCAAGTCCGCATCCCTTCCAATAGATTCCAAATCTCTTTCTAAAAATTCAGCCAACATTTTAACCATCACTTCTCTCAAATTTTCCTGGTCAAGTTGTTCCACGTTTTGGAACCTGAGAAAATAAGACATCTTATCCTATTGTAAAGTTAACATTGCATTTCCTCTCCCATCCTCCACCTTCTGGAGTGCCCGTACCTCCCCCTCCAGACCCCCCATCTTCTTCTTGTTTTGCTCTGCCAGCTGTTGAACATCATTTAAATCTTTTTTCATAAGTGTCATTTCAGATTTAATTTCAGATAATCCTTTTTGCACGTCATCTAACTTGTCCAACTTCTGATCCAATTTTGCCAGTCTTTCCAAAATTTTTTCCATATCAGCTGCTGCTGATTTATGGCCCTTAGCCATCTTAGATCAATAGAAGATGAGAAATCAGAAGGCAAACCTCCAGAGAAGAAAGAGGGATTAGCAGTCAGAGTAGTTTTTCAAATATCCACCAGTGGGCGCTCACAGGAGCAACGAGTCCGAAGTATAGAGTAGGTCAAACAGGAAGCCAGAGGAGAATGTTGTCTTCAATCATAAATAAAGAAGCAGGAAGTCAGACTACTGCCATTGCACACCGGGAAGAGAGGCCACCAGACCTCTCCAACAAACTCTGCCACAGCCATCCTCCAAGGAAAAGTCAGCAAGGTAAGGGGTTTCACTCCATCTCCTTCCCCCTAGTTCTCTGCCACGGCACCTTTCCAGCTACAAGGGGGGGGGAAACTCCAACCCCCCCTCTCGCCTCCAGGATGCCTGCTCCACTCTCCAGTCAGTCAGTTCAGTCCGTTGTGCCTTCTTAACTAGCACCGGTCCCCTTAGGCGCTGTGGCGCCTCCGCGGCCTCGAAAAAAGCCGCCGATCGCCTCCCACCCCCTCTGGAGCCTCGGGCGCGCCAGCATCGGCCTCCCGGCCCCTGGAAGTGAGGCAGGGGACCCCTGGCGAGCCGCCCTCAAACGGCAAACGCCCCAATAATGGGGCGTTTGGCCCAAAGGGCCTCCAGATGGGGGGGATCGGACTCTGGGGCCAGAGCTAGCCCGATCAGAGTCTGTCGCCAGCGGAACCGGAAGCAGAAGCCCTCCAAGAGAAAGTATTAATACCCCCCAGTCACTACTCCATGTGGTCAACTGAACCAGAACCACCCATGTGGTTCTGCTTCATCATTGAATCATCTTTCCAGTCAGCCTCCATGTTTCCAGTGTCTTTCTCCCGGCTTTGAACTGAACCAGATGGATATTTCTTCTAACACATGTAATGTAGTTATGTGGTTGGATATCATTTAATGTATTTTTTTCATACCATTTTAATACCAAAAAATGTGTGCTATTTTTAGATGATGAAATTGCTCATAATGCATTAGTGAAGACACCTACTGCTCTTTCCCATGATACATTAAGGAGGTAATAAGTAAACACAGGTAATCCAACAATGTATATAGTATGTTAGTGTCTAAAGAATTATAGGTAAATGGAAACCACTCAGTAGTATGCATTTATTTCTTTCCAATGTATGAGTTACCCTTTTAAAATTTCCTTTTTCTTATGATGCAGCTAAATCTAATATTCATATTATGCCCTCATTGTTTGTAAGTTGTTTTTTCTTTAATATTTCACAGTGCTACAAGAAAGTAAGAAAAACAGGAAATCCTGTACAAAATCTTTCACCTCCTTTTTTGAAATGCCTTTTATAATTTCATTTTATGTGGCTCTTTGTTTCCAGGGCTCATGGAATCATAATGGAAAACCTACTTTAGAAAGACAAAGCTTTTCTATTATCTTTTATTGATATCAGTTCTGCATGTATTCCTTAAATTTCTATTTATGGTTCTGAATAATTATTTATGACAAATTTATTGTGTTATTATATTTGTAATGAAGTTAATAAAAAGCCTTCATATTTAACAGCGGTTAAAATTTGTCAGATGATTTTTACATTGCTATAAGCCAAAGCAATGATCAATTAATCCAATCTCCTTCAACCAGCTATACTACACTTCAGTTTCCATAATTCTCAGTTAACACACAGTATCAACTGAAAAAAGATGAACTAGATTATCTCTATATTGCCTATTATCTATGAATTACTATTTGGCATAATGGTTTTCTCTCTATAACCAAGCAACACAATTTGGTTTAATAGTGGTTCTTAAACTGTGCTTTCAGCATTGTTTGTGATATAGCAATAACAATAGCGCTTAGATTTATATACCACTTTACAGTGCTTTACAGCCCTCTCTAAGCGGTTTACAGCATCAGCATATTGCCCCCAACAATTTGGGTCCTCATTTTACCCATCTCGGAAGGATGGAAGACTGAGTCAACCTTAAGCCCTATGAGATTTGAACTGTTAAATTGCAGGCAGCTGGCAGGCAGCAGAAGTAGCCTGCAGTACTACACTCTAACCACTGCGCCACTGTGGCTCATGTAACTATCAAGTGGCATAGAAATATGCCATAGAAAAAGAAACACAACTTTAATATGATCCTTTAGGTTTTTGGAGCATCTGGCATCTTGCAATGCATCTCTCTGCTTAAGCCATGACAACTGCCATGGCTTCTTACCCACTTAAAGGGGAAAACAACTTTAATACCAGAGCACCTAAGGTCAGCCTTAATCTGCCTCAGATATGGATTGGGGATGAGATGAAGGTAATGTGATGAAAAAAAGGGGGGAAAGGGGGGACATGCTGGTGCATACCCATGCCATGCTTAGTTCCAGTCTAAACATAAAAGACCACTCAGAGATCACTCTCATTATGTATTATATTCTCCGCTGAAGCCACATTTTCACAGTTGATTACCAATTCTATTGTTTAAATAAGAGAACATAAGAAGAATCATCCTACCAATAATGGTACTTCCCAATACAATTATGATGTGGAATAAATGACTGGGAACAGAAGACAGCTGCTCATTTTTGAAGTTCTATATTCTCTATAAAAAGTGTATTATTATCAGGTCGCAGAATCTAGATACCCAATCTTCCCCCAAAACAAGTAGACTTAAATCTGGGGAGATTGAATGTTTAAGTCTAATTTAAATAGCTTTAAATCTGGGGAGATTCCTTATCCTGCAGTTCTCACATATTGGAAGAGTTATTCCTCAGGATGATGACAAAGAAATAAACCTAAGTAATATCATTGTTATTTTTTCTAGGCAGTGTTTTCAGAATTAGGAATAAATGTTATCTTAGGTTAGAATCTTCAGAATTTAAAACATATAACATTCTGCTAGAAATTGCTAGATGTGATAACTCAAAGAAACAGAGGAATCAGATTTAAGAATTAATATCTCAGATACACGGTGGCCTACATTTTGAAAGAATTTTATGTTACAATATCAGCAAGGATCAGGAAAATTACTTTAAAATGATTCATATATAGTACTATACAGTGGTGGGATTCAAGTAATTTAACAACCGGTTCTCTGCCCTAATGATTTCTTCCAACAACCAGTTTGCCAAACTGCTCAGAAAGTTAACAACCAGTTCTCCTGAAGTGGAGAGAACTGGCTGAATCCCACCACTGGTACTATGCCTCCATACAAATTGCTAACATTTCTGAGAGAGACTCCTACAAATGTTGGAAGTATGGGGAAGCAAAAGGTAGCCAATCACACTCTCAGTCCAACCCAGGTCAAAATGTATTCACCGCCTTGAGTTACTTATAAAATTAATAATGCAGGATTAAAAATGAAATAAATAAATGATGATCTTGTAAGGTAAACAGCATGGAAACCAGAAAATTTAGTTAACATAATAAACATACCGTATATATTCGAATATAAGCCAAGTTTTTCAGCACGTTTTTCAGGCTGAAAAAAGCCCCCCTCGGCTTATATTCGAGTCACCCAAAAAAGGCCTTTTTTCCTGCAACAGTTTTGGCTCCTGGGGTTGCAGGGAGGCTTGCTAAAGCCAAAATGGGGTGTGTGTGTGGGGGGGTGCGGTGCCCCTCCCCTGCACCCCTTTTTGGCTTTAGGGGTTGCAGGGAGGCTTGCAGCTTTTTACAGCTTCTCCCGCGGCTGGCTGGCTGCTCGCTCGCTCGCAACTGAGCAGAGAGGCGGCCGGTGCCTCTGCTCCTCTGCCAAGGGGTAGAGAACCGGCTCTGCTGGATACAAGGGGGTGGGGGAAGGATCGGGGCTTCCCTTCTCCCCAGCCCAGCAGGCTGCCCAGGGAAAGAGAATCGGCTCTGCTGGATAAAAGGGGGTGGGGGAAGGATCGGGCTTCCCTTCTCCCCAGCCCAGCAGGCTGCCCAGGGAAAGAGAATAGGCTCTGCTGGATACAAGGGGGTGGGGGAAGGATCCGGCTTCCCTTCTGCCCAGCCCAGCAGACTGTCCAGGAGGAGAGAACCGGCTCCGCTGGATACAATGGGGTGGGGGAAGGCTGCCCAGGGAAAGAGAATCGGCTCTGCTGGATACAAGGGGGTGGGGGAAGGATCGGGGCTTCCCTTCTCCCCAGCCCAGCAGGCTGCCCAGGGGGAGAGAACCGGCTCCGCTGGATACAAGGGGGTGGGGGAAGGATCGGGGCTTCCCTTCTCCCCAGCCCAGCAGACTGTCCAGGAGGAGAGAACCGGCTCCGCTGGATACAAGGGGGTGGGGGAAGGATCGGGGCTCTCCTTCTCCCCAGCCCAGCAGACTGCCCAGGGGGAGAGAACCAGCTCCGCTGGATACAAGGGATTGGGAGAAGCCTGCCCAGGGAAAGAGAATCGTCCCTGCTGGATACAAGGGGGTGGGGGAAGGATCGGGGCTTCCCTTCTCCCCAGCCCAGCAGGCTGCCCAGGGGGAGAGAACCGGCTCCGCTGGATACAAGGGGGTGGGGGAAGGCTGCCCAGGGAAAGAGAATCGGCTCTGCTGGATACAAGGGGGTGGGGGAAGGATCGGGGCTTCCCTTCTCCCCAGCCCAGCAGACTGCCCAGGGGGAGAGAACCGGCTCTGCTGGATACAAGGGGGTGGGGGAAGGATTGGGGCTTCCCTTCTCCCCAGCCCAGCAGGCTGCCCAGGGAAAGAGAATCGGCTCTGCTGGATACAAGGGGGTGGGGAAGGATCGGGGCTTCCCTTCTGCCCAGCCCAGCAGACTGTCCAGGGGGAGAGAACCGGCTCTGCTGGATACAAGGGGGTGGGGAAGGATCAGGGCTTCCCTTCTGCCCTGCCCAGCAGGCTGCCCAGGGGTAGAGAACCGGCTCCGCTGAGTACAAGGGGGTGGGGGAAGGAATAATGAAGCCTGCTGGGCTGGGGAGAAGGGAAGCCCGAAAGCAGATCCTTCCCCCACCCGCTTGTACTCAGTGGAATAAACAGTCCTGCCTCGGAATAAGGAAGACAACACCACCAGCCCATTCTTCATTCATTACGGTGCGAAGGGGGGAAAAAACCCACAGAAAGTTCTGCTCCTGGTGCTGCCAGGGAAGAGGCACCGCAAGAACTGCTGTTGCTGGGTGCAAGGGAATAGTGGGAAGGATCTGCTGTCTGCGGTTTCCCTGTCTCCACACCCACGCAGGTTGTCCAGGGAAAGGAATTGAAGCCCCAGCCCGCTGCTTCTGGTGCTGGCACCCCCTCGTCCCCAGCAACAATGGTTCTTGTGGTGCCTCTTCCCTGGCAGCACCAGGAGCAGGACTTTCTGTGGGTTTTTTCCCCCTTCGCATCGTCTCCAGATGGTTTTATAAATATGAAGCAATACGGTACGATGGTATGCATTTGGTATCTAGCTGCTGCATTTCCCACCCTCGGCTTATACTCGAGTCAATAAGTTTTCCCAGTTTTGGGGGATAAAATTGGGGGGGGGTCGGCTTATATTCAAGTCGGCTTATACTCAAGTATATATGGTAAGTCTTAACATAAGTCTCAAAATATGCTTGCTGTCATTATTTAGTGAGACACAAAACTAAAAACATAGACTTTTCATGTGGGAAGCTGTCAGGGCAGTGGTGCGTTTCTACCAGTTCGCACCGGTTTGGGCAAACCAGTAGTGATGGCCTGGGTCGCTGAACGGTAGCGACCTCTGGCTGGCCATGCCCCCGAACTGGTAGCCTGGTCACCGCTTGTTTGCCCCACCCACCTGCACAACTGCTGGGAAGTGGTGGAAAAGAGGCAGTGGCTGGGAGGCTTCTCGCAGTCGCATCGAAAAAGAAAAAGCCTCCTCTTTGAGAGCTGCTTTGCAGCTGTGGCAGCTGCCTGCAGGCCATCAAAAACTACCAGAGGTCACTGAAAAAAACCACTGCCATCAAATCCCATTGCCTGCTGCGTTGCACTCGGACTGACACATCCCATTGCCTGCTATGTCAGTCCAAGCGGGATGGGTGAGATCATCCGTGGCTTTGGGGTGAGATACCATCAGTATGCTGATGACACCCAGCTGTACATCTCCACCCCAGGCCACCCCAATGATGCCCTCGAAGTGATGTCCCAGTGCCTGGAAGCCGTGCGAATCTGGATGGGGAGAAAAAAACTCAAGCTCAACCCGTCCAAGACGGAGTGGCTATGGTTCCCGGCATCCCGATATAGTCAGTTGACTCCATCACTGACTATCGGGGGCGAGTCTTTAGCCCCCGCAGAAAGGGCTCGCAATCTGGGAGTCCTCCTGGATAGGCAGCTGTCTTTGGAGGAACATCTGACGGCTGTAGCCAGGGGGACCTTTTGTCAGGTTCGCCTGATTCGCCAGTTGCGGCCCTTTCTTGATCGGGATTCCCTGTGCACAGTCACTCACGCCCTTGTCACCTCTCGCCTAGACTACTGTAATGCTCTCTACATGGGGCTCCCCTTGAAGAGCACCCGGAGGCTCCAACTGGTCCAGAATGCGGCCGCGTGGGTAGTGACGGGAGCAGCGTGGCGCTCCCACATAACACCGCTCCTGCGCGAGCTGCACTGGCTTCCAGTGGTCTTCCGGGTGCGCTTCAAGGTGTTGGTTTAAAGCGCTCCATGGCATAGGGCCTAGTTATCTCCGAGACTGCCTGCTGTCACCGATGACCTCCCATCGACCCGTGCGCTCCCACAGAGAGGGCCTCCTCAGGGTGCCATCAGCCAAACAATGTAGGCTGGTGACCCCCAGGGGGAGAGCCTTCTCTGTGGGGGCACCCACCCTCTGGAACCAGTTGCCCCCAGAGATTAGGAGAATTCATGACCTCAGTGCCTTCCGCCGTGCCCTTAAAAACACATTTTTTCCAACAAGCCGGGCTGGCTTAAGAAGAAATTTTAAATATTTTTAATATTTTAATTGGTCTGTGAGTTTTAAATTTTGTAGCCAAATTATATATATTTTAAATGTCTTAATATTTATATTTCATGTTTTTTATGTCTGGCTGTACACCGCCCTGAGTCCTCAGGGAGAAGGGCGGTATAGAAATTGGAAATAAAATAATAAAAAAAAATAAATGCAGCAGGCAATGGGATGTGCGTGCATGGCCGGTGTGAAGAACGGGGAGATGACAGCAGCGGCTTTTTCAGCGACCTCCGGTAGTTTTTGGCAGCCTGCAGCCAGCCGCCAAAGCCACAAAACAGCTCTTAAAGAGGAGGCTTTTTCTTTTTCAATGTGACTGCGAGAAGCCTCCCAGCTGCCGCCTCTTGCCAGCCATTTCCCGGCAGTGGCGGCTGGCTGGAGGCCGCCAAAAACTACTGGAGGTCAGCTTGCCTTCCGGACTCTGGACCAGCTGCCAGGGGAGGAAGGTAAACAGCCTGAAGAAAGAGGCGGTGATGGGGGAGGAAGTGGGGTTAGGATTGGGGCTGCTGAAGGAGGGGAAATGGGGCGACGCATGCGACTGGTGAAGGGAGGGTGGGGCAGCATGCAGGAGGAGGCCTTTGCTAGATTAGGCCAGAAAATAAGTAGATAGATAGAAATTCAAAAAAATTTCCTACCTTTTTCTGTGGGCATGGCTAAGTGAATGTCAACAATTGTGATCATATGACTGTGGCTTGCTGCAACACTATAATTGCAAGTCATGCAACAAACTCCCAGATTGTGATTACATGGCCACAGGAACACTGCGAAAACTGGAACTCCATCATAAATCTTACTCATGCAGGGCAGGGGCGGGTTCCAAATCCCTTTGCTACCAGTTCGTACATGTGTGCGCTGCTTCTGCGCATGTGCAGAAGCATCCAGGCGGGTGGGTGGAGCCTCCCACCACCGCCGCTATTGATTCGCCTGATCCGGTGTGACCACTGATGCAGGGCATCATAACCTTGAATGGTTACTGGATGAATGGTCATTACCTGAGGACTGCTGGTACTCTCTGATTTAGGAATACTATACCAACTGAGACACATCTGGTGCTATTTTTATTGTCTTTTCCATGCCACAGAAATGCACTTTATTTTCCATGGTCCTTTTAATGATCTGCTAATTTCACTATGATTTTTTAATTATTTTTCTACTGCTTTTACTGTTATTATTTTATTGCTTATTGTTTTTCTTCCATATTATATTACAATGCAATACTGTGATGTACTTTGCTTTTAGTAACAATTTTAACTTTCATTTGAATTGTTTGAATTTAGTGGTTTAATAAAATGTAATAATAATAAAAAAGAGAATAAATATCACTAAATTAAATAAGAAATATTGCTAAGAGCCTTACTGTTCTATCTATTCAATCCCTCTCCTCCTTTTTAAATTTTCTATTTTAGGTAACAAATGACAATACTACTACAGCAGCAAATGATTTTAACCCACATGATAAACATTTGCACTTTTACTTGAAATGTGAATCAAACTATATATTTTCTATATTCTATCATAAAATGGTAATGTAACTAAGCATATACATAAAACCTTAAGATTTGAGTAAACCTTTAAAATAAAAAATCCTCTAAATTGTAAGTTACCATTACAATTACAAGTTTCTTCTTCCTAAGTAATATCACATGAACTTTAGCAATATATGTTCAGTTAGCTAAACATTATTTTTCACTGTTTGCCAATAAGTACCTTTAAACCCACTATCTGTAATGGAAATTTAAACATGTTCAAATCATTTCAACTGAAATCAGTGAGGCTTGGTGATATTTAATATTGGTTGGATCATCCTCAGGATTATATCTGCTTATTCTTTATGCATATAAAAACTCCAAGATCTGAACTAATTTTAACATTTCTTATATATAGAAGACTGTTAAAAATAACATTATTTAGTATGCACCAGCTTAGCCTACTCTGTAATTTTCTAAATTACACTTTCAGCTCCTTTAGGTGATGGAAAGTTGAAACAGAATAATATTAAAATATAATATATTATATATATAAAGGGGAATAATTGCTGAAGAAAATAACAATTCCTCAACATGAAATTTGCAAAAGTATATCAACTAAAATTATAAGCCAAGATTTCAAAAAACAGAAACTATATTATCACACTATGGAATATATCCCTTGAAGTTACTACCAAAACAATTGAATAGAATGTTAAATTGTACAGTGTTACTACACACACACACACACACACACCTGCTGAAAATTAAGCTCAGGTGAGATCAACATGGGATATTGTCCTACAAATTGGTCTGAATTTTAAGTTGCAGAACACGGAAAGTAGCAAAAAAAATATTAATGTTTTTTTAAAAAATTGTACAATAGCTGATAGCTAGTTTTAAATGGATTTTTATTAAAATATTTTTAAGGCAGTTCCAAACAATGCATACACAATAATGAAAGAATGCACTAATATATAACCTGCAACAAATATTTACATAGGAAAATTATCATCTGGATTTAAGATCCACTGACCTATTCACTCTGTCATCAGAGTCAAAATCAGTTCAGCCCTGATTTTAAGAAAATGAGGAGTGAATTTCAACAGAGCAAATAATTCCAACCAAATATATCAGAAATTTGGACTGAACCACTTCTAGTACAAGGATATCTTTATATCCATAGCACTATACACATAAAGTATAGCAAAAGTCTTAATTCTTTAGTTCTGAAAAAAAAATTGCTACAGGCAGTTAGCACTTAGTGCTTTGACTGATTATTGTGCATGGAGTGTAAGATTTGAAGATTGACATTTCCAGGACATAAAGAATTGAAAATAGGTGTTCAAAGGCTTTATTTGCTCAGTTTGGTTATTGTTGTTTGTATGAATATAACAGAGGCTAGCATGCTGCTTAGCAAATACAGCCATATTGATTGATTTCCAGCATTTTGGTCTGGCAATATAAACACAGCATCTGTGGCTCAATCACAGCCCCAATCGGGATAGAACCTGGATGTGGGTCTCCCAACGCTTATCTGAAGTATTAAAGTACTGGCTCAAGTAAATCTATGAGAATGAGTTCCCAGTCCAATTAGTACTGATGGACAGAGAACATTGACAGACATAATTTCCCATGGAAGAAGCAAATCACTGTAATACTGTGTTTCCCCGAAAATAAGACTCAGTCTTATAGTTTTTTGAACCCTGAAATAAGCGCTTGACCTTATTGCCATGCACTCAAAAGCCCGATTGGGCTTATTATCATGGGATGTCTTATTTTGGGGGAAACAGGGTAACTAACTATGTTGGGCTCAGACAAAACCTGGACCAAAGTCAAGCGAAGAATCATTGATCCTGATGTACAGAGGAACCTTATGGTAGCAGAGATCTCAGATCTCTGCTACAATAAGGTCATGGGTCCATCTTTCAGCATCCCCAAATACTTTCCTTATATACTTGCATTCTTACTTAGGAGGCCACTCAAACTGACATGCCTAGAAAATTTGCCCGCAAAGGTATTGACTAGGAAATTCAATAATATCCCCTGTTCGGAGCTCTTACACATACGCTCAGACATTGACATTGAGATTGTGTTTTTGAAATGCCCTGTTATCTTTGAAGGATGGAGTTAATCTCTCTTCCATTTACAAATTACTTAGTCCCTACAGGCAATTGTATACTTCCTGTTAAACACTTAGGACTGTAAAATTTCTAGGAAATTCTGTGCCATAGTGATTGCAGCCAGAAACTGTTGGGTCTGAAAGTATTATTGTATGGGACATGTTAGTTTCTGCTTTGAATAGGCTTTTATCCAATTTTTTTTAATCTTGACATTATTTTCTTTTCTCTCTTACTTTGACTTTTTTTGAATGATTGTAACTTTTAAAAATAACATAAGAGAATGAAAAATAAGGTGGATTTACACACTATACTAATCCATGATGTGATTTTCTTTATTAGATAAGCATGTTTATAAATCCAGCCATTTTATTTTAATTCAAATATCTTTTTGATATTGTTCAAACATCTTAACAATTGTTAAAACAAATTATGACTCAATATTATATGTGGTTATTCAAGTTTATCCAAACTACTGTATGATTAAAACAAATTATGGTTACTGATATGTGCATTGTTTGCATACAAACCGTTATGCACTACAAATAGTCTTAGCCACCAATTTAAGATCAATGTTAACTAGCCTCAGGAATACAATAACAGCCAGCAAAACTGTGTTGCATTACCAGTATAACTGAATATTCCAGCACAGCTTTCTATGAATTGGTGAATTGATAAAGATTCCACCTCACAGTTTTAAATGGGTACCATCCTTGATGACATCAAAAAGCAGCAAGACATCCAGAAAAATAATGGGATTGCATTTCTTTTTCTCATTTTGTTTATTTGGTTTTGGCAGGAAAAATGTTTTAGTGCCCAAATTTGACTTAAATGTATTCAGGGGGAAAAAAAGGCAGCCCAAGGACCCTAATCTTTGCCATTAGTCCTCAACAAATGCTCAGGCTAAAAAGAGTCTTTATCATTAGCCTGTTACATTCTTTAGAGCCATATGGGGGTTCATGTCTAGAGGAATGATTGCATTACTTTTAAGGATGGAAGGGATGGGAGGATTTCTTCTTTCTGTGGGATGCGGCAACCTCATGAATTCAGCCTTCTATCAAAAGTGGCTAAGGACACACAATATTTCTCTCTTTCCAATGCTTCCCTTTTTAAAGGGTCTTTGGTGCTGAGTTTGGTTGTTTTCTTGCAGACGTTTCATTACCCAAACTAGGTAACATCATCACTTCTAGCATTGATTATGTTATCTAGTTTGGGTAAAGAAACATCTGCAAGAAAACAACCAAGCTCAGAGAGCACCAAAGACCATTCATTTCAACCCCGAGTTATAAATATTCTCCTTTGTTGCTTCCCCCTTTCTCTCTCCCATTCTTTTTCCTCACATCTTTGTTTCTCTCTCCCAAGCAAGAGGCTGCAAGAAATGAACAGACACTAAATATCTAAATTTACAGCATCTCTTGCAGGGAATATTAAAAATTAGGCCAATTGTCACAGGCTGCTCAGAAAAGATCACCCATCCTTTGAAAAACATGTGAAGATAAGATTCATAATTGAAGAATTCCCCCTAATTCTACCATTATCATCATACAGATTAAACTAAGGCAATGAACTCTTACTATTTTCTACCATTCCCATTTTAAATGATTTTATTACTTTGAGTTTACAAATATACCAAAGTAATAGAAGCAATATAAAAGGTCATTTGAAAGTTCCCAATCTATTATTTCATTCTGCAACTGAAGAGGATCCTTATAGCAGTGTCAGCTATATAAGCCAAGACCCCAGCAATCCTAATGCTCAGTAAAATCAATCAATACTTTAGAACTCATAGCTTTCCACCATTAAAGAGAGAAATAATTGCTTTTAGTCCAATTGAATCTGGATGTGGATGAGCACTATTCATTGGTGGAAAGATTAGATATAAAATAATTGCTTTCATTTTTGGCTTGAACTACCTACTGGTTTAAAGCATGAATGCCAAGATTTTTCTCCAAAGGAATTTTATCATCCAAACTGCCTAACCTCATCCATGGAATTTCATTCCCTGCTGGTTAGTCTCTATTTGTTCCCACTTCCCACGGTCATAAAAGAATAATGATGCCTTTAAATGAATGGATCTTGGTACTAGTGCTAATCCTAGGTCGGGTAATGAAATATCTGCAAAAAACCAACCAAGCTCAGAGAGCACCAAAGACCCCTCATGAGCTAAGCACCCCTCATGGTGCTAAGAAAGCACCAAAGACCACTTGAGCTAAGAACATTTTCCTTCACTGATACTTTTAAAGCATCTCCAAACCCCAGAGTCTCATACCATCAGCTTTCTTCTCATTGCATAAGCATTCTTTATCTACTGGGGTTTTTTTTTTCATTGAAGCCAATGGAAAGCAAACAATAACAGTATGGAAAAACAATGAAAGAATCTGAAATAACTTTTTGATTGCTGTCTCTCATCACTGCAAAATACAGTAGTGAATCACTCCTTCAGAAAATACACTTTACCCCAGGATCCTGGCACAATCCTGCAGAAAACGCTAAACTTTCCTTTTAGTTTTGGCTTCCATTGTGATCTGCTTGCAAAGGATGGAAGGCTATGCCTTTTTTGGGGGGGGGGAGCAGTCTGCCAAAATATTCTGTATCTTTCGGGGCTCCTGCCTCTCATAAATATATAGCTTGCAACAATTAAACAAGTCACCCTAAATATAGCTGATTTAGCCAGGCATCTGGCCAACAAATAACCTAAGGTACTACTCACACATGTGTTTGGAGACTCGGAATCCGAAATGAACTCGGAAGTGGAGGGCTCTCTGAACTTGCACGTGTTCGCGTTCTTCAGCAGCTCTTCAAGAGCAAAGATGCAAAGGCCGGTGGAAGTCGGGGTGGCGAGACTGGAGGCTGAGCCGAAAATCCCGGCCCAGAGCGCGCGTTGCTCCAGGTACGCCGAGGAAAGAATTTTGATCTTGTTGCCGGCGCCACATCGCAGGACTTGGCTATTGTACCTTAAGTTGTTTTGCTCGTATTGAGCGATGAGCATCTTGGCCTCCGCGTTGTCATTGTTATAATAAGGGAAAAAGAAGTACTTCTGCCAGCGAAAGGCATCCTCGAAGTGCAGGTTGTACGCCTTCTTCACGGTCACCTGCCTGTTTTCGGCCACTTTTTCCTCGCCTTCTTTTATGAGGAAGACCGCCTTGTTGGTGTTGCTCTCCGCGGGGCCATCGGTGCAGTTGCTCAGTTTGTGGCTCATGGCCCAGACCAGGTACCAAGGTGAGCGATTGTCCTCGCGATACATCAGCCCGGCCACCGCGCCTTCCGACGCGTAGGTCACCAATTCCTGGCCCAACTTCTTCGCGGCTCTCCCTTCGGTGACGTTCTGCAAATAGCAGACGCCTCGCGGCTGACTCCAACAGGTGAGCAGGCGGTCGCGACCGAAGGGCAGCAGCAGCTTGTTGACCGAGGCCACCGTCTCCCCGCAAGACTGGCCCGGCTCCACGCAGAAGCGCTCCTCTTTCCACGCCAGCGAAGGCGCCACTTCGTACCAGCAGTTGCCGCTGGCCACCAGAAAGCGCTCCCCGCTCACGGCCAGGTTAGCCACGGCGCGAGGGAACTCGAGGGGCCCCTGCCCTCGGGCCCCCGCCGCAGCCCAGGCTAGGAGCAGCAGCAGCAGCGACGGTAGCAGCGGCGGCGCTGGCAACGGCGAGCTCCCAGGGTCACGGCGAGCCAGCTGCTTTCTCGTGCCCCCCGGTCCTCGGGCCATGGTCCCCTGTCTGTCCCGGTTATCTAGGGCTCCTCGGCTGGCGGGAGAGTCTCTGGTACCACCGACATGCCAGCAGTTGCGGCACCGCCCCACCCCTCAGACGAGCAGGGAACCGCTCCCGCGGCTGCCCTTCCCCCGCTCTGTGGCTTCCTCTGTGCCTCAGCTGCCTCGCGCCTCATCGGTTCCTCTTTTTTTCCCTGGGAGGTGGGAAGCCCGCCTCGCCTCCTTCGCTTGCGCGGCCGACCCCGGCTCTCTCCGTCCCTCCCTCCTCCTGAGGGCGTGCCAGCCGGGGCTCTCCACGTGCTTGTCGCTTTCTTCCCGAATCCTCGAGCTCGCTGTCACCCAGGCGGGAAACAGGCTGCTGCAGATGTGCGCCGTTCTCCTGGCGGAGCTGAGGACAGCTGTTTATTTAAGGGTGGGGGTGGGGAGGTGGGTGGGTCTCCTCGCTGGTGCCAGAAGGTTCGATTCTTGTCCTCGGCCTCCGCTCCGCTCCTGCCCAGGCCCTGCCGCGAGGTGCCCCTTCTAAAAACGTTCCAAGGCTGACTTTCCCTCCTCCAGCTGTTTTTTTCCCCGCCCTCTAGCAATTTTCAGCACCAACCAACCAGCCCTGGTGCGATATAACAAGCAGGCTTGATCTGCTCTCAATAGACCTATGATTTTAACTAACTAGA
>WNWU01013802.1:14063802-14091361 GCA_012654045.1 Ptyas mucosa
GGTCTCCAACCTTGGCAACTTTAACCCTGGCGGACTTCAACTCCCAGCTTTGCTGGCTGGGGATTTCTGGGAGTTGAAGTCCGCCAGGCTTAAAGTGGCCAAGGTTGGAGACCCCTGAACTAGAAACAAAATGGTCCATGTGGATGAAAGCTGTTTTCAGACTTATATAAGTAGGAATAAGGGTTGTAGGGGAGCTTAGAGGTCATTTAGTTCAATTTTCTGCTCGGAGCAAGACTGTACTTACTATACTACTGTTATGGAATGAAGAGATTGAGAGTCATCCCAAAGGGCAAACAGAATCAGATTTTATTATTGCAATAAGGTTCAGAGTCCGATTCATACCTGGAAGTCTGAACAAAATTATGGGTCGGGGACCCTGGTCTTTATACAGTTTCAAACAAAGGATTCTGTGAACTCAGCAGTTTTCATTTAGAAACATTTGTTACATCAAAGAGACATTTCCTAATTACAAAAGTTCTTACATGTCTTGCCAAACAAATATAACTTTTCTGAAAATTATCTTTGGTGATAGAGACTCACTGTCTCATTTTGGTATCCTTGACATTTGTAACTTTCAAACAGTATGTCACCCAAGATATGGGTCTTTCTGACAGCGAGGGGGCCTCCCTTACAGAATGTTGCTTATACAGAGGAGTTTGGCTGGCTTTTGTATTTTTACACTGGATACATTTGGAAAGGAATACTAGAAAGATGTCCAGTGGTCATTTAGTAGGTCCCCAATTCATCATCATCATTATTATTAGAGGGCCCTTCAGTAGTCATCTAGCTGGACCCGCATTTCCTACTTTACTACAGGCATGGTAAGATGGCCATTGTAGTCTTGCTTCAGGCACCTCCATTGAGATAGAGTCCACCTACCCAAGCACTCTACTCCACTGTTGAGGAGTTACATAAATGTTCCGTTACATTTCCCCCAGGGGTGAAATCTAATTTTTTTCCCCTACCGGTTCTGTGGGCGTGGCAGGGGAAGGATACCGCAAAATCTCCATTCCCGGGGGAATGGATATTGCAAAATCCCCCACTTCTGGGGGAAGGATATTGCAAAATCTCAATTCCCACCCCACTCTGGGGCCAGCCAGAAGTGGTATTTGCTGGTTCTCCAAACTACTCAAAATTTCTGCTACCGGTTCTCCAGAACCTGTCAGAACCTGCTGGATTTCACCCCTGATTTCCCCCCATGCCTAGTTGATATCTACCCTCTTTTCATTTCAACTGTTAGGTTTTTTTCCCCTGTTCCTGGAAAAACTGAACAATTCCAGTTCATCTTCCACAAGACAGGCCAGCAGATATGTGGAAACAGCTATTATATCTCACTGTAGTCTTCTCTTCTATAGTGCTGCACAGGCTAAAAATACCAAGTGGCTCCAACTGTTCTTGTAATTTTCCTTCCAAATTTCTTGTCATCTTGGTTTTTGTTCTGTGGACATCCTTCATTCTGTCAATGTCTTTCCAAACGGTGCCTGGCACTAGATATTCTAGGACAGTGATGGCTAACCTTTTTGCTGTCATGTGCCAAAAATGGGGGGAGCGTGGGGGGGGGTCGTGCATACATGTGCCCACACCCATAATTCAATGCCCCCCGTGCATGCGCACGCGACCCCCCCTCCGTTTTTAGCACCCAACAGCAAAAAGGTTACCGGTGGGCACGGTAGGCCCGTTTTTCACCGTCCTCAGGCTCAGGGGACAGCAAAAACAGCCTTCCCCATTCCCCCATTCCCCCGGAGGCCCTCCAGAGGCGGAAACAGCCTGTTTTCCAACTTCTGGTAGGACCGCAAGGCCTGAAAATCAGCTGCCCAGCACGCGAATGCATGCTGGAGCTGAGCTAGGGCAATGCTCGGGTGCCCACAGATATGGCTCTGCGTGCCACCTGTGGCACGCATGCCATAGGTTCGCCATCACGGTTCTAGGCCATGGGTGTCAAACTCGAGGCGTCACATTGTCTTCACGTGATGTATCATGACGTTTTTCCCCTTCACGGAGCTGGGGTGGGGGTGGCCTACTTGTGACTCATACGGCCCGCAGGCCACCAGTTTGACAAGCCTATTTTAGGGACATTCAGTTGACCAATGCAAAATACTGTGGAATGATTATTTCTTTAGATCTTGACACTTGACATCTTGATACTACACTCTAGACAACTGTTGATACCACTTGTCAGATACCAGACCAGAATTACATTTGCTTTTCTTGTACCTGTTTCACATGTTGGGTGCATGTTCAGATTTTGATCCTTCAAGACACCCCAACCCCTTTTGCAGACATCTGCCCAGTGTGTCACCTCATTCTATTCCTACTGTTTTGATTTTTCTATTCCTATGGCTTTGAATATAGAACTTTGCATATTCAAGGGCAAATTGAAACTTATCTTGCCACTTTTCTATTCATTTTCCAATGTATCAATGTATCTTCCAGCCTGAAGAATCATTTTCCTGATTCTTCAGACTGTTCTTCAAGATGATGCTGTATCCCCTTACCTCCATGTTAATTCATGAAAAATAGTTAAATATAATTTCCAATTCCAAATCCAAGTCATGTATAAGTATGTTTATTTATTTATTTATTGGTTCGAGTCTTCTCCGGGGACTCAGGGTAGCTTACAATGTGTTAAGCAATAGCCTTCATACTTTTGTATATACCTGCTTAGTAGGGCTTTCGCCCCCCCCCCCCAAGCGGTGTTCTTTTTTATACAAAGTCAACTTATTGCCCACACAATCCAGGTCCTCATTTTACCTACCTCGGAAGGATTGAAGGCTGAGTCAACCATGAGCCTGGTGAGATTCGAACTTGCAGTAATTGCAGGCAACTGGTGTTACTTAACAGTACATTAGTCTGGTGCGCCACCAAGACTCTTGAACAATGCAAGCCTTATAACAGAAAGTTGTTGTACACTACTTATTCCTTCTTTCAGCTTTGCATAGTTCCATTAATGTACACTTATTGGGTATGTCCATTCAACCAGTTCTGAATCCATTTACTGATAGCATAATCCAGCTCAGACTTTTCCATCTAATCTATTAGAATCTCATGGGAGACTGTTGAATGCTGTACTAAAGTCAAGATGCATTATGTTCACTACATTTCTATGATTAACTAAACTGATGATTCTATCAAATGGAGATAAAGCTAGTTGACATGACTTATTCTTGATAGGTCTGTGCTGGATCCTGCCAAACAATCCATTTGTTTTCTAAATGCTCACAAACTGATTATTTAATAATCTGTTCCAGAGTATTGTCCAGCATCAGTATCAAGCCAACCACTCTGCTGATACCCAGGTCTTCTCCTCCCACCTTGGAATATAGAAATGCATTGTTCTGCTTTTGTCCTTTGACAATGAACTCCATAATGTCTTATCCTGAGATGACATTAACAAGCTCCTTCAAGACTCTCAGAAATAATTGTTCTGGTCATAGAAATTAGAAATGGTTAAGGGTAACAAGTGCTCCCTAATAATCTTTACTTCCTTATAGTTGCCATTGTCTCCTTGAGTCAATTGTTCTGTTTAGTCCATTTGAACACAGTTTAGATGTTTGGAGCATAATCTTGCAGTCATATTAAGATAAAATCAATATTCAACAATTACAGCGATACAAGCTTATTTGATACCCCTTATAAGTTGAAAGACATTTGGGTCCAACTCCTTGGGATTCTGTCACATATTAGTTACTAATGATGCATGGCATAATCTTTATGATCTTCTATAATTAACATTGTAAGGGGATCAAATATTAAGATAATCCTTCTGTTGGAGAACCTTGGCAAAGTGTGTAGTGTGTACTATAGTAAAATTAATAGAATAAGATATAATACTAGTACAGGTAGTCCTTGTCTTATAACAGTTCGTTTAGTGACTATTCAAAGTTACAATGGCAAAAAAGTGACTTATGACCATTTTTCACAGTTACAACCTTTGCAGCATCCCCATGGTCACATTATCATAATTCAGACATTTCATATTTATGATGGTTTCAGTGTCCCAGAGTCACATGATTCCCTTTTGTGACCTCTGACAAGCAAAGTCAGTGGAGAAACCAGATTCACTTAACAACTGTGTCACTAACTTAAGAACTGCTGTGATTCATTTAACAATTGTGGCAAGGAAAGTCATAAAATGACTCAACAAATGCTTCACTTAGCAACAGAAACTTTGGGCTCAATTGTGATCATAAATTGAGAACTACCTATATTATTATTTGAGAAACTGTAATGTAAATTTCATTTGCCAAATTTAACTACCTTAACTTCACTTGATATGCAATGAGAGTGTAGCAGCTCTAAGTGCTTCACCAGTATTAGAGGATTTAACGTTCCTTTATAAAAATATAAGTCTATAAGGCTGCATTTGGATAACAAAACACGACTTTTAACACTTTAACTTTTATTGCTCAAAACTGCCTCAGATATAGAGGATCAGATAAAGATAACAAACACCATACAGAAACATTGAAATAAGAGTTTGCTGAGGCAAATATCTCCCACAATTGGCTACAATGAGGAAACACAGATTGATTCATTCATATTGATTCTCTTTTCATGGGGAATTACTGACATATTAACTTCTTTATACATATACAAAATGGGATTGAGAGGTTCTGGCCCTTACAATGTGGGTTTCTGCACAGTTCAGTACTCTCTCCATTTTTATTTAACATCTACATGAAACTGCTGGGTGAAATAATCTGTTGCCATGGAGTAAGGTATCATCAGTATGCTGATGATACTTAATTATATCCCTCTGTCCCTGGCAAACTAAGCGATGCTATGGATGTCTTGTCCCGGTGCCTGGAAGCTGTGGGTGTCTGGATAGGAAACAACAGGCTTTATCCAAATCCTGGCAAGACTGAATGGCTCTGGGTTTTGGAGCCTTCTGGATCTGGGACTTTACCATTTTTGGTGCTCTCAGTCAGATCTGGTGCACTGTCTGGGAATCCTTTTGTAAACCCAATAAGAAAACATTTTCCAGATGATTCTCTTGTTTGTCTTTGTATTCCCCTTTAATTTTTAAATTAAGCCAGGTTTCTTTGTACATGTCCAATAAAATGGTCCTTTTCCAAATCATGTCTGGTTCTACTTTCTATTCTTTCTGTCTTATCAGACAAAATTTTCTTCGTAACTGTCATTCTCTCATTAACGTATTTTGAACATAATCTATCCATTTAGTCAGACATTATTACTGACACCATTTATATTGTACCTACTCATTTCTAGCTCTAGTCTTCAAATATCTCCTTTAATATTTCCAATGTTATGATTGGAAGTGTTGTGCCATTTTTGTACAGGCTCAGGTTTTCCCCCCATCTATTTCGAACCTTTAGTTCTCTCTAGTTCCAGTTTTGCAAATCATAAAGCCACTTATCTATGTTATTAGCCTAAGATTAGGTTCCCATAAGAAGATATTTTTTATAGTTACTTACAAAATCTTATAGTGAAAGTCAATATTCCAAATTTAACTGGACTATTAGTCTGTTTATAACTTTCTTAGATCAATTTTATTTAGCAATCTGCTATTTATTTCAAACTCTTTAAGTTCTTAAGCATATAATTATTTTTTCTTTTGCTCAGAACTGAAAGTAAACACTCCTGGCATCTTTTCAAACTTGTTATTCTGATGGTTTCTAATAGCTTTATGATGGTTAGATAAGGAATTTCTGAGAATGATTAGAAATAGAGGCTTGCAAATTTAATGTCCTTTAAAGAGCTTTGCTGTGATTGCGAGCAAGACAGCTAATCCAGTACTCCAGTATTCATCTTCCAGTACTCAAACCTGTGGTAGACTTTAATCCTGCATTCCTTACAAGGAGCAGCCATATGGAGTTCGTATGGGTGATCTCCAGTCTTCTCCTTGTCTAGAGAGATTCTGAAAAAACAATCTATTCATTGTTCTTTGGTCTTTGCTACAGTTTTGGATATGCTTTCACAGAGTCATTTTCAGTTCACCATGACTTCCCGCAGAACTCCCACACTGTATGAATATCTTTTTCAAACTACAGCAAATGGAGTGGGGAGGGAAAACCCGCTTCAGGTTTCATCAAATCGGTTCCCCCATTAATTTGATTTAGTCTGCATTTTTAAAAAAATCTGTAGAGATGCCATTTTATTAAAAGAAGAGGAAGTGCTATTACACATAGCCTTGAATAAAGTAGGAGTATAAAACCACCCAATGAGTGCAATGTATTTGTCAGGGCAATAAGGCCTCAGCAGCTGTTGTATTCCTTCTCCTTTCTCTGTTAACAGCTGCTAAAAATACAAAAACTAAAATATTATGAGGCTAATTAATTTCAAGCCTATATTTTGTTGACATAAGTCTATAACAGTTGTTTTGCTTTTTCATAGTTCTTATGAATCTTAAGATTCTACTGTCAAAGTATACAAACCACAACCCAATAGTTATCACCATCTGCTCTTCAGCAGAAAAGCCTGTGGGAGTGAGATTAAAACTGTCAAGAGAAGAAGATTCCAATCATCTGTTCAGCAGAAGAAATCCAGATCAGAATCTAGGCAAGCTTTCTCTGAGTTGATGCTGTCTAACATATTCGACCATAACTTGAATTATTAACTGGACAATAACATAGTCAATGATAAAACCAGTGGAGGAGGACAGTGAGACCAGTCATTCAGATCACAAATGTTCCAATTTTTGCCCGAAACTGTCTATTATACCATGTCTCTTTTATAATAAAAATCCATTTCTGGCTGTAACAAGGAAGCTACTGATTGAATTCCTAAAGTATTTCTAGGGCAATTTCCCTGTATTTGGAAAAGCCAAAACAATTTAATGGGATTCAGATTTTCTCAAATTCAGTGCCATTCTTAGCAATCATATTTTGAAATGTGTGATAAGTCCTACTGATGCTGACAGAATTCATTGTCATGCATACATGACATGCTTATGCATTGTCATGCCTAAGACAGTGATATATTTCTTTTGATGTGTGTGGTTTTGTGTGTGTATGTGTGTGTGTGTGTGTGTGAGAGAGAGAGAGAGATGTTGGTTTATCTTTTAATCAGAATGTATTAAGTTCTAGAGAACTTCAAAGCTTTTTTTCATTTTGAATATTCAAACTGAAAAAAATATTTATAAACCTCCTACTATTTCCTCCTTTCTCTTCAGGTTCTAACCGAACAGCCTTTTCCTTTTCCTGGAGCTTCTGTAGATACAATTAATAGAACTACCACTTTGGATTTCAACAATTTAGTTTCAGTCAAATTGCTGACTCATTCTTATATCATAGTAACACAACTCATTTACAAAGCATGAAGAATAATGTGTGGCAGGAATTGCAATTTTCAAAATATAAATAGCATAATATGTACGCACCAGAAGCAAAGTGTGTAATGAACTCCTATAAATGTAGGTTCATGCATTATTTTTTTAATATAAATATTCCTTTCTTTTTTTATGTTACTAGACTTGGCATTTGCCCCAGGTTGTAGTTTATGTTCTCTCATAAGCTACTTTTGAGATGTATATGGATTAAAATGTTGATAAAAGCAAATATTAAAAAAATAAATAAAATCTTGATGGAAGATATATCTTTTTACCAAATTCCCAAATACTGTGTCCTACTGTACCATCCCACAACCATACAAGGAAATGTAATTCCTTGTGTATTGGATAAAAGGGCCTCCAGTAACAGGAGCATTTTAAGCCACCTCTGTCTGTTGACAGTTAGGCAGCTTTATATCAGGAGAAGCTGAACTGCAGGTAGGCTATTTAGTGCTTTAGGAATTAAATCTTAAATTGTACATGGAAGGTGATTGATAGCCGGTGCTGATCTTTCAGTGAGGAATTATACAAACCCTGAACTAAACAGTAGCTTAGCCACTGCATTTTACATGCCTGCAATTTCTGAACATTTTTCAATGATATCGTCATTAAGTGAATCACACCCGGTTGTCAGAATCCCCTAGGAAGGTCAGAAATGGTGAACAGATGACCCTGAGCACTGCAACTGTCATAAATATATGATTACCAAGTGCCTGAATTGTTTCACATGACTGTGGGGTTTTAAGTGTGAGGACTGGTCATAAGTCACTTTTTTCAGTGCTGTTACAGTTTCACTTGTAACTTTGAACAGTGGTGAAATCCAAACCGGTTTGCTACCAGTTTGCTGGCTGCTCATGCATACTGTGTGCACTGTGTGTGCATGCACACGAAAAGGAGGCTTGGGGAGGTAAGTAGAACAGCGGGGGGGAGGGGGAGATCAGCTGTGGCACGCAATTTAGCTTCGCTAGAAAGCAGGATAAACTCCACTGCACAGCTGATGGTTGGAAATACCGGTTCGTAGGAACCAGTAGCTTTTTAAACTGCCAGTTCAACTGAACCGATAGCGTTTTTTAACAACCGGTTTGCCTGAACCGGTAGTTTTTATCACTACCACTTCGCCCAAACTGGTAGCATTTCACCCCTGGGTTAAATGAATGGTTGTAGGTCAAGGAGCACCTGTGGTTAGCTTCAGAAGAACTGCAGCGGGTGCACTAGTTGTAGTTCAGAGGTGGGTTTCAGCAGGTTCTGACTAGTTCTGGAGAAGCAGTAGGGGAAATTTTGAGTAGTTCAGAGAACTGGTAAATACCACCTCTGACTGGCCCTGCCCCCATCTATTCTCTGCCTCCCGAGTGCCAGCTGATCGGGAGGAAATGGGGATTTTGCAGTATCCTTCCCCTGCCATGTCCACCAAGCCATGCCCACCAAGCCATGTCGACCAAGCCACACCCACAGAGCTGGTAGTAACAAAAATTGAAACCCACCACTGTTGTAGTTGTGTAGATGTGCTCCTCACCATAACTGCCACCAGGAACTGTTAAGGATTTAAAAAATCAGGCAGCACCTTTTCAAACTAATAGGAAGGATAAAACCCCGTGAAAGCAGCAGGTCACAAAACCTTATGCATTTATAACAAACCTTATAGTCTGAGAAGGAGTTGCTAGAGTCCTCCTGATATTTGGATACCATACTCTTCCTGATACAAAATCTACAGCTGAATCGAATAGAATAGAATTCTTTATTGGCCAAGTGTGATTGGACACACAAGCAGTGGTGGGATTCAGCCAGTTTGCACCACTTCAGGAGAACCGGTTGTTAACTTTCTGAGCAGTTTGGTGAACTGGTTGTTGGAAGAAACCATTAGGGCAAAGAACCGGTTGTTAAATTATTTGAATCCTACCACTGCACACAAGGAATTTGTCTTGGTGCTACGCTCTTGGTGTACATAAAAGAAAAGATATATTCGTCAAGAATCACAAGGTACAACACTTAATGATAGTCATAGGGAAACAGTCAATATAAATCTTAAGGATACCAGCAACAAGGTTACAGTCATACAGTCATAAGTGGGAGGAGATGGGTAACAGGAAAGAATGCTCCTAAACTGCAAACCTACTTCTTTGGTAAGTAACCACCCAGAATGAACTTCACCAAAATGCCAAATACTAGTTTTATTTCTTATCGATACTACCACCATCCTGTCTGGATTTAATTTCAGTTTGTTCAGTTTGAGAGTAAAGTGGGGAAGTCTGGAGACTTTCTCCTTGTATTCCTCTACCCTAGCAGACAGATGTGGGAGAGATCATTCATCCCCCATCTTCAGCCAGGACTTTGTAATATATGCTAGGTCAGTGCAGAATAAAATCCCAAATAACAGAAGTTTTGTCAACAAATGATTTGACATTAAAAAGACCTTTATTTTCCCCCAAATTAATTGTTTTATTATGCAATACAAATAAAACCTTTTGACTGGAGACTCTTTTTGGAGTTTCTTAGACTTTGTTCCTAAAGCTGGGAATAATACTCAGTCTCCTGTTTTCTAGCAGGCTAAGGAGGATAAAGGACACAAACAAACCTGGTCTGTTGCTGCCTTTTTATTTATGGCACTCACTGACAATCCAAAAGAAACTATTGCTAGGGCTATCAGCCCGTGTTTCCCACTGCCTTTTATACTTTAGTCACCACCCACCCATCACCCAATCACGTGTGCAATCCTCACCCATGTGATCCAGAAGTATTTACAATAATCAATAGCCAGCATCTGCCTGGCCTATCCCATGTCCCTCAGGCTGCTTGGCCACGCCCACTAGGAAAGGGCGTCAGCCATTGCGCTCGTCATCAGTCTATGACAGTCAAGGGAAGATGCAGAGTTAGAATTGCTGCCAGGAGAATCCGAGTAAGATGCAAGGAGATTGGAGATGTTTCCTCCTGCTTTTGCCAGTCTCCTTGCTGATTTCATCGCTGCGCAACCACCTCTTAGCTGTTTGGTGGCTGTGCAACTCCCCTGTGGAAAACCAGACCTCTGGAAACAGTTCGGAATCCTGAAGTTGCTCCCACAGGTTCCAGGCAGCTCAGTGCTGTAGTATGCATCCCTCTTGGCTCCTCGTACAGCTGAGTGGTCGCTCTCCCCAAAATGGCAGCTCCAGGCCGGCCGGCATGCTAGAGCTGACATATGTATGTGTATGTGTGTGTGTGTGTGTGTGTGTACATATTATATGTGTGTATTTCTCTTTAGCCAGGTTCTTCCTATGTAAACCAAGATTTTTATGCAGCCCTAGTTCAGTGAAATCACAATCCATTAGTTTCTACGCTTTTTTTTTTCTGGCAGCCAGCAAACACTCTACTGCCCATTGGGAGACTAAGGAGACTAAGATATATCTATTTCGGACTTATAAGTCCTCATCAGTTTGTCACACACACCCTCATCCATGTATCCTCCCTGTAAAGGTACATTATTTGTTTTACTGATTTCACTGAACTAGGGCTGCATAAAAATCTTGGTTTACGTAGGAAGAGTAAAGAGAAATACACATAAAGCCTATGAAAAATATATATATATATATATATATATATATATATATATATATATATCTTTGGTCTTTGGTTATTTGGGTTTTCTCCCGCGTAAAATTGGGCGTTTCAACAAAGTCTCATTCGTCATCTTCAGGCTGGTGTTTTCGTGCTTCGTGCTTCTAGGAGTGGCTTCATTGCTCCTAGAAGCACGAAGCCGAAAACACCAACCTGAAGATGACGAATGAGACTTCGTTGAAACGTCGCCAAGATACTTCCAATTTTACGCGGGAGAAAACCCGAATAACCAAAGACCTACATACAACCACCTGCGAAAACCTCAGAAAACACACACACACACACACACACACACACACATCACTGACGAAGCCTTATAAGGCAGAAATAGATCTATCTGAGTCTCCCAAAGAACAGCACAGAGTTGGCTGTCTGCTAGCAAGAGAAAAAAAGCCCAGAAACTTGTGAATGAGATTTCACAGAACCAGGGCTGCATAACATCTTGGCTTACGTAGGTAGAACCTGGCTAGAGAGAAATGCATGTATATATGCACCCACACTTCAAAGGGTTCTATTAACTTATTACTTGAATCATTACCTATACTGCTACTTTACATGATAAAAATGGGAAGACATAACAGCCTACATCTCACAAAGTTCCAATCTTAAATCTCAATAGCAAACAAGTTTCCTTATTTTTTTTAAAAAAACTACTTTATCCAGCTCCTTATTGCCATACTGTCTATTTAAGTTCAAAATATAGTCCAGGCATTTACACTATATTCATACCACTATTTTTCCTACTACAATACTTGGTTTAGGGATTTTGTTTTTATTGATGACAATTATCTCTTTTCTTCTGCATTTATTTTAGTCAAAATGTTTATTCAGTGGATATGCATACTTAAATTTTCAGTTTTGTAAAGCTTGTTTATTATTTGCCACTGTATCATTTCTTTATGTATGTTAGTATTATTTAATTATAATACTGTGCTCTATCCTTTTATTAAAAATGAGGTATTCCACAAATGATATTTTTATTTTTACTTTTTCCTGCAACACCACCTCCCTCTATGCTGTAGAACAAAGGCCATTTCACTAACGTCATTGAAAGTGAGAAGTATGTAAAGCAGGGGTGCATATTGGCCCTACTTTTATGCAATTTCTATATCAACTCCATAGTGGCCCATCTTCCCCACACAGACTTGCTGGAAGAACTTGCTGTTCTAATCTGTGCAGATAATGCATGAAGACTTTCAAGATCTATTGGCCTTAAAAGACCACTGAGATTACTGCAAAGAAGATCAGCTTGAACTCAATTATCAGAAAACTAAAATCATGGCATTTGCCAAAGGACTTAGGAGCTATTCCTGAGCTTAGACAGCCACAAGACTGACCAGGCCTACCATTTCAAATACTTGGGAGTAGAATTTCATTCCCCCCACTCCCAGGATTACATTGCTAAAAATGCACAGGAGAGCTCATCTGCCATTCTTCAATTCCTTAGGAGAAGAGGTGGCCACTACATACCTGCAGTTCTCAAATTATTTGAAGCCAAGCCAATACCACACCTTCTGTATGGTGCCCAGTTGAACAACTCCTCCAATTTGCATTATTAGAACATAGAGTCACACTTTTGGGAGATGGGTAGTCATATAAATATGAGGGGGGAGGAAAGGAAGGAGAGGGGGAGGGAGGGAAGGAAGGAGAGGGGGAGGGTGGGAGGGAAGGAGAGAGAAAGAAAGAGAGAATGCAAAATTTTAAAATCAGATCTATTACATTAAATTATTAAATTAAAGTTTTTTAGTTCAACAGTTAGAAAAGGTGCAAATCAGGGCAGCCAATTACTTAGAAGCTTGAGAAACTCTCTTCTGAAGAAATATTAGCACAATGGGAACTTTTTAGCTTAAACAGAAATAAGGAACATTATGAAACAGATGTGAAAGGTCATGTGTGCCATAGATAATGCAGGGAGAGAGTTTTTCTTCCTCTTTCACACTGTTAGCATTTGATCCTATCCAGCGAATAGGGAAAAATTCAGGGCTGAGAGGCATAAATATTTATTCAAAGCACACAGATAATTGGTGGAATTTCCTGCCAGCTTGTAGTAATGGCAGCTAATTTGGACACTTTTCAAAAGATATTGGACATGTTTATGGACAATCAGGCTATCAATAGCTGTTAATACAAATAGAGTTTTATTTCCTTCTGAATTTTAACATATTATTGTATGGTATAAATATATGTTGCTGAGGATGACAGTGGAAGTCCAAGCATCTGTGTGACACAGGAAGAAGGATGAGCCGCAGTGGCACAGTGGTTAGAGTGCAGTACTGCAGGCTACTCCTGCTGATCACCGGCTGCCAGAAGTTTGGCAGATCGAATCTCTCCAGGCTCAAGGTTGACTCAGTCATCCATCCTTCCGAGGTACGTAAAATGAGGACCCAGATTGTTGGGGGCAATACGCTGACTCAGTTTACAGAGGGCTTAGAGAGGGCTGTAAAGCACTATGAAATGGTATTTAAGTCTAAGTGCTATTGCTATTCCATGTGTGTCTGGGATACTGTGGCTCAAAAATTCAAGATGGCAGCCACAATCATATAATCAAATCCCTGTATATTTACACATGCAAAATAAAATGTGATTGTGCCCACCATCTTGACTTTTTAAAAATCTCCCTGAAGGCACCTCTACTGGACTAAATGGACCTATAGGGCTGGTCCAATAGGGCTTTTCTGTTTTGTTCTCATTGTATTCTTTCATTTAGCTCAAGGGTCTGTAAACTTGGCAACTTTAAGACTTGTGAGCTTCAACTCCCAGAATTCCCCAGCCAGGAATTTGGGAGTTGAAGTCTACAACTCTTAAAGTTGCCAAGTTTGGAGAACCATGATTTAGTTGAATGAAGTCACTAAAATATTTCAAAATGGGCCACCACTCTTTGTCCATTAATATTTTCTTTCTTAGAAATGGCTTTGTAAGAAGATAATCATGAATAACACTAAGTAACAGTCATTTTCCTCTATTCTAAGCATTGCAATTTTACTAAAGTAACTAAAAAGATTGGGAAGTTCATATTTTTGGAATGGTAGCCTTTTAAAATAAGCACATCTGAGCAATCTATAATACTCACTTTGAAGATTGTAGCAATTTTATCATGTGTAGTGGAAAAGCTTTAAAAATAATTCCAGTATATGCTGTGTGTTGCATGTATATCTAGACCCTAATCAAATTAGTATGGATAATTAACTTCTCTAAGATGGGATAAAAACTAGAGATTGTCCTTAGTCTACCACATTTGACCTTCTGAGCTTCTTCTCTGAGCTTTTATTGGACTAATGTAATTCTACAGAAACATAATAGTGTGCACTTTGTATAATGGACAGTGCCCCTTCACTAAAAAAATAATAATCCTGGGATCTACTCATTTTGGATTATCTTTTGAAAGATCTTCGTATGACTTAATATCCTCACTAAATTTTAGCATTTAGGTTAACAACAACAACAAAGAATTAGGACAGAAAGAAGCATAATTTAATTTTTCTATATTTCCCCCTGATTATTAATATGTCAGTTGTTAACCAATTTTCTATATATGTGCACTTCCCAGAATAGCAACCTGAACTTTACTTTTCTGTATAAAAAATATAAGTACTTCCCAGCCAACATCATACTTTTATAAACCACAATAATGATGTCAGATGAAGTACTGTATATATCTTTTTACAAAGCCATTCACCACACATTGAAAAATATTAATAATAGTCTTGTGCCTAAAAGCCTTCCATAATACTAGCAATTATGCTCTTTATGTAGGCAATTCACCTTCAGATTTAAGCATACTTTGAATAAAAGGTGGCCCAAGATTATGAGGCTTAAATTTGGATACAGTAAAGCAAGCAAGCTTACTTTATGCTGAAAGAAAGGAGTAGAGAATACAGTGTTAATAATAGAAATGGGTTATTAGTGCAAATTAAATGCAGAGATTTACAGGTAGTCCTCAACTTATGACCACTTAGCGATTGTTCAAAGTTACAATGGAATTCCCAAAAGGTACTTACAAACTGGTTCTGAAGTTCCAATAGCACCTGACACAGAGAGAGTCACATCATGTTTGCATTTTGGGCACATAACAGCCAGCCCGCATTTACGTCTGTATGCATCATTCCATGGTCACATGATCGTGATTTAAATTTTTGTTGAAAACTGGTGTCAGTACCAGTTTTGGGCAAAACAGCCCTATAGCAATAACACTTAATGACTGTGGTGTTTGTTTAAAAATCACTGCACCTGCTTAACAACAGCCACACAAAAAACTGTCATGAAATTGGATTGGTCACAACAGTCATGATTTACGCCCGTAATTGGCAGACTCCATTGCTGTCATAAGTTAAGGAGTTCTTGTATTATTAAAAATAATATGCGAAAGAACAGTTAGGGTAGGGAAGGGATCAGATTTCCAGATCAATCAAGTAAACATCTCAGGAAACAGTAGCAAGTGCAGGACAAAATTAGTTCTATCTGTATCATGAGATATTTTCTGCAGAGATCATTCAGAGAAAAGCTGCTAATGAAGATCAAAAGAGAAAGCACACAAAGTTAATTTCATATTTCTGTAGCAAAGAAAAAACAATACATTGTGACATGAAGCACAATACTCCATCCTCATGCATTAAAATTTTCAACATGGCAATTTATTTTGGAATTCTGGAAGTTGCAATATCGATATATCTTGCAGTTGATGTTTGGAAATGCTAGAGGACAAACAAGATCATAAAACTGCTTAGGTATGGCCTCAGTGATATTCCACTGCTAGACATTATAAACAGATTCGAAACTCATTACACAAGTATAATATTTTTAATATAATATAATAATGTATTTGCTTCCTTTGTTTATGTTCATACCTATACTTGTTATCTTGTACATGTTTGACAAACAAACAAATAAATAACATAAATATCAAGCACATATCCTCTCATTTTTCTGCTTCATGAATTTAAAGAAAACAACAGCTATCAGGGACTCTCAACATATTACAAAATGGCAGTGTAGCTTTATTTTATAAATAAGAGAATGTGCATATTCCAATGATCTCTTCCATGTCAAAGTATTAGAAATTAAATGACAAAATCATTTCAGATAATATAAATATTTTACAAAAGCACCTCAATAAAATGTCCACTTTTGCATATACTTAGACATTCTGAGCAGTTTGATGCAGCCCCAGATAGTGCCACAACTCAAGGAGACGCTAAAAAACAGACATTCACAGATTGATAGGTAATGCAGTTGTTATAGCTTATAAGAGTCAAAATCTCATGTTTATAACAGGAGACCCTATACTGGAGTCAAAATAGTACCGGAAGCTACAATAATGCTTTTGGTTCAGAGGCAGTTAACTGAATCTAAATGATCCACAATACTGTGATTTTCACAAGTTAATTGAGATTAAATCATGGATAAAAATTGTGGCTGAAGCATATTGCCTCATACTTGGGCATATTAATTAAAAACGAAAGACTCCCTCAAATTCTAACATCCTGCTGGCTCCTTTGAGAAAGCACCGTGAGCTAAAATGTTTTTTCAAGTTTACAGAGGTGGTTTAACCACAGGATGGCGCCAATAATACATATTAGGAAGAAAAACTAGTTCTTAAACTTCTGAAGTAACAGAACAACAGAGTTGGAAGTTTTGAAGTAACAGAATAACAGAGTTGTCCTTGGAGATCTTCCAGTCCAGCCCCCTGTCAAGCAGGAAACGATACCATTTCAGAAAAATGGCTGTCCAATCTCTTCTTAAAAACTTGTAGTGATGGAACACCCACAACTTCTGGAGGCAAACCATTCCACTGGTTAATTGTTCTCACTGTCAGGAAATGTCTTCTTAGTTCTAGCTGTGTTGCATATTGAATAGGAGGAAACATAGGCTTCACTCAGGTCCGCCAAACCGGCGGGAAAATACTCAAACCTCATTGGCTAACCTGTCTGACAGCTCCCTATAAAAGGGCAAGCTTTCGGATGAGCCGGCTGCTGGGTTCCACCGATCTACTAATAAAGAGCTGTTGTTACTGTTGGAACCGTTCCTGTCTCTTCCATTGCCCGATCTAACAAGCTGAATCTCTCCTTGATAAGTTTCCATCTGTTAGTTCTGGACCTCACTTCAGGAATAGGTTGACCCTCCTCTTCTTCGAGGCAACCCATTAGATATTGAAAGATTTCTATAATGTCATCTCTAGTCCTTCTGTTCATTAGACTAGACCAGGGGTGTCAAAGCCCATGGGGCTGGCCTGGAAACAGCAAAGGACCAGCCCACAGGGTCTCTGCCAGTGGTGGGTTGCCCCCGGTTCGCACCGGTTTATAGAACCGACCCCGACATCATCAAAATGTTTCTAAGCATGCGCAGAAGAGCGCGCATGCGGCCCTGTTGCGAACCGGTAGTAAAGGTAAGTAGAATCCACCCCAGTCTTTGCCAGTGAAAATGGGCACAGTCCTTCTGAGCTCTGTTTTTGCTGGCAAAGGGCTGCAGGAGGCCTTCACAGCTGAAGAAGGGGCCCAGGAGGAGCTCTGTTTTCGCTAGCTGAGTGCTAGCAAAACAAGCTACTAGCAAAAGTGGCATTTGATCACATGAGTGACGTCGAGCTGGCCACGCCCACTCTGGCCATGGCCACCCCAATCCCTGAGGTCAAACATAACCCTTATGTGGCCCACAATGAAATCGAGTTTGACACCCCTGGATTAGACAGATCTAGTTCTTGCAACCGGTCTTCATATGTTTTAGCCTTCATTTTTGGAACAGGTACACATTATTTATTATGCACAAATATTGGAACATCTTTGTGGCGGTTTATGGAGACTTGGAAATTACAGAGATATAATGTCATTATCATCATAGATCTTACGATTATTGAAACTTGTGTTGCTGCTTTAGAAAGAAGCTGTAGATCTTTCAGCAAGCATCATTACAAAAAAAAATACACTTTTTCAATCAAAAGAACATTTTTAGGTGTTCTTGTTGGAGAGAATTCATTTTGATCACCAGTGTAAAGGGACTGCTGCTTTTGTGAGTAGACCTATGCATATAAATTACTTAGAAATCTGGAATATAATTATATGCAGGCATATCATAATTCTTTCTTTTTTCTTATTGAAGCAATTATTGATTCACATACAGATTGTCCCTGATTTAGACAGTGTGTGGGTGGAAATCAGATTGTTTTGACTGTTTGCAGATGTATTTGGACATTTACAAATAAAGCATGCTTGCATGCTTGGCAGCCTATAAAATTTGTGAAGAACAACCCAATCAGTTCTTGCCTATCTGAACACCAGCTGTGCACAAGGAACTGTAAATCAAGCAACCTTGGCTTAAAAGGCCTGTAACTCTGTGCTTCTTCCTCCTTTGACAAAAATAAAGATGAATATATTGATGGTTTTCCCCCTTGTTTTTCATACTTCCTCTGAGAGGTCTTTGTAATTTAATAGCTCTTGACTCCAGGAAGAGAATGGAGAACAATTGTGAGGAAGTGGTTGGATTAGCAGTAGAGACCCATTTCTAGTCTACCCACAGCCACAGAAGTTGTTTGGGGGGACCTCACAGGGTAGTTGTAGGAAACTAGGAGGAGGAAAGATTTTTGTTGCCCAGAGTTGCTTATAAAAATAATAAAGACAGAATATAACTAGCTAGTTAACTAGTATACTCTCTCAAGGTTTTGTAAAAGAGGTGAGATATAAATGTAAAAAAGTTTTTACTTTATAGGTTTCTTGATTATTTATTGTTGCACTTCATTTAGAGTTGTTGGCTGAAGTGGTTTATAAATTCATAAGTAAATCAATAATAAACTCCCTTTTTACAACTCTGTAGTCCCTAAGTAAATCAATAATATGTACTATAATTGCTTTCAGCTGCAAAACCCTTATAATGATGCCATGTGATCAGGAGGGGGAGCTTGTCTTGCAAGAATACAAGGCTGTGGCTTGCCTGAAAGACCCCTTATACGCCTTCTGATAAAACTGAACAAGATCCTCTCTGAACTTCTCATATCTTACAAAACTATTTAGGTATTAGCTTCTAGTCAATCTCTATACTTGTTTTGTATTGTTGTTTTACATTTTCCCAGCTTGTGGTAAGCAAATAAAGTGACTCATTCACCACAAACACAAAGTGCCAGTTCTGTACACCACACCCAAACCAAATGGAAGTGGTGCATTTGCAAAAGCAGCCACTTTGTGGTGGCTCACATGACTTGATCCTTATGACAAAGACATGCTTATGAGATTTAGGGCAAAGAATACAAGAGTTCCTAATCAAACCTATTTGATAAGTGGGTTGGCTCTTTTCCCATGTCATACTATACAGCTTAGGAATAGTATGTACTACACAGCAAACAGCCAAGAGCTGAAATTGGCCCAGGTTGTCATTTCATGAATAAATGATTACTAAGATTATGGGACTAAAAATCTTGCAATACCAAGATCATGTAAGTACATCAATATATCGAGAGAGTAAAGAACTGTAGGATTTAATTACTTGATGAGTTATTGACCATGTTTACAGACAATATGCCATAGCCCCATCAGATCCTGGTTCAGAGGAGGAGGAGTTGGAACCAGAACCATCTGATGGGGATGGCATGTCTGCCCTGGAACATCTGGAGAATCCAGGGGCTGAGGATGATGCTGTCCCAGGCACCTCCAGCATTGGGGGAAGTAGTTGACTGGATAGGGAGCTGCCTGCCTTCCCAAACACACAAATCTAAATCAAATTGAAACATTAATTTGAACCGAATTACAAATTGAACTCCAATCAATAATTCAAATTGAATGCAAATCTGAATTGAGGGAGGGAGTATTCCCACAGCATCCTCAGATGGACAACGGGGGCATCACAAAGATAGTTTTAGAGATCTTGGAGTTGATTCATATGCAAAACATGGACCATGAGAAGAAGGAAAACACACATCCAAAATTGAAATGCATTGTCTCTGTGGTAAACTAAGGATGGGATGAAGGTGACTTCATTCAGGACATGAATAGTAGTAGAAACAGGTAGACATCTTATTTTTATAATTAGAAAAATATGGGGATGAACCCACAAATTACTTCCATGTCGCCACTATTTCCAGTTCTTCAAAATTAATGTAAAGATTTTTTTTTTCTGCTAACATATAAATATTGAACAAGGAGTTTTTGCTTGTGCAAGGTAGAAGTAAAGAGAAACAAATAGCCTAAACTGGAGGTAGAAACTGATAGTGTAATTGATCAACCTATTTTTTGATTAGTTTGGACTACTGAGAGGCAGATGCAAAGTAAATAAAATAGCATTCCACAGAAACTAGAATTACCGGATGCAAGGCTAGATAAGAATTCCTTCCAGTGAGAACTTGTTACAAACAATGAAATATGCCACTGTTATTAAAATTATTGAATCTGTTCCAATAATGACTTGTATTGGATATAAGAAAATGTATTTGTAGAAAAATTAAACCCTCCCAGCAAAATTCAGAGAACTTGAAGACCTGCTTACATTTCAACTCTTAGATTAAAGCTAAAACAATTATTATAATCTTGTTATAAATTGTCTCCAGAGATTTCACCAATAAAACTGCAAGAAATGGATTGTGTTACAATTATTAATTAAAAAAACCAGAGCTTCTGTGCAAGTGAAGGGACATTTCTAATTCACAGGTTCCCAGCACTTTTTCTTAGATGGTTATTTTATTAGGCTTTCTGTGTCTGGTTGCTTAATTCTTGCTCTGGCTGGTCTGTGCTTAACTTGGTTTCAAATAAACTAGACTTAATTTTGATTCATCTTCTTAGTAATATTGAAGTATGCATTATTTAAAAATGTCTCGTTTGGAGTTGGTTTTGGGTTTTTTTTGCCTAACAGTCATTCAAACAGTGAGAAACATTATTTTAATAAAACAACATGAAATTATTTTCAAATGATGAAAAACATCAAATTTGTGTCTAGGCATCACTTGCCCAAAGATATCATTTTTTATTTTATTTTTATTTTATTATTATATTTATATACCGCTCTACTCCCGGGGGACTCAGGGCGGTGTACAGACAAATGATAAAATACATATAATACAAATATTTTAAAGAATTGATTAAAATACAATTAAATAATTTGGTCTTAAACCTAAAATTAAAACTCTAAATTTATGAGATTAAGATTTAAGAATATAAGAGCAGTTTTAGAAGAGGTTAATCCAGGCCAGCCTGCTGGAATAGAAACATTTTGAGGGCACAGGGGAAAGCGCGGAGATCCGGGATTGTCCGTATCTCCGGGGGGAGCTTGTTCCACATGGTGGGTGCCCCCACAGAGAAGGCTCTCCCCCTGGGGGCCGTCAGTCGACACTGTTTGACCGACGGCACCCTGAGAAGCCCCTCTCTATGGGAGCGTACTGGTCGATGAGAGGGTACTGGTGGCAGAAGACGGTCTCGAAGATACCCCGGTCCTAAGCCATGGAGCGTTCTAAAGGTGGTAACCAAAACCTTGAAGTGCACCCGGAAGAACACAGGAAGCCAGTGCAGCTCGCGCAGGAGGGGTGTCACATGGGAGCGCCATGTCGCTCCCATAACTACCCGCACGGCCGCATTCTGGACCAACTGGAGCCTCCGGGTGCTCTTCAAGGGGAGCCCCATGTAAAGAGCATTGCAGTAGTCCTGGCGGGAAGTGACGAGGGCATGAGTGACCATGTTTAATGAGTCCCGATTCAGAAAGGGGCGCAACTGGCGTATCAGGCGAACCTGATAAAAAGCCCTTCTGGCCACAGCCGTCAGGTGTTTTTCTAAAGATAGCTGTGAGTCCAGAAGGACGCCTAAGTTTCGAGCCCTCTCCGTGGGGGCCAATGACTCGCCCCGAATAGTCAGCGTTGGCACCAACTGACTATATCGGGATGTCGGAAACCACAGCCACTCGGTCTTGGATGGGTTGAGCCTGAGTCTGTTCCTCCCCATCCAGATCCGTACAGCCTCCAGGCACCAGGACATCACTTCAAGGGCATCATTGGGGTGGTCTGGGGTGGAGATGTACAGCTGGGTGTCATCAGCGTACTGGTGGTACTTCACCCCGAAACCACGGATGATCTCACCCAGTGGCTTCACATAAATGTTGAACAGAAGGGGCGAGAGAACTGATCCTTGTGGTACCCCACATATAAGGGGCCTCGGGGTCGATCTCTGCCCCCCTGCCAACACAGACTTCGACCGGTCAGAGAGAAAGGACGAGAACCATCGCAACACGGTGCCCCTCACTCCCAACTCTTCCAGCCGGTGCAGCATGATACCATGGTCAATGGTATCAAAAGCCGCTGAGAGATCTAATAGGACCAGGGCAGAGGAACAACCCTTGTCCCGAGCCCTCCAGAGATCATCAACCAATGCAACCAATGCCGTTTCCGTGCTGTGTCCAGGCCTGAAGCCCGACTGGAACGGATCCAGATAAGCTGATTCATCCAGGTACTGAGGAAGCTGTTGTGCTACCACACTCTCAACAACCTTCGCAACGAAGCGAAGGTTGGAGACTGGACGGTAATTAGCCAATACTGCCGGGTCCAGGGAAGGCTTCTTGAGGAGAGGTCTCACCACTGCCTCTTTCAAGACAGCAGGAAAGACACCCTCACTCAGAGAAGCATTTGTAATCCCCTGGAGCCAGCCTCGTGTAACCTCCCGAGAGGCCAGCACCAACCAGGAGGGACATGGGTCCAATAAACATGTGGTAGCATTCAGCCTCCCCAGTATCCTGTCCACATTTTTGGGAGTCACAGAATCAAACTCTTCCCAGGTGGTATTCTCAAGACCTGTGTCCGTCCTTTCCCCTGAATCTACTATGTCAGAGTCCAGGTGTTCCCGAATCTGAGCGATTTTATCATACAGATATTGAAAAAAATCCTCGGCTCTACCCTCCAAGGGGTCTTCCCACGCTTCCTGAAGGAGCAGGGAGTGGGTCATCTGATGATGCAATAAGAGCGGAAAAATAGTTATGTTTTGCCGCTTTTATCGCCGCTAGGTAAGTCTTAATATGAGATCTTACCAGTGTTCGGTCAGATTCAGATTGCTGGCTCTCCAACTGCTCTCCAGGCGCCTTTTCCGACGCTTCATCTCCCTCAGCTCCTCAGTGTATCAAGGAGCCAGGCGAGATCGGCGTCGAGTCAGAGGCCGCAAAGGCACGACTCGATTCAAGGCCCCGGCAGCCTCCCTATCCCAGGCGGCCACCAGGTCTTCGATCGAGCCATGTGCCAGAGCCTCAGGAAATGGTCCAAGCTCCTTCTGGAACCTATCTGGGTCCATCAGGCACTTGGGGCAGAACCACCTTATCGGTTCCGCCTCCCTGCGGCGGGGTGCAGTGGTTCGAAGGTCAAAGTGAAGGAGGGAGTGATCCAACCATGACAAGGGCTCAATCACTATATCCCCTATCTCAAGATCACTCAACCACTGACCAGAGACAAAAACCAGGTCCAGCGTGTTTCCCTCAGTGTGAGTAGGGCCATGAACTAACTGGGTCAGGTCCATGGCCATCATGGAAGCCATGAACTCCTGAGCCACCTCAGACGCCTCACCGACGGATGGCAGGTTGAAATCCCCCATGACTATAAGCCTAGGGGTATCAACCGCCACTGCGGCTATAACGTTGAGTAGCTCAGGCAGGGCTGCCGCCACGTAGCAGGGAGCCAGGTACATAACTAGCAAGCCCATCTGTACCCCATGACCCCACTTCACAAGGAGGGACTCACATCTGACCGTCTGAGGAACAGTGGCCTCCTTCTGAGGGGGGCTTTGTTTACCACGGACCTGGCATTGCATAGCATCAGGGCCGTGGTCCAGGGCCTGAGGTCCAGGGCCTGAGGGTCTGTGCAACCTGGGGAACGAGTAGAGCATTGGGGGCCGGAGCATGCCACCGCTTGAAGACAGCGAGTGCGTACTCCCTTCACTTGATATGGCCCCCTACTCCCGCCATATCTGCCCCTCCCACCTATAGTACTGATGTAATGTTTACCGATAGTATAAGCTCTAACCCCCTCCTTGACTCTGGATTTCGTATCACCTCCGTCGTGCTCCTTAGCCGGACTAGACCCTGTCCCCCGCAGATTAACCCCTGAACCCACACAACTCACCCCCCTCCTGGGAGGTCCCCCAGCTTCCTTATTTACATTAGAAACCACCCTCCTCCCAGATCTCTTTAAAATAGAGTTTGAAAAACTATCTAAAAAACCCCAAAGCTTCCGGTTCTTAGCATACCACCTCTCAGGGTTCCAAAACCCGTCCTTGAGGGCGGCCCTAGATAATTGGGAGGGCCAAACCTGCGAGAGGGGGGAATCCCGCAGTGTGAGGAGTTCTGTTTTTGAATACATTAGAGGAGAGATGGAATTGGAAGTGATGAAAGGCTAATTTTCTTCTTAAAGGTGTTAAAGATAGTTTAAAATAGATAGTTAAGACAAAAAGGGTAAGGTGGATAGTTGTACAAGGAAGCCGGTATACTATAACATTGGAATACCATCACCCTTTCACGGTGATGGGAAGTCTTGTGAT
Organism: Ptyas mucosa; assembly: GCA_012654045.1. Lineage (NCBI taxonomy): Eukaryota > Metazoa > Chordata > Lepidosauria > Squamata > Colubridae > Ptyas > Ptyas mucosa. Next base: position 14,088,151 of record WNWU01013802.1, read on the forward strand.
TAAATAAGTTGGTCCTAAAGGGGGATAAGAGTCTTAATGACTGCCTTCTCATAGTGACCAGTCTAGAGTTTCAAAAACAGTAGAGGAGATGGTCCATCCCATCCAACTGAATAGATGAATAGATAAATCGTTCAAGACTCTCGATGTCTGTGCTTCCTCCCTTTTTGATACAAGCAAATCTGAAGGTAAGGTGGAAAAGTAAGGTGGAGCATCCAGGCGGAAGAGATGAGATCGAATAATCAGGATAATCAGGATAGCCAGGATAATCAGGATAGTTGGGAGGAAAATGTTTAAAAATGTTTAAAATGAAGGCTGTAAGTTGATCAAGCAGCTGCAAGGTTTCACTGAATGGCCCAAACTAGGTCTAGGTCTAGTAAGGGGGGGGGAGAGAAATGGTTGAGGGGAAGATCAAAAGAATTATGTCCTCAATTTTCAGCCCCCATCACCATCATGCTCTTTTAGACAGGGCCATTCAGGTAATTATGTTGAAACCTCTCCTTTAATATTTAAGGGGGAGTTGTCCAGGCCCCCTTCCTATTATAACGAGGGGGAAGTAGTCGTTTGCAGAAAGGTCTCTCTATCATCACGAAGAGGGCAGCCTAGTCTCCCGATGTTGCTGCTGTCATTGTTGTCGTCACCATTGTTGTGAGTGTCATTGCAGCCAGCTCCGCCCCTGTAGCCATGGCCACCGCCCCTGCTTCGCCACCCACGGCGCCCAGCCTGCAACAGACTAGGTTTTCTGCAGCCCAGGCACCATCGCCGGGGACTCCGCTGCCGCTGCCACCGCCATAGCAACATTTCCGATCGTTGCTTCAACCGCGTTAGCTTCGCAGCCGTTTGGCTCGTGACAGCCAGGCCCCGGTCTTAGCACTCGCCGCTGCCTGCCACTTGCCACACCATCCCTAACAACTTCCATGGCGGCTTAATGATCTTCCGGCTCCATCTGCGGCTCGATTCGAGCCGGCTACACTTCAGCTTGCTGGGTGGGGATTGCAAGACGGTCATCTGGTCCCCCAACACTTCCAAAAGAGCCGAACATCACTCCCTCGTCCTCGGCGATCAATATGGAGCCGCCATATTTGTCTGCTACCCGGAAGGAACATCATGATGTGTATAGTGTCACTGTGACTTCTAATGCCTAGAAAATGTAGTTTTGGGATACAAGATATTATGGCATAGATAGACAATTGTACCACGAAGAATCACAACATGAAGATGTATGTGACATTAAAAGTCTCCCCTGCAAGCACACAAATATCTTCCAAGGTAGTGGAACTCTTGAGTAAGTACTGGCATCACTGAAATGTTTCATCACACAGAACTGTGATGCCACATGAGTAACGTTTCATAATCTGTACCACCCCAAAGTATCTGAATCTATATGTTAATTAATTCAGAGTATGAAAGTTAAATGCTTTATTAATATCTTGCTTACGAAATCATAACAGAAGGCATCTAGTCAAATAACAATACAGGGGAAAAAATTAAAACTACATCTGTTTATCCTTAGGACTTTTCTAATAATAGAAGATGTTAGGAAACCACTGCTACAAAAATATAGCTCATTTTTGTGGGCTGGCTTTATGCTGAACTAAAGGTTCTTTAATATCACGGTTAATATTGCCCTGTGGTGTAGAAATATTCTAATTAAAGTCCTCTGAAGTGGATCTTAACATCTAGAGTCCTGATGACCATGGAAAGAGGGAAGGGGGATGCAGGCTTGCGCGCACGCTCTTCTGCGCAAGCGCAGAAGCATTTTGATGACGTTGGGTTGGTGGGCAGAGTCTCCCCCCGGTTTTACTACCGGTTCTATAGAACCGGTGCGAACTGGGGGCAACCAACCACTGGTGCAAATCTAGCCTGCATTATTAGCTTAAAATTAATCTAAGCCTGGTATTGTGTGTAGTATATGGGTTTATACGTTTTAGTTAAAATTTGTTGGGAAATATAATTTCTCTATTCACATTAGAGGCTCTTTGATAAAAACTGTATTTTTAGGTATTTAAGGAGAAAGTGAAAGACATGGCAAGAAAGAGTTTGAAAGATTAACAAGATTGTTAGCTAGTCATAAAAAAAGGAAAATTAAAACAATCTGCTCTGCTTCTATGACTTCAAGGGCGGCTTGAATAGCATATAATAGGCAGTGATGCTTTTGATGTTGCAAAGCTGAATCTGCCATCTTCCCCTGCATATTGAACAAGCTGTTTTGGAAGTGGCAGGTACTTCAAACCATGTCCAACTTCTGTGATTATCTTTGTGCAATTTGTATGCAACTCTGCTGACTTTGCCATATTACCTCCCTCTGAATCATTTTTGTTTCCTTTCCAACGCAAGCAAGATTGAGCAGCTTTGAGTGTTACTCCACTCTGGGAACTGGTTCTGGGTACTTTGCATTGCTTGATGTGGATGGGTCTGGCTCTTGTTTAAGGAACAGGTGACAGTCATGGCCAGGAGTGTCTTAGCACAACTTTGTGTTATCTGACAGTAATGCCTGTTCCTATTGTAGGATGAATGGAAATTTTCCTACTTTATATTAGCTTATTAATAGTTGATTAGAGGCTTTTGTAAACCATGGATTAATGTGAACCAGAATTATTAGTTGTGCCTTTGCTTGCCAAAAGTAATATTTCTTTAAAACCTTTTGGAAAGAGCTACAGGGACTGATCACAACAATTCTCCTATATAGACTAACAAGCTGTGGTTTTGACACTTAGCTAACACCCCTTGCAAGTGAACCCATTAATGGTATCAAGGAAGGTGACATGAAATTTAGCTTAAGCAGTGGTTAAAGACAACCAGACAAGGGTCCAGAGGTGAACAAAGTTTATCATTAGCATAGTAAAAAAAAACATACCGAGGGGTAGTCAACTTATATGATAATGAAGGAGGCTTAATTAATTAATTTAAAAAACTAATCAGGTTGCTTTGTGCACATGTGTGACTGTCCTGAAGTTTATAACCAATCAGCAATTGGTTTCCTGGGGTAAATTGTATAAAAATAACTGAGCCTGATTTTTGGTACACTCCTACTTCTGCACAGAAATAAAACAGTTTTGTCTCTCCTTGACTCTCTGTGGAAATTGGCGTCTTCACACTAGGTTCCTATACCTAACTAGTCTTCTGGCCTACAAGAGAGGCCTTGTTCATAGTCACTCATGCCTTGGTTGTCAGATATATACTGATGGTCGTGCTCATTCAGTCTATGCGGAAG
>WNWU01013802.1:14091371-14379919 GCA_012654045.1 Ptyas mucosa
TAACCCCTTCTGGTGCCTGGGGCATCATACGTAGGCAATATCTGACATTGGTCACCTCTTGTATGGATTATGCAGTGCAGTCTACATGGGGCTGGGCTTGAAGAATATTTGGAACCTTCAGCTGGTGAAAAACGTGGCTGCATCAGCAGTTATGTCTGCCTCTCATTCAGTGTATCTCTGCTCTGCAAGTCACACTGGTTGCCAGTTTGCTTCCACGTTCAAATCAGGGTCCCGGGGATGACCTATAAAGCATGGAACAGGTTATTTCGAGGGCCCAACTGGTTCCAATCACATCTGCCCATCCCAACAGGTCCAAAGGGAAGGGCATACTCTGGGTGAGTTGGCCAGGGAATGTCATCTAGGCCAGTTAAGCAGGCTTTTCTATTATGGCTCCTCCTTGGAATATCATCTGCCAGGAGGTCAGGTTGACTCTGCTGGTCTTTCACAAGGCATTGAAGACATGGTCTTGCCAATGATTACAGGGAACTGGAGTGTGTGAAACAGCCTGTGCAGTGGCTATATTGTTGAGTGTTACCTCAACTATGTTTTCTTGTATGTCTTCCTACATAATGTTTATACTGTTTTTAAATTATTATACTCTTTTGATGTTTTTATACTGTTTTGCTTGTGAGCTGCTCACATTAACATGCACAGATTTAAATTTGAAAAAGAGAAAAAAGAAAGAAAGAAAGAAAGAAGTGTGCAAGACTTGCAGATCATTAGTCCCGTTTCAATATTTCTTAAGCTTTCCAAAATCAGACAAATATCATCTACCAGTTGTAACTATCATTTTCATTCAGCAATGTATGATTACAATTTTAGGATTAGTTCATGAAATATCTTGACTTTTCTGAACCCCCTGTGGCTACCCTGATTGCTGCATTACCATTTGCAGTTTCTAACTGTGAAAAACAAGGTTTGCTTGTAGAAATTTTGTACTGTTTCAGGGAGAAAGCAATATACTTTATCATAGTTTATTACATTTTATTTTATGTATTTTTATTTTTATTTTGTTGGGACTTGTATGCCGCCCTATCTCCACAGGACTCAGGGCGGCTCACAACAATTAAAACAGAACAGACAAACCATTAAAACAGAAGTCCGAGTTAAAATTAAGAAATTCAATAAAACCCAGATTAAAACCCCCATCAGTCCAAGGCGGCCAGGTGAAATAGCCAAGTTTTCAGCCCACGGCGGAAAGAGCGAAGGTCGGGGGCCACCCGGAGTTCCAGAGGGAGTTGATTCCAAAGGGCGGGTGCACCCACAGAGAAAGCTCTCTCCCTGGGGGTTGCCAATCGACACTGTCTGGCTGATGGCACCCTGAGTAGGCCCTTCCTGTGGGAGCGCACTGGGCGATGGGAAGCTGTTGATGGCTGCAGATGGTCCACCAAATATCCTGGGCCTAGGCCATGTAGGGCTTTATAGGTAATCACCAGCACCTTGCATCTCACCAGGAGGACAACCGGCAGCCAATGCAAGTCGCGCAGGAGAGGTGTAAGATGGGAGTGTCGGGACCCTCCCATCACTACCCACGCGGCCGCATTCTGCACCAGCTGAAGCCCCCGAGTGGTTTTCAGGGGCAGCCCCATGTAGACAGCATTGCAGTAGTCAATACAAGAGGTGACGAGCACATGAGTGACCATGTGTAGGGCATCTCGGTCCAAATAGGGGCGCAACTGGCACACCAGGCGAACCTGGGCAAATGCCCCCCTGGTCATGGTCGTTACATGATCTTTGAAATTTTGCTATTTCTGTTGATAAAGTTAATTGTTTAACATTGAATAATTATATGGGTAGAATTAGGTAAGAATCTAAGAAGGATATTAAATTCAGTAAATCTGCAATGAAGTAAAAATTGTTCAGTCGTTGTGCTTTAAGGACCATAAGCACCCTTGCTAAATGGGAAAAGGGAAACTTTCATTAGGACTGAGTTGCAAGTTGACAATAAACTTTTGTTTATTAAGGCTTTTGTTAGCTGTGATGCAGACATGGTGATTTATTAAGATCAACAATTATTTCCTTTGTAGCTTGTTCAGAGTAGAGTGTTTTAATGTTTAATCCTCTTGTGGACTTCACATGGATATAGATATAGTACTTTTGGTGATTTTTTTCCTGCAGGTTTAGAAACTATTGTAATAAACTGTTTCTGTGCCTCACAAAAAAGCTCATCTCAGGATGTCCTAAAAGCATCATATTCTGGAGGCTTCTTTCTGGCCTATCCAAACCCTAACAAAGACAGCAAGGCTGCCACTCGTACCATCAGCTGATTATTATAGAGGCATCTTCACTCTGAAAGGCCAGGCAAATGCCACAGCTCTCTCTTACACATCCTACTGAGGATATCTTTATAGCAACACATTGCAAGATTGTTCGTTGGAGAGCTTCACAGCTTAATCAGTGGAACAACTTGCCTCCAGAAGTTGTGAATGCTCCACAATGGAAGTTTTTAGGAAGAGATTGGACAATCATTTGTCTGAAATGGCATAGGGTTTCCTGACTGAGCAGGGGTTTGGACTAGATGACCTCCAAGGTCTGTTCCAACTCGGTTATTCATACAGAATCCAATCGGTTTATTTATTTATTTATTACATTTCTATACCACCCTTCTCCCGAAGGAATCAGCCATGATAAAATAATACCAGCACAAAAATTAAAAACAATTTAAAATAATTTAAAGCATTTGGCCATATTTAAAATCTCTAGCTAAAACCCCTTTAAAACCACTAAAACCCACTTAAGTTAACTAATTCGGTCAGGCCGGCTTGCTGAAACAATAAAGTCTTCAGCGCATGACGGAAGATGCAGAGGTCAGGGATCCTCCTTATGTCCAGGGGCAGCTCATTCCATAGGGAAGAAGCCCCCACAGAGAAGGCTCTCCCCCTGGGGGTCGCCAGCCAACATCGTTTGGCCGATGGCACCCTGAGGGGGCCCTCTCTGTGGGAGCGTATTGGATGGTGGGAGGCATGCTGTGTCAGAAGGCGGTCCTGTAAGTATCCTGATCCTAAGCCATGGAGCGCTTTGAAGATGGTGACTAGCACCTTGAAACGCACCCGGAAGACCACTGGGAATCAGTGCAGCTCGCGCAAGAGAGGTGTTATATGGGAATGACAGGTCGCCCCCATAACCACTCATGCGGCCGCGTTCTGGACCAGTTGGAGCCTCCGGGTGCTCCTCAAGGGGAGCCCATGTAGAGAGTGTTATAGTAGTCCAGACGGGAAGTGACAAAGGCGTGAGTGACCATGTGTAAGACGTCCCGATCCAGAAAGATTTCCAACTAGGAAATCAGGCGAACCTGATAAAAAGTCCCCCTGGCCACGGCCGTCATATGATCGTCTAAAGACAGCCACGTATCCAGGAGGACGCCCAAGTTGCGAACCCTCTCTGAGGAGGGTAAGTTCTCATCCCCAATAGCCAGCGATGGTACCAGCTGGCTCTATCGGGGCAACGGAAACCACAGCCACTCAGTCTTGGAGGGGTTAAGTCTGAGCCTGTTCCTCCCCATCCAGATCCGCATGGCCTCCAGGCATAGGGACATCACGTCAAGGGCATCATTGGGGTGGTTTGGGGTAGAAATGCACAACTGCATGTCGTCGGCATACAGTTGACATTTCACCCCAAAACCACGGATGATCTCACCCAGCGGCTTCACATAAATGTTGAACAGGAGGGGCGAGAGGATTGACCCTTGCGGCACCCCACAAGTAAGGTACCTTGAGGTCAACCTCTGCCCCCCCGTCAACACAGATTGCGTATGGTCAGAGAGAAAGGAGGAGAACCACCACAACACAGTGCCTCCCACTCCCAATCCCCCCAACCGACGCAGCATGATACCATGATCGATGGTATCAAAAGCCGCTGAGAGATCTAGGAGGACCAGGACTGAGGAGCATCCCCTGTCCCGAATCTTCCAGAGATCATCAACCAATGTGATCAATGCCATTTCCATGCTGTAACCTGTCCTGAAGCCCGAGTGACATGGATCTAGATAGACAGCTTCATCGAGGTATTGAGGAAACGGTCACGCCACCACACTCTCAACAACCTTCACCGTGAAGCGGAGGTTGGAGACCGGATGGTAATTAGCTAATATAGCCAAGTCCAGGGAAGGCTTCTTGAGGAGGGGCCTCACCACTGCTTCTTTCAAAGCAGCTGGGAAGACACCCTTGCTCAAAGAAGCATTAATAATCCCCTGAAACCAGCCTCGTGTAACCTCCCGGGAGGCCAGCACCAACTAGGAGGGACACGTGATAGCATTGAGTCTCCCCAAAATCCTGTCCACGTCCTCAGGAGCCACAGGGTCAAACTCCTCCCAGATCACACTCTCAAGATCCGCCCCTATCATCCCATCCGAGGCTACCCAATCGGAGTCCAGGCCATCCCGAATCTGAGCGGTTATTCATCAGGAGTAAGAACCTGATAGAGATGGTCTTGGATAGAAACCCTTGTTTTCCATCTCTCCTCCTCCAGCTTCAGAAAAAGGATTACAGATGGAACAGGCTCCAGAGGGACTGAGATACATAGATAGGACATGGATAGAAATGAAAAGTCATAAACTCTATCCTCTCATATTATTCTTATTGGTTCTAAACAGTTTCAATACTCTATTCTAGTCCACTTCAGGCTGTAAGCACTGAATGCTCTAAAATTAAATACGTCAGTGATTGTGCTAGCTTTGGCACTGCCTAATGCCCTAGGAGGTCAAACCACATTGTAGGACTGTATTACTATTATCCTTCTCATTTTTCCTATGACTTACTCCTTTAGCATCTTATGACTATCGCTTTGTTGTTTGTATCTTATGATGTATGTTGATTGCTTTTATTTAGTATCCCATGACTATCACTGAGTTGTATCTTATGATTTATGATGATTGTATTTTATTATTATGATCATGATTTGTCACTTGTTGCTTGTATATACACTGAGAATTTACGCACCAGAGACAAATTCCTTGTGTGTCTAATCACACTTAGGTAATATTCTATTCCAGTGATGGCTAACCTTTTTGCCATTGCGTGCCAAAAGCAGAGGGAGCATGGTAGGGTCACACGCACGTGTGCCCACATCCATAATTCGATGCGCCCTGTCCCCCCCCGTGCTCCCCCCGCTTTTGGCACGTGATGGCACGGTGGGCCCGGTAGGCCTGTTTTTTGCTCTCCCCAGGCTCCAGAGCCTTTCTAGGAGCCTGAGGAGGGCAAAAACGACCTTCCCCATCACCCCAGAGGCCCTCCGGAGGCCGGAAACAGTGTGTTTCCTGACTTCTGATGGGCCCAGAAGGCCCGAAAATTAGCTGGCTGGTGCATGCATGCATGCCGGAGCTGAGCTCCCATGCCCACCGATATGGCTCCGCGTGCCACCTGTGGCACCCGTGCCATAGGTTCGCCATCACGGTTCTGTTCTATTCTATTCTATTCTATTCTATTCTATTCTATTCTATTCTATTCTATTCTATTCTATTCTATTCTATTCTATTCTATTCTATTCTATTCTTGTTGTCCATTGACTATTTACTTATTTATTTCAGAATGTTCCCAAATCAATCATTTTCTTATTATCACTATTTTTTAAAGATTTTTTTTTTAAGTCAGTAGACAAGTTCCAAGTTCCTAGCTCTTTAAATCAGAAAAGTATTTCCTCTTCTCTTTAACCTAGTTGAAGTCTCCAGGCAGATTAAGAATTCACTTCATGTTAGAAATGGGCACAAAGTGAACTTCCAGGAGCTGCACTTTTGAATAGCCTTGTAGGAGTCAGTTGGAGGGAAGTAAACTTTGCTATGTTTACAGATATAACAAGGCTTAGTGTTTCCAGCACCTTTGCACCCTATATTTCTTCAAATCCTAATCACACTTACACATTCTCAGAAATGCTTATTGAGTGCCATAAGCTTATTAAAAAGATAGCTGCAAGTTAGAGAAAAATGATATTCCAGTTCAAGGATTTTCAAACTTTTTCACCCACAAAACCTGTTAGCTAATAATAATGATATTTAGGTCCTTAGAAATAATTCAATAGGTGAATAAAAATGCCAAATCCAGCCTAAACATCTGGCTAACTATGTGATGAACAATAATAATAGTAATAATAATAGTAGTAGTAGTAATAATAGTAGTAGTAATAATAATAATTGCCTGCAAGCAAGAACTGGTGGAACCACAAAATAGATAATTAGAAAACGAAGAAGTTAAAATGTTCTGGGAATTCAAAACACCTGTCACATAACACCGTAGACTTAACAATTGTCAATAAGAAAGACAAAAAAAAATGGATACAACTTGGGAGATAGCAGAAGAGAAGAGAACGAACTGGAGAAAATCAAAAAATACAAAGACATGCAAATAAAAATAGAACAAAGATAGTACAAATAGTTCTAGGTGCCTTGGGTGCAGGCCCAAAACAAACCTGAACACTATTGGCATTAATTCAATCCCCATTCGTCAATTACAAAAGGCAGTTTTGCTTGGAATAGCTTACATCTCTTTGACACCATTAAACTACATCTGCCTATCCCAGGTCCTTGGGAAGGAGCTGCTAGTTGGATAAAAAAATGCCAAATCCAATCTAAACATTTGGCTGACTGTCCAACAAATCATAGTAGTAATAATCCAGAATTCCTAATCAAGAGACAAAGTTGTAGAGATAGAAAATTGACTTTGTACATTTCCTTGAGTTCTTGCAGAAAATAGAAATATAACTAATGAAAGATGGAATAAAAATGCAACTAATAGATCAAATTTTAACCTAATAATTTAATTTAATAATAATGTAATATTATTAATAATATGTATTATTACACTGGAATTCCAAAGTCCAGGTACAACACTGGAATAATAACACAGATTCTTTCCCTTGTGTGAAATTTTTAGTTTGTAAGCTCTCATGGCACTCAGAAAAAAAAACGCTGAACTATTGTATTTGCGTAAAAGAAAGACTTTTTTCCCTCATTATTTACCTTCAGATAATAGGGTCAGCTTACACTAGTAAGCTTGTGCTTACAATATAGTAATTCTTGGAAAATGTTTTCTGGCTAATCTTCCCTAGAGTAGCAGCTTATCTTAAAAGAGATTTTCCTTTTTGGTAAACACAATATTGCAATGGCATTCCACTTGAATATTTATTCTGCTGACAGCAGGTGGCAGTACCTATACCAGTGATGGCTAACCTTTTTGCTGTCGTGTGCCGAAAGCGGGGGGAGCATGGGGGGTCACGGGTGCATGTGCCCACATCCATAATTCAATGTGCCCCGCCCTCCCGCGCATACGCACGTGACCCCCCCACACACACTTCCCCCTGCTTTTGGCACAGTAGGGCCTGGTAGGCCCATTTTTCCCCCTCCCCAGGCTCCAGAGGCTTTCTAGGAGCCTGGGGAAGGCAAAAACAGCCTTCCCCATCCCCCCAGAGGCCTTCCGGATGCCGGAAACAGCCAGTTTCCCAACTTCCGGTGGGGCCTGGTGCACACATGTGCGCTGGAGCTGAACTAGGGCAACACTCGCGTGCCTACCAATATGGCTCTGCGTGCCACCTGTGGCACCCGTGCCATAGGTTTGCCATCACGGACCTATCCCGTTAAAAACTAATCAGGATTGGAGCAGACTAGTAACCTGAAGTGACAACTGTGAAGTGACAAATCTCTGGGTTGCAGGTCAGACTTGGAAGATTTTTTTTAAAAAACAGAAAAAAGGCAGTGGCAACCATTTCTATACCACTGCCAAGAATTAACTTTTTGCAAATTTCTGGGGGGGTCTTACCAAAAGAGCCTGGTTGACTCTGAGATATTTTCAGAAATAACCAGTTTTTCGAAAGTAGATGCTTTTCAGGCTTAATCTGTTTGTAGGTTTACATTGATGCATGATACTCTCAGTATGGTTACAACTGAGGTGATGTCTGAATTCCAATGTAGACTAGATTACATTTACAGAAATTCCAGGTGACCTGGGAAGCAAGTGAAAGATTGATGGAGAGCATCCTTGACCCTCCCCATCAATCTGGAGACCAAGATAATTGGGAAGCAACATGGCACTCCCTTTTCCTCCACTCTCCCTCTCTTGAATGTCTTCTCTTTTTAGCAACATGAATGTGAATATCGAGTCAGAGTCTGTCTCACTTTTGTAATTGATGTGCGCTGCTTTGGGATACAAAGTGTTTGAAAATAGAGATCTTCAATAAATTAATAATAAATAAAATAGGCATCCTCACTGGAAATTCTTTACATGCAGCAGATAAGGGAACATAGGTTTAGAAACTACAATATATAGGAGTGGGTTTCAAAAATTTTAGCAAGGGATTCTCTGCCCAGTTGCTGGGTGGGTGTGGGCATGGTGGGCATGGCCTACATGGTGGAGGGGGGGCGTTTTTGCCCTCCCCGGGCTCCGGAGGCTTTTCTTGAGATGAAAATGGCCTTCCAGGCTCTGGAGGCCCTCTGGAGGCCAGAAACAGGTCTGTTTCCAGCCTTCCCGAACTTCCAGTAGGCCCATTTTTTACCCTCCCCAAGCCTCTGCATGTGTCCTGCACTTACCTGCATCCAAAACAGGCTGTGTGGGGACTCCTGGCAGGGGAGGAGTGGGCAGAGGCGGGATCAGCCAGGAGTGGGATTTGGGGATTCTCCGAACTGCACAGAATCTTAGCTAGAGGGTTTCCCAAACCCCTGCGAACCCCCAGCAGCCCACCCCTGACAATATATAAAAATGCCACTGCCATTTTCCAGATTTCATTAGGATACAAAATATGTCAACTCGTACCGTATCTTGCCTACCTTTTCCACAACCTGCAGGATAAGAGAACTCTTAACTTGTCTTGCCTTCCAGCTCCTCAGTTATAACAGGTTGTGCTAATTTTTCAAAGGAACCAATTATTCAGGTCTTCAGTGTTGACAGTTTGAAATCATTTAATTGGTTTTAATGCATTAGAGGAGACATTTCAAAGCTCTTTCAACTAAACATTTGGTAAACTTTAATCCTGCTTTTAATTCTCCTTTCCCAAGAAGAGCCAAACCATTAATTTTCTCTGTCTCTGATCATGTTGTCCTATTATGAAATGATTACTATTAAGAAATATAATAAGGAAAATGTCACAGTGACACACTGGATTCTCAATTATGGCTTTTCTGAAACAGTTCTCCACTGAATTTCACAAGGACTGGCAAGTTTGCAGTCCACTGCCTATGAGAAGAAGCCATCAGAAAAATCATTTTTCTTATTTCGTGTTCACTTTCCCTGAGTGAAGTTGTAACTTATCCTACTTAACCCTCCTTTTGAGTATTGTTCTTCAGAAGCAAATGCGTACAGAGGCCAACAAAAATTATAGCACCCATTATTTAAAGCTTTTCTGAAGATCTGCAGTGAGAATCTAGGATGGCCGCGATCAATCCAATAGGAAAAGTGTACTACAATATTTGTTTTGGGGCACTCTGTCACTGCAGATTCTTCCATATCCAAAGCTTTCCTGGATTCAGAGCAGGACTGAAGAAAGAGCAACATTATTTTCTTTTGGGAGGACTTTAGTTGTGTTGTAGAAATTCTTCTAAAAGTTCATTTGCACGGCCCTGTTTTCCAAAGGACCTCACCTTATGCAATTCATGTTGCAAAAGCAGATACTTTAGATGCAGTTCCAAATCTTGGGGGCTGCCCCACTCACAGTAAAGTATCCAGGAGAACTGAGGACGAGTGTTAGTTCACAAGATAGGTACAGAGTTGCACAGGGTGAAATAAAAAATATGGCATATACTTGACAAATGCATTACTTCAAAAACAAACAAAAGATGGCACACGTATGCATACACCAAAGACTACAGGTAATGATGGATTCATTTTTTAAGTAATCAACATTATTATGTTTCAAAGAGAGATAAAATACAAAAGAATCAAAAGAAAAAATTGGGGAAAGGGAAATAAAATGGGAAAGTTAGAAGCTAAAAAAGAGATTATTTTGTTATGTAATTCTAATGTTATTTTGATTGCATATTTTTATATGATGTTTTTGTGGTTTTGTTTTAATTTCAAGTAATACTGTAATACTCTACTATATATTTTTATCTATACTGAAGAAATTTAGAAGTTAATATTCTTGTCACTTTTTAACATTTCCCCCCATTTTAGGAAGTGAAGGATTCATATAAATAATTCAGATAAATATGAATTATTGGTAATTTTAACAGTTATCCTGCTTTGATGTACAATTTGATGTATGATTGTGCAACTGTCCCTAGCAAAGTGCTTTCTAGATGTGTTATGTGTTAAATTCACTAGCAGTGAATGATGTGACTTGTAGTCCAGTATATTTGAAGTTCTTCTGATTAAGGTGGTTATATTACTCTGTATTTTTTATTTGGAAGTGTCTAATAATTTGTTTTCGTCCTTTCTCCTTTATTTTTGCTTCCATAAAAACTGAATCTCTAATGCAAGGTAAAAGCAAAAGTATACAACAAAAGCTAATCATCATAAAACAATTGCTTACTAATCATTTGAATATATCCAAGATTTTTAAAAGTGATATAATATAATTTGGGTATACGTTGCTTTTCTCCACACCACTAATTAATGCTAAATATATTTCATCACTGCACTTTGTGTCAACTATCAGAACATTTTTTGTATTTTTAATGTTTTCCTCTAACTCAGAGTTCCCCAATATTTCCGGGTTTGCAGACCAACGGGGATAGAGAAAATGGTTCCGCAAGAGCAGCAGGCAAGCACTTGCATGAAAGTAGCTCCATTTGCGTGGGCCCACTCACCTGCCACTTCCACTGCCCAGTTCTGAACGGCTCAAAGCCCAGTAGTGTGCCAGGGCCTGGGGGTTAGAAACCCCTGCTATAACTTCCCTCAATAATTGCTGCAAAGCAAGTTATATTCACACAAACATACACATACACACACACAAATTGCCTTTTCATCTGGGACGTTAAGGCAATTGATATTAATAACAGAAATAATAGGTTTAGTAATTTAAAATATTGCTTTCAGAATAATTAAGAATAAGGGCAAAAAATGTAGCAGGTTATTAAGCTGATTCAATAGGAAAAACATTTAATTTTTTTTTTAAATCACAAGCTGACTAAAGCAGCATAATAAATGTTAGTCATTGGTGATGAAACCATGTCCAATATTTTCCACATGGAACTAAATAGCCAAAGATACTGTTTTCCTAAATTCGTGATGGCAGTAACAATACTGAGAATAAAATGTTTCTTTCTTTCCTCCTCCAGCCACTGCAAAAATTCTCCTTCACAGGATATAAAAAGCAAAAGCGTGAGATAAGAGGCATGGCATTTCTTGTCATCGTAGGTAGCAATTATGATATTTCTATGAAAAGAATTTGAAAAACACATCCTACTCTTAAGAAAATTACTAATCCTTTTACGGTTCCAAACATCAACATATCAGCTGTTCTATCGTCACATTTCGATCCAGTCCAGGATTTCTTTCCATCACTGTTGGCCTAAAGCCATTTTTCTTGAGTGTATTTCCAAGAAAGCAATTGACAAGCTTGGCACAGCTATTCCTGGAAATGTTCAATAGGTCATCTTCTGGAAAAGCGTGTTGACTGACAGATCAGAACAGATCTTGTTCCTCATTCCACCCAACACTTACAACCTCTGTCTGAATCTTCCTGATTCAGAGGCATAATCTTAAACAACAGATAATCTGTAGCATTTGGCCTGTGCAGGAGAGTAAGTCTCAAGTTCTCTTTCTCTTTTGGCAGCACAGCAGCAGCAGCAACAACTTGCTTTGTTGTTGCCAACGTAGACTAAGTGAATTGCCTAAAGCTAAGATCATAAACACATCTAGTAAATAATTGATGCTTAAGTTCAGAATACAATAATGTAAACGGCTGTATTTAGCAAGGAAGGAAGGAAGGTGGTCAAACTGAAAGCACATAAAACCAATATCTTATGGGTATTTCCGCATAGCTATTACTTATTTATAATAGCTTTTTCCCACTATTGGCTCAAAGTCCTAGCTAGTGATCCTTGAGTTCATCACAAAAAAGTCCCAGTGTAAAACTTGCTGCCCACATTGCAAATCGCTGTCTTGTTTTGATTGCCTTTGTTGCTTCTATGTTGTGGCTGAATGGTGTTGTCTGGCAGTGTGCCACTCATTTGAGGCATGATATGGGTTTTCTCCTTTGGCTTAGCTGCCATCTTCTGTAAATTCATCAATAGATCAATGGAGAAACCACCCACTTCTTGCTGTGAATCACAGCAGGACTGGGTGGGTTTGATTACAGGGCTATGCTTTTCTAGCCTGGTTTGTCAACCTTCCTCTCATGGCCTCACCGCAGTGGTGAAATGTAAAATTTGATACTACCGGTTCTGTGGGTGTGGCTTGGGGGGGGTAATGTGACTGGGTGGGCGTGGCCAACTTTTTTTTTAACTTTTAAAAGCATTTTTTTACATCCTCTTCCGTCGAAGAGGTTGTAGAAAAAATGTTTTTAAAAGGCTTTAACGATTCTAGCTGAGCTGCGCGATCATCAGAGGCCTTTAAAAAAAACTTTAAAAAGCATTTTTTCTACAACCTCTTTGGCCAAAGAGGTTTTAGAAAAAATGCCTTTAAAAGTTAAAAAAAAAAGCCTCTGATGATCGCGCGGCTCAGCTGGGCGTGGGGGGGGGCAGGGATTTTTGCTACCGGTTCTCCAAACCACCTGCCCCCATTGCTACTGGATCGGGCAATTCAGTCTGAACCGGGAGCATTTCACCATGTCATGGTTGACTCGCTACACAGCCCCACTTGCAACCAAAGAACTGTAACAGGAGAGGGAGAGAAGACATTGAAATGTAAGAGAGGAAGAGGTGGTATTCAAATTTTTTTCTTACTGGTTCTGTGAGCGTAGTTTAGTGGGCGTGGCTTGGTGGATGGGTCATGTGACTGCTGCCCTGTTCTATGGTGCATGTGCGTGGTCGGCACAAAGAACACGGCAGTGATGGAGGTGATGGTCATGAAATTGAAGCTCTTTTTCAGCGCATTTGAGAAGCAGAGGCTGGTAGTTTTTGTTGCAAGAACTGAAGCCTCCAGCCAGCCTCCCAGCTGCCGGCTGGCAAAGAGGTAGAGACTGGGAGGCTTCTCACAACAAGGGGGGTGAACAAATGCAGGCTGGCAGGGAGCCCAGCGGTGAAGGCTCAGCCCTGGCTTGCCTTCCCTAGCAGCCACCGATGGGAGGAAGGTAAGGTCGTGGGATGAAGAAAGAAGCGGTCATGGGGGAGGAAGCAGGGAGATTGAGTAAGGACCAGGGCCACTGCAGGAGGGAAACGGGGTGATGTGTGGTGAAGGGAGAGCGGGCGGCATACAGGAAGAGGCCCCAGGAAGGCCAGAGCCAGGGAATGGTTCATTCCTCAACCCGGCTGAGATGGGCAGCAAGTGGGTGGAGGTTCTGGGGCCTCAGGGAATGGCACATCCCTGGGCCCCGGTCCCCAGCACAAGGTAAAGGTCAAGCGGGCGGCATGCTTACCTTTGGTGAACTGAGCAGGCAGGTAAGGTACGGAGGTGACTGGTGAGGCGATTAGGTGGCCTTGTGGCGAAGGCAACATATATAGGGTGGGGATGGGCGGGGTAAGCAATGAGTGGGCCGGCGGGGCAAGCAAGTGGCGAGCAGGCAGGGGAGGGGCCAACCAGAGGTGGCATTTACTGGTTCAGCGAACCAGTTAAAATTGCCACTAGTGGTTCACCTGAACCGGTTCGAACCAGCTGAATACCACCTCTGAAGGGAGGTTTGGGAGGGAAATTTGGAATGCAAGTGTGCCATCTGGAGGCATGAAACAAAACCAACCCCTCAAGGTTGCCAGCTGGGGAAGTCCAAGGCAGACAGATTGTTCCCAAAACAAAGAGAGCGCAAATGATTGGTGGACAATGAACAATGGGAGGTCGGGGGGGGGGGGGAGTGAAAGTTTTCCTATGCTGTTTTCAGGTGAAATCGTTAGAACTGGCTTTTCTTCTTCTGTAACCACTTGGAATCTTCAGTAAAGTTATATGCTTGGTAAAAAAAATATGTCCCAGGAGTTTCTTTTGCTGTCTAACCTAGACAGACGGTTGACACATGGCTAATTTGAGCATCTCCCATCTTTTTTTTTTTTAAAAAGGAAGTAAAATAAATATGGGAAGATGCCAGTACCGGAATAGTCTAGGGAGGTTGCAGACAGACACTATCATGTCCATAAAACTGGCTACTTTATGCAGAAGTGGGTAGCTTAAACTGAATAGCTGCTGAGTAATCAGATATTTTTCTCTAGAGGAAGGGATTGAAACTGAGAAATGTAGGAACTGAGAAATGTAGAGAAACCGGCAAACAAGAACAAAAGTTCAACATACTTTTCTGCACACTGTGTTGTGGAAAACCCTTTGGGACTACTATGAATGCTGTTGGAATAAGAGGAAAATGCTACTTTTATAGCTACTGATGCTAGCTTAAAGCTTGCCAAGGATGAAGTAAGAACAAAATGGTGGAGCTAAGGGGAAAAATTAGTATTATTGTCAGAGTAGGATTGTGCCACTGTAAACTGCAAGAGGCAATCCATTTTTCAAATAGCCCTACAAATGTCCTCAATGCTGCTGTCACATCAATAGAGAGAACTTCTCAGCCTTTTCTCCACTGGCCAATCAGAAGGCATAAAAAATGGCATCAAGTCAATGTCTTGGCTATCTCCTTGTTCTTAGGAATTCACTGTGTTTTTGCAGAGGATAAAATTGAAAATCTGGCCACCTGCTGGGTGGGGCATTTTAAAAATTGTCCTTCTGTTCATGACCAAAAGAATGCTGAACCTCAGTAAAGATCAGAAACCAGGAGGCAGGACAAGAAGGGAACTCTACTAATGGGACGTTAATCATTTCAAAAACAATAGTATGAAAAGATAGGGACCCATCCTATATTAGGGCCGGGGGTGAGGGGGGGAGACTTTTGCTAAAGCGCCCCCTGTTGCTTCACAGAAAAAATAAATTTCTTATACAATTTCCACCTTAACTTTATTATTTTATTATTTTTCTTTTTATTCTTTTTATTTCTTTTATGTTTTTATATATCTGTAAGCCGCCTTGAGTTGCCATGTGTGAATAGGCAGCAATATAAAATGTCTAAATAAATAAATAAAAACTTTTCCCATGTGACATATATCTATCTCATCCTCTTATAGTGACTCTCTGATTGCTTTATCGAGCCTGCAGGTTTATATATATTTGTTTGGAAGTAAGTCTCTTTAAATGTGTAAATGTACATGGCATTGCTATAAGAAGAGTATGTGAACATGTGACTGCAAAGCATTCCACTTATACAAAAGTCTCCAGATAATAAATCTGTAATTGGTTATGTGATATAAAGTTGAGCTCTATTATGCTGGCAAAAGCTCACCATTTTAATTTGTGTTTAGAAATAACTTGAAGTTCATCCAAGACATTTGTGATCTCTTTGATTCCAATCACCCATTTTGTTTACATATTTCTTCTACTTCCCTTATGGGTTTTTCTCTCAGTGCATCATATGCTTGTCCCAAATGAACATAGAATAGTCCACGTGGATTAAATCAAGACCCATTTTAGGCCAATTTTATACTTTTTAACACTCCTCCCCTCTCCTTTTCTTCATATCATGTTTGCTTTTTCAGATGCCTGGCAATATCTTGTTGATTCATATTCATATTTAGGTTCTTTCTTTGGATGCTTATTATATTGCTTTTTGAAGAGATGCATTCTGAAGTTTGTGACTTTTTCATATTAGTGTGAGAGTGTTGTCCAATGTTTTTGCCTTAATCTAAATCTTAAATACACAGTATAGGAAACAGTTTAACTAAGGTTATCCCTGCTTCTATATCATTGCAGCTCCTCAGGCTTTATTTTTGCTCTACTTCTGTGACTCTCCCCCTTGTACTGCACAAACACAATTTCTTGCAAGTTCTGGAATATTTTCAGTGTGAATAAGCATCTTCAATTACTGGGATCAAAAGGGTAAATCCTTAATTTTCTTCTAATAGTCTAGCACTGATGATATTACCTAGTTTAGGTAATGAAAAATCTATAAGAAAACAACTAAGCTCTGAGAGTACCAAGGGTCCCTCCTTAATAGCAATAGCATTTAGACTTATATACCCCTTCACTGTGCTTTACAGCCCTCTCTAAGCAGTTTATGGAGTCAGCATATTGCCTCCAAAAATCTGGGTCCTGATTTTACCAACCTTGAAAGGATGAAAGGATGAATCTGAAAGGCTAAAAGGTGAGAATCGAACTGCTAAACTTCTGGCAGCCGACAGACAGCAGAAGTTGCCTGCAGTACTGCATTCTAAACACTGCACCACCACAGCTCTTATATTCTATCTATACTTAGTGCTTCCTTGTAGTCCCTAGATAATGAGGTAATGGAGAATTATGTGACTGCATCTTCAGTGCACAGCCCTTCTGAATATACTAGTTCTCTAACCCTATCCCATTGGACTAGTCTGAATAGCAGTTACTTTTGGACACAGGTTTAGACGAAGAATTAGTCCCCATACCCAAAGAAAAAATAGGTATATCATACTGTTGTCCCATTCACTCTTTTTTCTTACTGATAAAACTATAGTCATGTCTTTCCTGGGACAGGCATCAATGCCACCTCTTACATTAAGAATGTACTCTAGAAGCCGGCAGTCTAGTAAAAAATAAAAAGCAAGTTTCCAACATAAATGAATCCTGCTGATACTGCCACTCTCAGAAATAGGCATTAGAAAAACTGCTTTTGACCAGTGAACAAAACAATAATCTAAAAAGTTCTTCAGAATGGTATCAATATGCCATCTAACAATTGTTATAAATAGCAGTGATGCCTTCATTATTCTAAGCACTCACACTGAATACTAATTTAAAATTATTCATTCATTTAATTACCTCTTCATTAACATTCACTGAATTTTGAGCCATACTGAGCTAAAAATAATTCCGTAAAACAATCTTCTTCTCCAACCTGGTGCCTTCTAAATATACTGGAATTTCTACCGCATCGTCATCTCTTATATCTCAGCATCAGTCAATATTTAATTGCCAATAGTAAAATAACACATTAGTTCAGAAATTGCCCTGTGTAGGGTTTATCAGCATCTTCCTTTGGCTTTTGCAGCTGTTGCCTCAGGTTTCAATCTTCAGTGCATACAGCACCCCAAGAAACACTGACGCACTGAGTGCACCAAAATATTCACACCATGCCCTGCTGTTCTAAGAATATAAACAAGAGAGAACAGATGCTCGACTTTACCAGCTCAGTTGCTTCCCCATTATGTGCAGTGACATTTCATCAAAACAGCTATGAGGAAATTAAAAACTAATGCTAATTTTAGAGAAGTCTTCTCTTATTTTTTTCTGGCTCCAATATGCATGATCTACACTTTGCATGGTAGCAATAACATTTGCATGACCTTCCCATGTGCACAATACAGAAACCACAAGCTTTGGTAGCACCTAAAGGAAGTAGTCCACTGTCTACTCTGAACTTCTTTCATTTCCCCAGTAATGTAAGATCACATAGCATCATATTTTGAATCATTCTAGAACAGTGTTTCTCAACCTTGGAAGCTTGAAGATGGGTGGACTTCAACTCCCAGAATTCCCCAGCCAGCGCTGCTGGCTGGGGGATTCTGGAAGTTAAAGTCCACTCATCTTCAAGCTACCAAGGTTGAGAAACACTGTTCTAGAACATTAAATGGAAACAAATTACATTTAATTCTGTATAATTCAATGCAAGAGTATGAAGTGGTTTGACATGGATCTTAGGAAAAGTACACTGGTATGGATATTCTGTGTTTTCTTGTATATCATAATACCACCCATAGTGATAGAGCTCTATAGAAGGAGATGTTGGGTTTGGGAATTGTTCTTTTGATTATGAATGGTTGCTAAGAATTCTACATTAGGGAGAGTATAAAACAAATACTGGAAAGAACTGTAGGCATCCAGGAATGTTTAATTGTACCCAAATAAAATGAGTTCTTATAAATAATCAGAAAGTTAAGATTGAAATGGAACATACCATAGCATGTTTTATAAACTGCAAGTACTTTGGCAAATGTCATTGTGGTAAACATGTCATGTTTAATGGAATCTAGTCATCACCATTATAGATACAAATGATGCCATCAATATTTGTACAGTACCTTGCTAGCTGAAATTATTTCTTTGAATGACTTGCATGAAAATTCACTTCAAAGAAAAAACATCATAAAAACCACACATTTATAGAATGGTATTGTTCCAGCCTACCAATTCAATGTTCTTTTGATTCTGCATAGTACATTATAGTGTTTATTACAATTCAATACTTTTATAGAAAGCTTATACAACATCTCATATTTAATCTGCAAGTATATATTAGTTTACAAATAATTATCATGCAGATTCCAGAATGTTTTTCCTAGTTTTATATACTGCTCACAGTCCACTGGAAATGGATGGCCAACCCCCCCCCCCCCCAAATAAATACCCTTCTACCCAGGGGTGAAATCTACTTACCTTCCTACTGGTTTGGAAGTGCACACATGCAGACCCTCTGCACATACACAAACCCTTCTGTGCATGCGCAGAGGGTAAAAAACAGGTTACTTCCTGGTTAAAACCAGGAAGTAACAACCAGGCAGTGGGTGGAGCCTTGCGCTGCCATCACTACCGGTTCTCTGAACCACCCACCGCCATCACTAACAGTTCGGCCAAACCGGTTCAAACTGGTAGCATTTCAACCCTTCTTCTACCTCTGTTGTTGTACCTGAATGATTTGAAGACAAGACTCTTTTAAAGAGTCTTTGCTCGTAGTTACTCATGTCCTTGTGACCTGTTATCAAAGTGTTCTGCATGGGACTGTCCCCGAAAAGCATTCCAAAGTTTCAATGGGTGCTGAATGCAGCTGCACAAGTAGTAGAAAGGGTATTGGATATTTAACACATGTAACACCACTGCTTGGAGAGCTGCATTGTTTGCCAATATTTCCAGGTGTGATTCAAGGTGCTGGTTATCATCTTTAAAGCCCTTCCTATCTTGAGGCTGGGTTAGCTAAGGAACCATCTTCTCCCAGTTGTTTCTACCTGTTCAATTTAGTCAGGCAGGTTGGACATGCTGCAGGCCCTGTCAGCTAAGGAATGTCAGTTGGCAGGAATTAGATGTGCCTTCTCTGTCCTAATCCCTGCCCTCTGAAACATTCATCTTCCAGATATCAGGACGATTCCAACCTTTTTGCAAGCTGTGAAGACTTGGTTGTGTGCCCGACTCCCATTTCCTGACTGTATTAATGAATGAACTGTTGTAAATCAAGGACTACCTGTACTGTGTTTCTTCTGGGGTAGTAGTTCAACGTAAGAAGCAAATCACAAGTTTTAAGAGTGTATGGAAGACATATGGATTTGCTAATCTTGAAAAGGGCCTGGAAAGGCCTGTCATTAAACAGGAATCAGCACCTGAATCACCTCTTCAGAGGAAGATGAAGAAGGCAGGATGGACAAACAGTAATGTAGTGTAGAGATCTGCAATGCACTATGAGTTTTTGAGTTAAATAATTTATCGTAGGAACAATTTTGCATTAACCTATTAGTGAGCCATATATGGGTGAAGAACTCTCCAGAGGATGTGCAATAAGAATGATGAAATATTGCACATTCACTTCAGAGTGTGGGCAGAGAAGGAAAAAGCTGCAGTTGTTATTTTCATAACTCTTAACTGCAAGGCCCCACAAGTCCTGCTTTGCTGCCTCATCATGGTGAGTAGGTGGGTTTTTTTGAAGGGATGAACCAAGGATGCTAGAGATGATGCTCTAAGGGTATATAATTCTACAATGGTCACTCAAGGCATGAAGATTAACTCAGGTGCCCAATAAAGCAAGCTGCCACCTGCATCAGGCAGATGGATGATATGCACGATAGCAATATTCCAATACTTGAAAGGCTTCTGAAGGAAAGACGGCATCAATGTATTCTCCTTAGCATCTGAGGGTAGGACAAGTAGGTGGAAGTTTGTCTGGGGGAGATCCATAATGGAAAACGTACAAGCAAGATTTTAAACACAGATTAAAGTAGTTTTGTATAAAGAAAAAAAGTACTTAAAATGAATGATTCAAACTTCTCCTTGAACGTGGCAGAACGGATTGTTAGAGTTTGACGTACTAATTTAAAAGATTAAATAACTAGAGTTTTTTGTTTCCTCCCACGGAAATCAGCATAAGGCCAGGTTAGGTAATCAAAATCGGAACATATCACACTGCTGTTCAAATGAAGTTTCTCAAACCTCAAAAATAACATTATCAAGGCAAATAAGATTAGCATAATGGTTACCCTAATTTGAAGGCAAACTTACTGAACACTTAATTCTAACTTTCTTTTCTTACTACAGAAGGGGAGTATGGCACCAGAGCATTTTAAAAGCAGTTTCCTTTTCCTTGTCTTTTTTGGCCCCACTACTGCAACTCTGTCCTTGGTGATAATATTAGCTTTCAGGATAAACAGATTCAAAACAGAGTTTTGAGGCATTGTAAGGGAACTGGGCTTCACATTCCCCAGGATTCTGAATAAATAAAAAAAATAAAACTAAATTATTAGGCCATAACATCAAAGGGAGAGTGAAATGAGAAATTTTACAATCTACCAAAATATAATAAATCTTCAAATCAGGTAAGAATAGGATGGTGATAGTCAGGCTAGTAATGGACAATTAAAATTTACACAAATTCTGATAAGAGTCTTCCAGAAGGCAGAGGACAAGGGCTCAACTATCCTAGAGAAAAAAAGCTACCTGATCAGATGATCCTTGGGTGGTAAATGATTTAAACAGGAATGAAAGCTGACAGCAATCAAATATGAAAATTGGCTTTTAGGAATATCTACAAAGTTCAATCCAATAAGTAGAAAACACTTGGCAATATTATTGAATAAACATGACACAGGTTGGAAAAAGTATGCTTTTCACCAATATTTGCTTTTGAACTAGAAATATTTGGGGGTTTTTTGACACAGAACTTTCTGCAGACTAGTGACATCCCATGCAAAGATAGGCATACTTAGATCCATTAATTTTAGGAAACAGACACTTCTGTGTCTAAAATGAAACTGAAGGCAAATGCATATATCGCTATTATTAATCTTTATATACAAAGTATAGAATACAGAGTATGGCCACTCCAGTGCACACCAGCAAGAATTAAGATCAGATCCAATCCATGACTTAAATAACTTAAACAATAAGTAGTCAGAATTCATATAACAAAATGTAGATTTTTTTGGACTGTTCTTTTTAATGGTTGTAATAATAAACAATATGCATGCTTTAAAAATAAACAGGACATTATAACATTCCTAAACATTTACATTAAAAGAAGCAGTCACCAACTTGCTGGGTGTAGTAGTAGTAACTCCAAGTACCTGTTCTGTTTCCTTGCATCTCTAATAGGGAGATTGTTATCCTTGATAGCTATTCAGTGATGACAGCCCTTTCATTATGATTGCTACTGGATCAACTTATTGCTATTAATAAAGGTAATTAAGGCCAAGAGGAGAGTGCCTTGGAAATGCAGAAGGCTTGCACAGCATTGGTATGGTTGTCACACTAATTTCACAGGATCTCATGCAATACCAAAATCTCTTCCACAGTATCAGATCTTAAAAGTGGCTTTGCCATATGAAGGCATGGCATTTGGGGACTCCATAGAGGAAGAGATTACCAACACTGATCATGAGGGCAATATAGCTGCTGCAGCAATCAATGTCCACATGTTAAGACCAATTGGTAGGCAATGTGAGAATACTGGGTGGTTGCTAAAGTCGTGCCAAGTTGTAGACTTTCCATAATTTCTGAGTGAGCACTCTGGAGACAGAATATTGGATGGGCCTTTGGTTCAATTGAATCCAGTTGTGATGAAGTTTAGAAGCTCAATGAAACAGCTGCTGGATTACTGAAGAATCTACTTCTCCAAATTTCAAACCAGTGCACAGACTCTCCATAGTAGCTTTAGTCCCCAAACGCTGCCTCCATAAAACGAAGGCACTTACAATCTGTGATTTGATATTGTATGGGTGGTTGACTTTACAACAGTAGATGTCATTTTGGGTCAAGCCAAGAGACAATACAATGCACTCCCATTCAGGTCCAAGTCTCTGAGCAAGTTTGCTAATCTGTTGATCAGTCGGTGATTTCTTCAAAATCTTTTGTGGAAATCTGAGTAGCTGATCATCTAAAACAAAGAAAAGGGAAAAAAGCAAAGATTTTAAGCATTAGTTTCAGAAACAAAATTTAGATTAGCCCTTTATAACAATATAGACAAATTACTTCTGCGTCTAGTCTAAATAAAGTATTCAATATAATCATATTTATTATTTAGCATATGATGAGAACATGACAAAAGTAAACATATATACACAATCCACGTAATTATACACAAAACTTCTTCCAGGGGTATGGCAGTGGCCTCATAACTGGAGGTCCAATTTAGCTATCCAGGTGATCGCCTCTGGCATTGCTTTGTGCAGATCTTCTGGGGAACCAGATAATGCCTGTCGCAGACAATCTTGCACAATATGTTTAATTGTTTGCATATCAGCATCACAATCGCAACAAGGAAAATCTTTCCACCGCCACATATACAGGGCAGAGGCACTTCTCCCAGTATCATACCTAATTCTGTTCAATTTCATCCAGACAGAGTGAGGCAGGTCAAAACCATGTGGTTTTGATTCAATATAATTAAATAGGATAGCAACAGTCATAAATAATTTCAATTAAATAATAAAAAGGTTAAAAAACCTCTTCATAGCTATAATTTAAAGCTAGAACTCATTAGATGCCCAAATTGAATTTGATGTTATTTCCCATCACATGCATTCTAAAATAGGAATTGTATCACTGTACAGCAGGGCTTCCCAACTCCTAGGCTGTGGCCTGCTAATGACGGATGAGTGTTCAAAGCTTCATTTGCTCATGTGCGGGATTTAGGTTGCGTGTGCAAAACCCTTTGCTCCTGGTGCCGAAACTGCTGAAACCATTGCCGCCAGTCCACAGAACCAAAAAAGTTGGGGACCCCTGCTAAATAGGATGGCTCAGGGAAACTTTTACTTATCAAATGTGACACTCATTTGCTGCTTTGCATTTTGAGTACTATAGAATTGATTTACGGCAGGGTAAGCAATAGAGTGCTACTATAGATATGTTGGATTAACTCTAATTAGCATAGTCACATATTATGGGAACAGTTATTAAAAATAACCGGAGAGCCATAAGCAGCTTGCCTCTATTTTACAAAGTTATTAAGCATCCAGAAAACTTCCAAAGGAAGTATGGTGAACTGAAGATGGTTCTGTGAAAACAAAGCCAACAAACACAGCAAAGACCAAGGAACCAGTAAATAGAATGGTTCCTTGGAACCTCTCTGGCTAAGGAGAGGATGGGACATTGTCCACATGCCCACGTATCCTGGACAGGTGGTCTCTGCAAGGAGTTCACAGTATAGTGATTTTCCACAGGTATCAGTGCTGGGAGACGTTAGCCATCTTGCTTGCAACCATGGAGACTATTAAAGGTTCACAAACCTCACTTTCTTATCACTTGCAGAAATTGATCATCAAATACCTGTAACCTATTCCTTCAACAAGTTTGAAACTGAATAAATCTGGCTTCAATCCTAAAGGAAATAAGCTTTTAATCATAACCTTAAGAATTTAAAGAATCTAGAATAAACAGCAAAAAACTAAATAAGATTCTGGTCTTAGAAAGTTATAAAAAGATTAGGGGTCCAAGAAAAATTTGGAGTCCTGGTGGCACAGTGGACTAATTCACTGTTATTAAGATCAGCTGCTTGCAATTACTGCAAGTTCAAATCCCACCAGGCTCAAGGCTGACTCAGCCTTCCATCCTTTCTAAGGTAGGTGAAATGAGGACCCAGATTGTGGGGGCAATAAGCTGACTTTGTATAAAATATACAAAAGTATGAAGGCTATTGCTTAACGCACTGTAAACCGCCCTGAGTCTCCAGAGAAGGGCGGCATATAAATCAAATTTTAAAAAAAATTGAAATATTGAAAGTTATTATAAAAGATTTTACAATTACAGGTAGTGCTCAACTTATGACCACTATTAAACCAAATATTTCTCTTGCTAAGCGAGATGTTTGTTGAATGAATTTTAAGCGAGACATTTGCTAAATGAGCCTTGCCCCCTTTTACGACCTTTCTTCCCATAGTTGTTAAATAAATCACTGCAGTTGTTAAGTGAATCTGGATTCCCCATTGACTTTTCTTATCAGAAGATTGAAAAAGGTGACCACATGACCCCGGAACACTGCACCTATGATAAATATGTGTCAGTTGCCAAGAATCCAAATTTTGATCACGTGACCATGGGGATGCCACAATGGTTGTAAGTTTGAAAAATGGTTATACATCTCTTTTTTCAGTACCATTGTAACTTTATACAGTCACTAAGTGAACTATTGTAAGTCAAGGACTACCTGTAATTATAAAGAACAGCTTCTGGTGGAAAATAGGTTCTGTTCTGGTTTTCACAAAATACAACAAAGATAAGCAATTTCATGACATGGACACTAGAGGGGACGAAGGCTTTCAGGAAGAGGAAAGAACTCGAGCCTGTAAAATATTGCAAGACACTATAATAATGAAAATAATGAAGGAGACTTTTAAAGAATAGAATAAGAAAATAGTAGTTGCAACATCAGTAACGTCAATAATGATGTCTGCTTCCATGGATAGACTATGTCCAAAACATGTTACAGAAAAAATGACAGATGTAGAACGATTTTTATCCGACAATATAGAGATATCAAATTAGAATGTTCAATTAGAAGTGATTAAGATATTCTTTGAAGCGGTACAAATATATATATTTGAAAAAGTAATTGAAAATTGGATATAAGATTTAATATGTACTGTGCAAAATAACTTGGTTTATTGTTTAATAAGAAGAGATCACACATAAATTTGAAAAAGCAATGGAAAGGAAATGTAGTGTCATATATTTAAGGGACTTTTAATAAGATATTGGATTGTAATATCTGGAAAAGTTGATAAAGAAAAATATTTGTGATTAGAATAAGGGAATCTAGGGAAATATGGGTAATTACATTATGTTGTGAGTTTTTGAATTTAAGGGTTTTAATTTGCAGAAAGAAAAGGGAAAAATTGAATTTGATTAAGATTAGAGATTAGGGCGAAGGGTAACATTGGTTAACAAAAATTAAAAAGAAAGATTATTATGGCAAACAGTTAAATATATAAATTGTATTGGAGATGACTAAAAATTGTACAAATATGTGACTTGGCCAATACTCTGTTCAGAAAAAATGCATTGTATGTTTGTTTGTGTGTTTGTGTAAAAAATAAAAAACTTTTACAAAAAAAATATATAGAGACATCAAAGTGGGTTTACAATTCACAGGCTAAGAAAATGAATTAGAAAAAAGATATTTCACTGGATCTACAAAAGAAACTGGCTGAGGTTTTAAAATTTAAAAGGAAATTGCAAATAACAAACCAAAACAGTGACTTCAATTATTTTGTCCTATTGGATCTATAAAAGAGACTTGTTAAAGCTTTGAAGAACTCTGTGCAAAGGGACAAAGCAGAAATGAAATCAAATCCTGTAACATTTGAATGAGCTAAAGATTGAGACTGTTGAAAGTGATATAGAGGAATATAAAGATGGTTTATTTTAGAGATTCCGGATTTGCAGACGGGGGGAGGGGAAGGGAGGATGGATCTCCTCTTGCCCACTGTTTCCGCGGCCCAGTTCCAAATGGCTGCAGCCCGGGGGTTGGAAATCTCTGGTTTATTTGATTAATGTTAAAACAAGATATGTTGTTATTTCTGCCAACCCTTTATGGACTTTCTGCTGACACCAGGACTGAAAAAAAATGTTTCATGATTCTGTTTATAGATAAGAAATGTATATGGGATGAAGTAATAAATGTTTGTAACCTTAGAGGGAGTGAAGAGTCACTAAATTTGTTTATATGTGTTGTGATGAAGGTCAGAAGTTATTTCTTAGTATATTCTTTATTTACTTATTTACTTACTTCTTTATTGTATTCTTACGTCTCTCTTTTTTTTCTTCCTATTCTCTTTCATTTTTTAAAGTTTAGTTTGTATTAGATTTTACTATTATAATCAAAATTCTTAAAAACAAAGGTATTAAGCATCCCCCAAATATTCCATTTATCTTTTTATTTATGGAATTGAGTGCCATTGTTACTCTGTAAAGTATTTCAAACAGCACAATACACACCATTCTCATAATGTTAAATGAAGCAAAATGTTTCTATATAAAACCTACCCAGAGCAGCAATGATCAAGTTATGACTCCTTAGAGAACACTCTTTAGAGAGCACTTTGTGACATATGTAAATAAAGCACAGTAGATAGATTACTGAGAACAGACTGGATATGACATTACATGTTCTAAAGGAAACAGCTCTTACTTTTAGAAGTCAGAAATGTATCTGAAAAGCAGCACTAAAGTACAATCCCCTGCTCAGTACAAGAACCCAAATTAAAGTGTACAGGTAGTTGCCTAGCACCCTCTTAAACACATCCAATGAAGGGAAACCTACCATTTCTCTGCACATCTCCATTAAACTCTTCTTATTAAGAGTTTCATAAAGATTCAACTAGGCTGTTTCAAAGGTGCTTTTTCAGGAGGCAACTGGACTTTGTTTTTTCTTTGAAGACATTTCACTCTTATCCAAAAAGCTTCTTCATCTCTGACTGGATGGTGAGAATGAAAGGATTTATATTCCTTGCAGAAAGCTGTCCAGATTTATATTCCTTGCAGGAATACAAATGACCAGCTGTCTGCAAGGAATATAAATCCTTCCATTCCCCACCACCAGTCAGAGCCGAAGAAGCTTCTTGGATGAGAAGCGAAATGCCTTCAAAGAAAAAACAAGTCCGGTTGCCTCCTGAAAAAAACGCCTTTGGGGACAACCATGACCTGGATGACTGAGAATCTCCACAGACATTCAACCAAGGCCTTCACTTTTTTTTTGTATGGCTTTATTTCAGGTACCTTAAAAGTTTTTCTGCAGTCTTTCTACTTTAAGGCTAAGCATTCCCAATTTCTGCAACCTCTTTTTAGAAGTTGTACACTTTCCAGGGCCCTGAATATTCTTACTGCTCTATTCTGAATCTGGTTCAATTTATATGAATCTTTCTATGCTCAAAACTGCTTTTTTCCATGGGGAGCTGGGAAAAGAAATGCAGTTAAGAAGGTTATACTTTCTATGAAAGAAAATGGAAGGAAACAGAACTGATAAATAGAACTAATTTTGGTTGCGAAAATAGCACCACCGTAAGTCAGGCACATGAATAAAAAAGCAGACTGGTTGAAAAGAGGTTATTCTCACAATAGTAGCCACTATTGGTGCTAATGGAACACAGTGGGAATGTCTCAAATGATTCTTAAAAGGCCGTATGTTCCTTGAAACACTGCAGCTATAGCAACCGCTCACCACTTGCTTAGTTTCCAGGAAAACCCTGTTCTGTTTCTGCTCCCGGCAATTTGTGACATGATAAACTCTTTTCAAGAGTAATTCCACACTTAATACTGACATCATTGTCATAACTACTTTATCAGGCTGATGAGTATCACTTAAAATTAACTGGAATTAGGCATGCTAACTGAACATTCTTGCTTTCTACTTCTTTTAAAGTGTGGTTTTCAGATTTTCCAGACCAGGTCCCTGAAAATTTTAGCTGTCTTGGCTAACACAAACTAAATAGAAGAAAAAACTGAAAAAAAGATAACATAAATGGTTGTATTTATCTAGAAGATCCCCTTTACTGCATGAAGTTATTGGCCTAATTATGGTGATAATAATATCCCATCAAGTCGATGACAACTGCTAGAAATGACATATACTTTCTCTAGGAGGAACTGCTCTTAGCCAATGGCCTGCCTAACCTAAACCCAAAATTAGTAAAATTGATTAAAAGTTTTCCAAGCCTTTTAGGGAGGAGAGTTCCCATCCTTACCTCAAAATGTAAGCAATTTAACCAGGGATTGTTTTCATGTAATGCATTTATCATTAATGCCATTCATATGGCTATTAGACCTCTCAGCAGCTTTTGATACCATCGATCATGGTATCATGCTGCACCGATTGGAAGAGTTGGGAGTGGGGGGCACCGTATTACGATGGTTCTCCTCCTTTCTCTCTGACCGGTCGCAGACTGTGTTGACAGGGAGACAGAGATCAACCCCGAGGCCCCTTGTATGTGGGGTGCCACAAGGGTCGGTTCTCTCACCCCTCCTGTTCAACATTTATGTGAAGCCACTGGGTGAGATCATCCGTGGTTTTGGGGTGAAGTACCACCAGTACGCTGATGACACCCAACTGTACATCTCCACCCCGAACCACCCCAATGATGCCCTTGAAGTGATGTCCCGGTGCTTGGAGGCTGTACGGATCTGGATGGGGAGGAACAGTCTCAGGCTAAACCCATCCAACACTGAGTGGCTGTGGTTTCTGTCATCCCGTTATAGTCAATTTATACCATCATTGACTATTGGGGGCGAGTCATTAGTCCCCACAGAGAGGGCTCGCAACCTAGGTGTCCTCCTCGATTCATGGCTGTCTTTAGAAGAACACTTGACAGCTGTGGCCAGAAGAGCTTTTTATCAGGTTCGCCTGATACGCCAGTTGCGACCCTTTCTAGATCGGGACTTGTTAAATACAGTCACTCATGCCCTCGTCACTTCCCGCATGGACTACTGTAATGCTCTCTACATGGGGCTCCCCTTGAAGAGCATCCGGAGGCTCCAGTTAGTCCAGAATGCAGCCGCACGGGTTATTATGGGAGCAGCGTGGCACTCCCATGTGGCTCCCCTTGTTGTGTCTTCGGCTCCCGAGCCCGGACCTTCGTAGGAAGAACCCTCCGAAAGTGAAGAGGAGGAGGAGGCAAGGCCCCCCTCTCCTGGCCCGTCTGGTTTGGCACCACCCCAGGCCCCAGCTGAAAGCCCTGAGGAGGAAAGCTCCTCTGAGTCAGACGTTAATGAGGAGAGGGAGTGGATTAATCCCAGGTGGCGACGATCAGAGAGACGGGCTCAGCAAAGGAGTGGGTGGGGCCGAGCACGAGGTGATGAGTCACAAAGCCAACGCCCCACAAGGTATAAAAGGAGCTGACCTTACCTTGTTGGCTTTTGTGACAAACAAATTATTAATTTGGCTGCTTGTTTCCTGAAGTACTGCATCAGATAAGTGTTTGCTAACCTTAAGACTGTTTGTTTTTGGACATGCCGGAGAGCCTTATCAGGGACTGGCCGTGGCAACTCAAAATAACAGCTGTCTTTATCTCTCCCGGGCTCGCTGCCAGCTTGTTGTTTATGAATGGTGAATAAATGACTTTCGTACACTTCTGTTTGTGTGTGTGCTTGTCTGGGCTCCTGAAGCAGGGAGGGGACAGAATACCCCTCCTGCGCGAGCTGCACTGGCTCCCTGTGGTCTTCCGGGTGCGCTTCAAGGTTTCGGTTACCATCTTTAAAGCGCTCATGGCTTAGGACCGGGGTATTTACGAGACCGCCTTCTGCCACCAATAACCTCCCATCGACCAGTACGCTCCCATAGAGAGGGACTTCTCAGGGTGCCGTCGGCCAAACAATGTCGACTGGCGGCCCCCAGGGGGAGAGCCTTCTCTGTGGGAGCACCCACAATCTGGAACGAGCTGCCCTCGGAAATACGGTTAATCCCAGATCTTCAGGCTTTCCGCCGGGCCCTCAAAACATTCCTATTCATGCAAGCCGGCCTGACCTAACCTCCCTTAAAACCACTTTTAAATTCTTTAAATCTGAATCTACCTACATCTGAATTTGAGATGTTTAATTTAATTCCATTCAAACTATTCAATTGTATTTTAATCGGTTTCTGAATATCAGTATTCTGTATTTATCGTTTAACTGTTCACCGCCCTGAGTCCTTCGGGAGTAGGGCAGTATACAAATCTAATAAATAATAATAATAATAATAATAATAATAATAATAATAATATGGATATATTCGTTATATTAGAATTGTTCCATCCTGGATATTTTAATGAAAGGCTGTGAATTTTAATCTTCATCTTACTCCTTTTTTTCTTTTATTTATAGCCTCTCAAATGTATGAATGGAATATTTGCAAAAGCACAGGAGACCAAAAGGGACTTCTTATTAAGGCTATTTCTAAATAAGCAGGTACACATGTAATAGCTTTAAAACACCTGAGGTCATAGACTTTGATTTTCTGTCACAGCTGATCATTCTAGTAATAAAAATAATTGCCCTTTAGCGGAGCTGTTATATAATGCAGTTACTGGTAATCTACCAGGATTTTGGTATCATAAGTGGCAATGTCCCTTTGGGAAACTTTAGCACAATGCAGATAACTTGTCCTGTATTTTCACCTGGCAAAGTTGTGTCTCATATTGGTGTATTAGGCCTGAGCAGAAAAAAAGAAGAAGCTTGTATCGAGAAGTTAAATCCTCAGTCTAGCAGAGACACATTATGTCTTTGAACAAGCTTCTTGCTGGTGCAGTATTGTCTATTTTTTTGTTTATCATCCTTTAATTAATAGGAACGAAATAAGAATAGGAACAATCTGTCTTTACCTTGGTTTCTCCCCTGTTAATAGACAGATTAACAGGCCCAAGCAGGGGGCAACCTGACCCATTCAGAGAGGGGCAGCTATCTGGGCATACAACACCAGCATTTCCAGCATCCTGTTAACAGATCACAGCTGTGCTGCAATATGTTGGATATGCTCCAAGTTGTGAAATGCTGTCCAAGAGGTCTATTGCTGACATTGCATAAGCTACCATTCAAAAGAATTTGGATGAATCCATTTATTAACTGGGAACAAGGAATGTCAGGATGCTATTTTGCTAACTGGAAAAAGACACAGATTTAGAAGGATAAACAGCACCTAAATGCTGCTCCCACATCTTAACAACTGTATTTATTTTTTTTAAGTGATTCTCTCAGTCTTCATAAAATTAAAATGCTTAGTTAAAAGTGACACTGCTAGGCTATGTGGTATGTCTGCCAAAGATCACACCCAGCTGACAATGGCAGAACTCTCATAGCTGATCATCACTATTTTGCAACAATTGTCAGGTGCTTTTGGGCTAAACTATTCAGTTCCATTCTTTCTTAAGTTTAATTTACGCTATTTTATTTACTGTCCTTTCTTCCTGCTCAGAATGATTGGGGAATAATGAGCCTCAAGAAATTTCCTGTAAGCCACACACACTGCTTGTTAATGATGCATGTTCGAAAAGACTGAAATAAGTAGATGTAGTAAAAACAAAGAGCGGTCATGGACTCATGAATGAGCCAATGAATATAAATAATGCAAAGATTCTACCAGTCACAGAAGAAGGATTTGGTGAAAGTGTCACCATTGCAAGGCAGGTATTTCTTCCTGATCAAGGATTAAATTTCAGCAGGCAAAGAAACCTAAACTAAATTCTAATTACAAGATGATAAGATTGTACAGTGATCTTTTTTGAGCCATACAGAGAGAAAAGAGTTAAGTATTTGCTTTTTTACATACATACTGTAATTTACATACAACTTGTTAGCTATATGTTTTTGTGGACTTAAATAAAACATAGTAATCCAACATTGAAAGAAAAGAAATGATATTCGATACATTCACAGAGAATCCTTTGATCTGACCTATTGGAGAATCTACAACTTGATTGCTAATTCTATAATAAATGGATGCAATCAGGTTGAAAATGCATAGTAAAACTGGTTTAGCAATAGTTGAAATAAATAAATAAATAAATAAATAAATAAGCTCCTGTCAAATAAAACATGAAGATGTGAATCTTCTATAGTGATAGTTAAGACTGAGAAGACAAGGATTCAAATTAATATTTAGAAGGAGTCAATCATACTCTAGTCTAGCCTACACATTTTACAAGAGTGTATCAATAGCAACTAAAGAGAGCCACATACATTGGCCTGAACATTGTGGGAAATATATGAATAGTATAAATGAATAGTAAATATGATTTGTGTCTTTTCAGGATCCAATCTGATTGAGCTTCAAATTCCCAATATGACTTGGAGGTCAAATCTTAATTACTACTGCAAATTTTAAAAAGTTTTTAAAGTTCTTATAAAGAATGTCACATGACAGTAGCTTAGACACTTTTCCTAAAATCCTTACAATTATTTCTATAGTCTTTCAGTTTAATCTAATTAAAGTATTACTATCCAATTACTGAGTAAAAACTTTTTTTAAAAAAACAGCACTTCAATTGTTTAACTGCTTTTAAACATATTAAAATATCTTTTCAAAAGCTTGAAAGGAAGTATCAGAATATTTTTTTTGAACATAAGTGTTTGTTATTCTGCAGCCCTCTGAATTTCTTGGAGATAGTATTCTAAGAAAAAGGAGGAGGGAACGAATCATTAAATTAACACGGGGATTTTGTAAACTAAAACAGGGGAGATTTGAAAACCATGCTCTTTTACTGTTTCCTGTCTTCCTGGAAAAATCTTATTGTTAAATCAGTTTGGATTATATAAAAGGACTAAGTGACGGTTGTGAAAAAAAATTACTTTTTTAGTAAAAGCCACAATCTTTTTCTTTTTAACAATATTTTGCTTGGACATATTTCCATCTTGCATCTATACTAATGTTCTAGATATCTAAAAGATCTGTATTTACATTCCTTCCAATATGTAATAAAGAAAGGATGAATTAATATTGAATTCAAAAGCCTATGTTAGTCCCACTTTACTTATTAAATAGCAAAACAAAAATAAAGCAAATCAAAACTTTACAACAAACAAGAAAACCAAAAACCATACTGTTAATCTGCCAGTCCAAATGCAAGACACAAATGGAGATGAATTAAGCAAGAGGAACCCAGAAACATGGACAATTAATTCAGCTCAAAAATCCAGGCTTTAGTTTTGATATTAATAAATACTTTTTGAAAATATTTAGTTTCCTTGTATCATATTTTTGTGCTGTCGTCTGCTACTACACACTACATGAATTATACACCAAAATCAACATACCAGTGTGGTGTTTCAGTCTGGATGCCTGAATGAGACAGATTCTGCAATAATAAGATGATATTATATAGGACATTTGCAGCACATGCTCCTCCTTAATTGAAGTATCCATATTTCCTCATGCTCACGTGGAGAGTGAGAAGGCTAATCTTGTCCTCTACACATACTGGGGTCTTGATTCAGATGGGAATAGGGAAGCACATTTGATTTTAATTCAAATTCCAGCTAAAATGGGTACATTTTGTATTATCTTTAATTAGATGCTTAGAAATAGTTTGTAAATAAATCATGCCACATCACTTTTGCTGTTAAACTCAAATTTACCATTTGGAGTAGTAGAGATTATCACGAAGATCTCAAAATCACTATCCCATGTAATTCTGAAGTATATCTCACAGCCTCAAAAATCTCCACCTGGAATACAGAGTGATAGACATATATTTGTTTGTCAATCACAGTCTTTTGTTTGTGCAAGTTTTATGAATTTAAAGCAGAAATAGGACAAAAAATCAGTTGGGGACAACTTCCATGAATCTTGAATTGTACAATAATTTTTCTTGGAAAAAGAGTCAGATCATTCTTAGTAGGGATATATGCAGCACCTGTTCTGGAATGTAACCATTACTGAAAAACTCTGAAGCTGTTCTTATTAAAACAATTTTCTGCTCCTTAAAAGCTTTGTCCTATCTTTTTATCTCAAGGCACAGAATACACAACTATAGTTTTATAGAGTATCTTCTGCAAGTTTCAGTTTGTATTTATAACACTGGTAACATTTCAAAAATATTTTTAAAAAATGATGGCTAAAATTTACAATGGGAACAAAAAAGCAGCCTAATTTAGCAGGTATTTTCTTCATTGTGATTCTTCCAGCAAAACTATGGTACATACCGAAGTACTGCTATTTGCTGATACTGTAAATCAGGCCTTGCTTAAAGTTAAGATTATTTCTGTAGTTGCTTCTTTTTTGAAATCTCTCTTTCTCTCTGTCTGCATGTTTGTAGATTAATGGAGAAATATTTTATTGTTTTTGAGGAATTGTGTTTATCTTTGTCAAGGGGGATTGCCAAGGTCATTATTTTAAGAATTTGCAAAAAAAAAAAAAAGTTTGTCTAGACTCTACGGTAGATATTAAGAATTGGATTCAAGAGATACATCCATTTCTGAAAATGCAAACTTTTCTGATTTTAAAAAATGCATTATATTTCTCTTTGCTACTGATTTCATGTTTTATAGCAAAAAAGATATGCTTATATTCTTCTCCCCCTTTTTCTTTTCTGTTTTGTTTCTTATTATTGATCAGTCGGGCTGCTTTTCTGGATTTTCTTTTTTTTCCTTTAATTTTTGCATGCTCTTTTTTAAAAGTTGTATGAACATATTTTTAAAGATTAGGGTTATTTCCTAATGATGGTAGTTAATTCAGTGAATTATGTTGATAAAATATTTGCTTTCTTTCTCTAGCACTGTTTGTCTAGCAACAAGCAAAATATGAAATGCAGTTGATGGAAAGAAAATGAGAAAAATGCACACTAGACAAAAACAAATAGCACACCATAAATATGGGATTCGACTATGCATGAGATTCTGAGTTATTTATAAACGTTTTGCCATTTTCCTCTCCTTTTTTAAATATATTGAACTATGTCCAGGATCTCCATTTTCCTGAATATAAAATCTGAGTATATTTGAAAAAAAGCTTATAGCAACTACTGGTAATTTTTCATGATTATATAGAGGGTTCATATAAAAAATGTAGAACTTGTGATAGTAGAAAAGCAATTATGATACATACATTGTTTGATTTCCCACTCTTTAATATTAATGCTTTTTTATCAGTATGTGGTTAAAAATTTAATACATTTAAAGATAAACTTCTTATAATTTTTTTCTAATTGCCTTCCAGGATTGTTTAGAATAAAATCAGCGCTCAATGTTATTTTTTTTGGTTTTCCCCTTCTCCAAGCACAAGTGCATGTGATGTTTAATTTGCAATATCCAAAAACAGAATAAATTAAAACTATGTGCTACAAAGTGATGACACAAAACCATAATGATAAACACATTTCCTCATCAGTAACAATGGATTGTTTCCTCCCTTTTTAAACAGAATTTATTATCTGGTTAGAGCTGTTGAAAATTGAAGAAATCTGATTTATTTATTTATTTATTTATTTTAGATCCTGCCTTTATTACTTTTACATATAACTCAAGGCACTGAACATATCCAACACATTTTCATCCTCCTATTTTTCCCACAACAAACCTGTGAGATGGGTTGGGGTGAGAGACAGTGACTGACCCAAAGTCACCTAGTCACATAGTTTTCATGTCCAAGGCTGGACTTGAACTCAGTGTTTCCTGCTTTCTAACCTGGTGCCACAACCACTAGACCAAACTGGATCTTATGAGTATATAAACAAAGAATTTTTAAGGCTACTGAGAACACCAGATTTTTACACTCTCCAAACCAGAGAATATATCAGGTTTAATTTTCATTAATATTGGAGTATAAGAATCTTGAGATTACTCATTTGAAATTAATATTTAAAAATTGTTTATGTAAATTATTTATATAATAGAAAAATTTATAGAAAACATTTAATGAGGGAAAAGGAGACTAACTCTGAACAATAAAAGTAAAAGACATGAAAGTTTTCAAATTTTACAGAAATTAATTTCTGCCATTCAGTTTATTGTTTCACTCTAGAAATAGAGTCACAATTAAAATATAAGTTGCTTGAAGACTGCACATTGCCGTTCCTAGTAAAGAAAAGTCTTATTATTCAGAGCTAAGAATAACCTTTAAAAGCATTAAAAGCATAACAGAATTTGGAAGATAAAGCACTACAGTTGCATGAATTTGCCTAGAATGGTTTTGATTATATTTTCTTAGAAACATTTAGGGA
Source organism: Ptyas mucosa (assembly GCA_012654045.1). Classification (NCBI taxonomy): domain Eukaryota; kingdom Metazoa; phylum Chordata; class Lepidosauria; order Squamata; family Colubridae; genus Ptyas; species Ptyas mucosa. The sequence continues at coordinate 14,127,262 of WNWU01013802.1, forward strand.
ACGTAACTGATGCTTTCATTATAAAGCATCTAGTTTGTCTAATACAAGACAGAGTCATATTCTGTGCTTGCTTTAGTTACAGAAGCTATAACAATTATAAATTAAGAGTATTTCTGTTTTGTGATCATGACTTTCGCACCTACCTACTCTTTTGTTAAGCAGAATTCTGACTTCCCAGGAGCTACACATACTGAATATCTTCAAAGTAATTAACATTGTATTACTTTGGATAGTTAAATAAGGCATGAAGACTAGAAACTAGGAGACCATGAATCTTGTCCTGCCTTAGGCAAGTGGCCTTGGACAAATCATTTTAACCTGAGGAAGAAGGCAATAGCCTACATGAGGACCAAAAGCATTGTAGAAAGTGAAATCAAGCTTCAGGATTCCTTTTGCAGGATTCCTTTTGCAGTCTGCCAGGGTCCCCATTCATGTTTTTAAAACTGAAATAATATCTCAAAAATAAATAGAACAGGGAGATTGTTAGTCAATAAGGAATGAGTTGGTGAAAGCAATGGACAACACACTAGGGACACAGGCAATAAAGATGGCAAAAACTGGGGTAATAGCCTATTACTTAAGCTCATTTAAAGAAATGAAAACTGCATATAAAGAAAACTGTCATCCTCAAGGCCAAACCAGCAATAATAAGGCAGAATTAATTAACATAAAAGCTACTAAAAAAAGCTTCCCCACTCTAAAGCTACTAATAGATAAATGAAAAAAAGAGAGAGAAAAAAGAAAGCATCCTTACTGCTGGGCTGCTCCAAAGACTGACAACACAAGAGAAAGGGGGGTGGGGGACCGAAATCCTCTATTTATCCAAATGAAAGTGAAAGCAATTGCAAAAATAATTTTTGTCTCACTGTTTCAGAGTTTTGAAAACCAAAGGGAAAAAAAATCAGTTTTCATCTAAATATAGCAGGTAAACAAACTAGAACTAGAAAAGAAAGGTTGTGGAGAACTGTTCCAGAATAAGTAGAAAACAATCACATAAAAAGCTAATATTGCAGTCAAAAGGCAATGAAGAAACACACAGTTTTTTGCCCCAGTCATCATTGAGGAAAATATTCTAAACCTTAAAAGAAAGGTTACTTTATTATTCTAGGTGTTAACAAAAGATTAACACTTCTGGGCAGGAAATCCATTTATTCATTTTATTGAAAAATTTAACACCAAGGACATCTCTGGAATATATGTGATTGTAGTATTAAAACCATGCCCAAACTGCTCAGTTTTACCTAAATTTTATTTAGAGTGTCAAGAAAAGTGGTTGGCATTATGATACAACTTTTATAATGCTGAGTATTCAAGCATTTTCTGTAATAATCCAGCAAGAGAGAACAAAAACAAAGAATTGGCAGCAAATAGGGATAAATCTCTTCCAATTTTCACCAAAAGGACAGCAGATGACCGTATGTCAAATTACATTTTGGCAAAAATATATTGTTGTGTCTCCAACTGCTTGTGTAAAACACTAACAACAAGTGAAAGGCAGAAAACCAATTGCAATGAAAACTAGGATTTTATGGAAACATAGAAACCAAATACAGGCAGTATGGAGGAATTAGAAATGTATTCGTAACATTTTGAGAATGATTTTTACTGTTCTTAGTAAAAAAAAAACCCCATATTTGATCAGACATCACTTGAACTCCAGATTAGAACTCCAGAAACTAAGCTAATACATTCATCACATCCCACAGTTGTAGAAGCATTTCTACGTCATCCCTGATCCATGGAGGCCACTCAATTCAGAGTTCAAGGTTGGTGGCAGCCTGTTTGTGTGTGAAGGTTTGAAGTTGTTATCAGGAAATCCACCCTCTTCCTCAAACATACTCTACTCTAAACACCACCACCCACTACTCCTCCCCTGTATTGATAGGATAGTTCTTACTTTGTATTTGGCTTAATAGTAGGCAGAGTCTTATGTTGCTGGATTTTTTTAAATGTGATGTTTTATATATTTAAATTAAATGTTTAAAATATGAAAGGAAACATGAACAGTCTTTGTTCCCAAAATGGGCTAATAATCTTCAGGTGATCAAACTATAAAAATATTAGTTATTATCATCTACTCTATTTAAAAATCTACAATAAATAAAATAGATGATTTTGATTTTTGTAGATATATTTCTCAGGCTGCAATGCAGTGCAGTGACTTTAAATTCATCAAAAGGATAAGAAAATGGCAGGAATGTAGGACTTTTATTCAGAATCTGCTCTGCATTCAAAAGTATAAAGAAATATTTCAACAGAAACTCTGCTTTACCCTTCTCTCACTGTGCTAGATGGCAATTGGTAATTTAAATTTTCAGCATTCCTGCCCAGGAAACTATCTCTTAATCTACCTCAAATAGAGGTCATAGGACATAGGCACTGAAAAACAACAAGAACAGAATAGAAAATATAAAGTTCCATCAATCCAAGATGATGAAAAGTGAGAGCTGAGAGGAACAGAGTCATACTTAAAAAGAGGACTTCAGTATGTGGTCATTATAACTTGCATTTATAGTAAAGCAAAAAATAATAATAATGCACAGCTCCGATTCAAAGAGAAATAGGAGCTTCAATGTACGAGAGTGTGCGTTTAGCACACACAGACAGAGGCCCAAAGAAACTAGCCTTTCATACAGCATCTGTGCAGTCCTTCTGGCATTCAAAAGGTCAAAATATAAAATGTGAAACCATTTCTATAATCAGAAGCTACAGGGAAAACAGGAGTCTCATTCTTTTCCCAGGCTTTCAGCTGAAAGGATATATAGGCTGCCAGCCTGGCATGGGGATTGGCACCAGGCCATATTCACAAGAATTAGATACTAACTTTATTACCTAGTGTATTATGAATCATATGTTCATTCAAATGCGGCACAACTCATGCTTTTGCATACTTTGTTTTAGGCCAAGGATATGCAATAGTGCCCTCCGCCTAACTCTGAAGTGTCATATCCCAAATCCCTTGACACTATCCATGCAGTTGTAGTTGACAAGAACAAGTAGTGACAAATCTGGAAGATACCAAGCTGCCCACTTCTGATTTAGGATTCTCTTTCAAAAGATTAACTGTCAAATCTGACCAAATACCCCTTCAAACAAAAACAGCTATATGAATAAACTAATCCAAAATCACAAAACAAAACAGGAAGAAGAATAGGGTAAAACTGCTTTCCTACTCCTCCTTTCCTATATGCATTGATTGTGTATCAAGAGAGAGAGAGAGAGAGAGAGAGAGAGAGAGAGAGAGAGAGAGAGAGAGAGAGAGGGAGAGAGAGGGAGAGAGAAATATAGATAGCTATGGGGGAACATTCATTCATAAACAGATCTATCCACTTTTTTCTCAGCATCAATAGAATTAGTATTTAGGAGCAGAACATCTAAACTCACATCAATAGAATTAGTATTTAGGAGCAGAACATAGGGAGGAAGGGAAGAAGGAGAGAAATAGAAAGAAAACATCCCACAGGAAACTTAACTCCATTCCACAGCACACAGTTATCATTTTACAGAAACATACAGTGCGTTATTATAACTTGCTGTTCCTAGAAAGAATTAGACATTTCTGCCAACAGCCACAACTTTTCTTAAAAACTGTAAACATTATGCAGAGGCTTTCAGACTATTATATACCTTTGCCAGTATTCCTCCAAATAAATCCTCAGTTAGGAAGTCATCTTACCGCCTGATTGGCTAAAACTAGGCACGAAACTGCTTTTTATAGTCATATGATAAACATATCCACTAGATGGATCAAACAGAGCTGAAATTGCATAGAAATCTTCTTTTGTTGATAACTGCAGTCTTTCTGAATCTGAAGCCTACTTGTTAAACTGAAATCAAGATGTTTATGAGCATCAGACATCTTTTCTTGTTTAGCCAAGTATGCAATGCAGGGAATTACCCAATCTCATATTTGAAATACTGATGTTTTAATTAAACTAGTTTGGACAATGTATCAATGGAATTAATGTGATATTGGGGTCATAGGATATGGAAATATGTAACTACTGTTTATATGTTCTAATCCAAATAAAGTAGAACAAAATAATGTCTGAAATACATAGCTTTAAGTTATCTATTGTTGGATTGAAAAGCTCTTATCTGTTGTGCATGTTCCAACTATTTGCTTACTGGTACAGGTAGTCGTCAATTTATGACCTTTTGTTTAATGATGGTCTGGAATTATCACAGTCTTAGAAAGGGTGCTCTATGGACCAAGACCACTTTTGGTTATTGGGAAACATTGCACTCCTACACCCCTACAGTCACACGATTGTGATCTGAGCGTTTGGCAATCTTTCGCACTTGCCAAGTGCCCAGCAATCACGTGATCGCCATTTGCAATCTTCTCTGCCAATAGACGGTCAATGGGAAAGTCAGTATGGAGAGTTGCAAGCTGCTGTCACCTGCCAAGAGGACCCGTGCAAGTGGCACAATCAGGCATGGAGCTGTCATCCTTCGGGAGGAAGTTTTTCTCAACCAGCCCCCAGAGACGAAAGGGAGCCAAAATCTAAGTAGGATTTTCAGTTTCTGAGTGAAGGGCACAGTGCAATAAATGAGCATGGGGTGCCTCAGGGAAAGGGGGGGTAAGGGGTCCCTGGAAGGCTAAGTGCAAGCTCCATGCAAATAATTCGCCATAGCCAACCCGTAGAAGCCCCAGCCTGGCTCAACAGAGCGGTGCAGAGCCACAGCTGCCCTGGGAAGTTCCAACCACATGATGCAAAACTAAAACTGTCCCAGGAAGCCCGAAACTCAACCCAGCAAAGAATCACAAAGCCCCAGCCACTCTACAGTCCAAGGCCCCTGCTGTCCTGCACTCCTGCCCCTGCCTGAGTTTCCACCTTCTTGCTGCCGCTGCTGACAAGGCATGCAAAAAGGCCAAAAGAGCAGAGATGATGGGAGATAGAAAGTTGGGAAGAGCTGAAGTGCCCCTTCGGTCATAAGTGTAAATGGGCTGCCGAGCATTTAAATTCTGATCATGTAAGCCTGGGGGTGCAACATCCGTTACTTCACGGACTGGGGGTATGTACCATTCATTCAGTACCAACATAGGTGCCTACGTTGTAATTTGAGGACTATCTATGCAGAGCCAATGCCTGTAATCAAATGTGTCTATAAGAAGTGCAGAAGCTGCCAAGGTCTTCCTGAAGCAGAAGCTGCACAAGCATGGGCCTCTTGTAGCATGAAAGAGGCCATTATGCAGCTAACAATTATTAAAGATAATGGATGAACAATGGGTAAGCTGTTCTTCCGATATTATTCTAACAGCTGGTGGCTTCACTTCCAGTTCATTCACCCAGATGCCAACTCCTTACAACAGGAAGAATGCTCTCTCTCCCAGCTTTCTTCACTACATTGTAGAGAAGAACCCAGAGATGGAAAATTTTGTAACTTTCATGAAAAACGCATTTGTGAATGGGCATGCAGAATCTGTCTCACTAAACAACGAAGTCAAAGAATGCTGGTATTTCCTAACCATTTGCAAACACCAGGGCAAGTTACAGGTGTGTGTGACCCATCTGACTTTTGGGGTGAGGTATCATCCATATGCTAATGTTATCCAGTTTTATATCTTTACCCAGGGATGCCTGAGAGATGCCATGGACACCCTACCTCAATGCCTGTAGTCTGTAGAGGTCTAGATGGGGTGCAAGGACTTAGGATCAACCCAAGCAAGACTAAGTGACTGGGTGTTTGGGCCTTCTGGTACCAAGGTTTTTCCACCTATGATATTGGTTAGGGTGGCACTGCCTCAGGCGGATTTAGCATGCAATCTGGGAATCCTTTTAGATTTATGTCTCCTGCTGGTAGAGCAAGTGGTAAGTATGGCAAAGACAGCCTTTGCACACTTTTGGATTGTGCACCAATTGTATCCATTTATAGATAGGAGGCTCTGCTAATTCTTACTCCTACTCTTGCGACCTCCCATTTGGACTACTGCAATGTATATTACATGTCAGGGTGGATTTGATTTAAATCGATTTAAATCATGATTTAAATCACTAGTAAATGAATCATAATTTTTAATTATTGAATTAAATGAAAATGAATCATAATTTTTAAAGAGCAACTGTCATCTCTGTCCCGCAGTGGCCTCTCCTCTAACCCGCTGTTGACTCACCAAGAGTCCCATTCACTTTAATGGGACAGCTGGTGATGCGGCAGTGACATAACAAGGTAAGGGACATGGCAGGCAGCAGGTGAGAGGATGCCCGCTAATAGGCACTGCCATGATGGATCTGAAATGACAGGTGCTCTTTAATATTATATTTATAAGCTGCTTAGAAGATTTCACTTTCCTTTTTACTGCTTGCCCCTCCTCTTCACACTTAGAGCCTGGTGGTACAGATGTATTTCTCTTCAAACGATCATAGAGTATGTAGTGTAAATAGATTTGTAAAACAATGGGATAAAGGAATATTCTATAAAACTTTGTTTTATGATTTATCTCGTGGTTATGGTGAAATTGTGTGAATGCATCAATGCAGTGCATGTTAGCTCAGCTTGCAGAGCTTGGATTCATTGAATGAATTTACCAAAAATGTAAATATTGCAGAATAAGCTCCATTTCATGCCGAATAAACTAAATTATTAATGTACCTTAAATAGAAAACTATCTTTAGATAGATTTTTACTCCAAAAGCATTTTATTAAAACAAATTTGATAAAAATAAAAAAAAATCTGATCTAAATTATGGGAAATGTGGAAACCTTCCTTGTAAGCTTTTGAACAGCTCTAGGTCCCACATTTTCATGCTTTCATTTCTCTCACAACATTGCACACAAACAAATTTGGTATCTTTTCAGATGCTTCAGCAATGATTTATCTGAAAATTATTGATACATAAGGAATATACCCTGTAAACTTGATTCTCAATAAAATAAAATGGGTGCATTTGTTTGAAAACACTATTCCAAATTGGATTTGTAATGGTCAAGACAGAATGATTCTCCATGTTTGACAGAAGTTATTGCTGGTGCAAGGTATGGTGCAGAACTGCAAGGTAACAAAACAGGGATACCCTCATGAATTTTAGGAGAGAATATCAAGAAATATGTATGAGGTGCTCAATAGATCATCACAGAGTTGACCATTTTAAGAAACATATAAAACGGTGTGTAACCTTTAGATGATATTAAGGATGAGAGACACTTGAGGGCAGATTTTTGGATAGACTCAGATTCCAGAAACTTAAAAAGTTTTATGTACTTGGTAATTAATTTTTTACTGTGTAGGGGGAATTCTGGCTTTGTAAGCCATGCTGTCTGTGTCTATGCACGTTGTTCTGCATGTTCTGACCTTGAAGTATGGTTTGTAGAATTCTGCTCAGCAGAAAACATAATGCCACTATTGTAGTTAGATTCACTTCCTGATGCATTCAACCCTGTTGCTTACATATACATAGAGTTTTCTGGTTGGTTGCAGTTACACACCAGTACAAATTAGTGATCAGTGTAAATCTTTACTATGTTATATTGAATGTACATGTCATTCTCAGAAAAACCTATCTAAAACAAAACGTACATGGACTATAGCTGTTAGAAACCAATTGTGGAAACAAACAATGTTCAAATATAATCACCAAAATAATAAAAAATATGTAATGTGAGTTTATTAAACCATTAAATCAATCAAAGTTTAGCTAAATTAGTTTAAGCTTAATGAATATTTTTACCCCATCCAAGATCACAGACCCCTTGAAATCTCTATGGATTCCAAGTTAAACCTTCTGTCCTACGGTAGGAGGTCTCAAATCCTGCCTATTAGGAACCAGACCAAGCCAGCAAAACTTCAATTGCGCATGCCTGGAATCCAGGTAGTACACAAAATCGCCCCTCCCCACCAGTCTGTGGAAAAAGTTTCCCGGAAACTGGTCCCTGGTATAAAAAAGGTTGAGGACCACTGCTTTACAGCATCCATAGGACACTGATCAAGAAAATAAAAACGAAGGAATTCCTAAATGTAGTCCCTGTGTAAGGTAATCCATGGGAAATATATTTGAGAATGGATACGCAGAATCTGCATCACCAAATAAAGAAATCAAGGAATGCTGTTATCTCCTAACCATGTACAAAAATCATCAAGATAGATGGCCAACAGTAATGCCAAACCATACAAGAGTGAACAAAATGCAATTAGTATATTTAGTCAGCACTTTATTAAAATTTCACAGGCTGTAAACTTTGGTTGACAATATGAATATATTGGAGAAAATATGGGAAACTGGTGTTAAATTAACATTAATATAAATGATATACCAATGGTACATGACACTGACTAAACAGTCAGAAATGTATAAAGAAGTATCAAATCTATGTTGGAAATGTGAAAAGGAAGAGGGGACTTTTTACCATGCAAGGTGGACTTGTTAAAAAGAAAAGCAATTTTGGGTGCAAATTCACATCATGATTTTAAAAAAGGTACTGCAAATTAATATTACAATAAAATCAGAATTATTATTGGATTTTATGAGTGCTGAACTAAAAAGAAATATAGGAAACTGCATATACTAACAGCAGCAAGATTATGCTACATACAGAACTAAAGAATAATGAAATAATCATAGAAGAAGGTTGAATTATAAAATTGACTTAATTTTATAATGGCAAAAATGGCAAAAATAACTAATTTGGTTAGGGGAAAAATACTGTTTTAAAAGACTAGAAGCCTTACATGGACTTTTTGCTGAAAAAAGAAACGATGGAACTAAAAGAAGAAAAGATAGAACTGATGACTGAGGAATTTGGAGATTAAAAGGATTAATAGAACAGGGAAATAGTTAGATGACAATTACTGGATAGAAAGACCAGCAGAAGTCAAAACTCTGAGCTTCCTTTCTTTTTTTCATTTGATTTCTTACTTTTTTCTTATTTCCTTTTTTTTCTTTTCATGTTTATACTTTTATTGTGTTGTAAAATTCTAATAAAAATATTGTTTTAAAAAGCACTGTATTAATAATTTTACTTGTACATCACTATAATGGCAGAAGAAACACCACCACTAACATTTCATGGAGGATGAAATGAGATTATTAATTCAAAGCCTCCGTTTCCTGTTGCTACTGATCCAGAATCTCCTAATAATTCCTGTTATGCTTTTCACTCAGAAGATGGGAGTGAACTTGGCACTACTTGAGATGTTCATGACCAAGAACCTGTACAAATGTCAACAAAGACAGATACCACGTCTCACCAACTCATTTTAAACCCCCACAACTCTACAGATAAGATGCAGTCCATTCAATAGAATTCCAAGTTGGTGGTCTGTTCTGCTGAACGACATGTAAGTAAACTAGATTCATGGCTCCTGAAATTCTTCACTCAAACTATGTACACTCAAGATGAAAATATTTGAAAAGCAGAAATTAAATAAATGACCATAAAACTCTTTTCAGGACCATAACTGAAAGATGCATAATTAATATGGATCAAACTAGTACATATTAGAAATATTCAAACTATTTGCATCCAAAACAGGAAAGAAGCTTCATATTTGGTGTGGCTATGATCACCGTACCTGTCACTAGATCCTTAAATGAATTATGCTTTTTAATAGGTTCATATGCCATCTGCATGGTCCCAAGAAAGTGTATGTTTGAATTAAAGTGGCAATGTTACCATTTCTTTATCATGTCTCTAACTCAACGCACATATATTCCTGGGATCATGCAACTACCATAAGAGTGTACAAATGATGTGGTTTCTTTAAATAGTTATTGACAGGTACAGCTAACATGGCAATGTTGGATCTTAAGAATATTTTACCAGGAACAATCTTCATTGCAGATCTGGAACATGTTTTGGGATAAGACCCCAGATATTAAATCAGCACTGTTGCTACTTGTGAACTTTTTAAAAAAATTAACCTGATATTAATTCTAATGTAATTTTTTAATAGTAAGAACTACATTCTACATTTTCTACGCTCTCAAACTACTAATTTCTTAAACAAATCTTACCTACAGAAGTCATTAGCATAACTTCATTGCGCTTTGATTCAAGTTTTTCTCTCACCCATGGAAACTCTTGTAAGGATTCTAGAAATGCTTCAAATGCCTTAGGCCCTCTTGTTGGAAGGATATCAAGAAGTACCAAAGTTTTCCGTTGGTTAGTAACTTGGGCCCTTATTTCTTGCACATGATTGTCTGTTAGAATTTCTTCTTGATAAAGATATTGAATGATAAAACCCTCAACCAGCAGGTCTGCACACAGCTCCAGGCGCAAGGAGCGCAAAACCTGCTTGTCTCTGGCATCCATCCTGAGAAAGAAAAAAATATGTGAGTGTTCAACTTTGAAGATATCACTTTGGAACCCTATCAATACGCATTTGTAAAATATGGCTAATTATTTTTATAAAGGTGACTATGATGAAGCATTAGTGGAGAAAAAAATACAGGCTTGGCTAAGATTTTTCATAATGGAACAGTTTCATGTTCCTATAGAAAAGATGCTATCAAAATGTGACATTTGTAGCCATATTTTTGGAGGCTAGAACTTCTAGCATTAATGGGTGTCACCTAGCTTGGATGTTTTTTGAACAGCAGGTTGCGTGCGTGCGTGTGTGTGTGTGTGTGTGAGAAGGGCATATTGCAACGACTGTCTTATTTAATATTTCATGTCCACTGATATCTGTTGTAAAGACTAGGACAAATCTAAAATATAAAGACATCATTGATTATGGTTTATCATTTTAATCTGGCATGTTTTAAGATGATTTCTTCAGTTTAAGTTAGTTTTAAACATATGTACAACATATACTCTTTCCTAAAACAAAGGAAAGTGACTAGGTTTACAAATTACAAAAATCATGTGGTTTGGTTCTATAACAGAATGTTGTATAAGCCTACTTAATTATAGTTTATTCAGCAAATAAGCAACTGAAAGCTTAACAGTTAGGTTAATATAATATACTTTAATATATAAAAATATTTTCTGAGGTTTTCGCTGGTGTTTGTATGTAGGTCTTTGGTTGTTTGGGTTTTCTCCCGCGTAAAATTAGAAGTGTCTTGGCGACGTTTCGACGAAGTCTCATTCGTCATCTTCAGGCTGGTGTTTTCGGCTTTGTGCTTCTAGGAGCAATGTGTGATTGCAGCTGTTTCTTCCTTTTAACTGCTAGTGGGGTTGTGAACTGATTGGCTAGGCAGAAATAGATCTATCTTAGTCTCCCAATGGGCAGCAAAGAGCTTGCTGGCTGCTAGAAGAAAAAAAGCCCCAAAACTAGTGAATGAGATTTCACTGAACTAGGGCTGCATAAAATCTTGGCTTACGTAGGTAGAACCTGGCTAAAGAAAAATACACATAAAACCTACGAAAAAGAAAGAAAAAAAAAACACACACACACACATGTGTGTGTGTGTGTGTAAAACAATTGTGCTGCAAAACAAAGCATCCACTTCAAACATGTATTCTAAGGGTGTTTAGGGTTACACATAGACTCCCAATTTTTTAATTTTTTAATTTTGAACAGTCAACTGCAATCCAGCGCTTTATTTGGAAATGTGTTTATCTACTTCCCCAGTGGGCCTGCATTTTAAAAAAAGACAAAGCTAAATAGAGGTAAAGCTAAATAGAGAACTTTTTAAGAGTATGGCTGTCTGAGGAATTCTGGGAGTTGAAATGTACACATCTTAAAGTTGCTGAGGTTAAGAAACACTGAACTACAGGATTGATGGGAAGCAGCCATATCTGATTGGTCTGACATGCCCATCACAATTATTTGTGAGAGGACCCTTAATATACACAGATTTCAAAATGTGCCCATTTGCTCCAAAAACTTGGGCAGTTTAGGACAGTGCACAAATCCAATTGTTATCTAATGCTTTTCTCACTTAACCTGTATTGCAAACGGTTCAGTATTTCTGAACATGATTTTCTTTGAAAAACAGCTAGAAATTCAGCTGATTTAAAATAGAGCACTATTTTGACTGGACCTAGCTGAACAAGCTTCATCTTCTAATTTGTTTCCAGCTTTGTTTTTAAATCCACAAACCAGATGTGTCCAACCTTTTGGCTTGCCTGGGCTGAAGTGAATGAAGAGAAATTGTCTTTGACAGCACATAAAATATATAATATAGTTAATGTATATAAATAGCAAACATCCTTTTTAAATACATTTTTAATAAAATCTTGAGGGACTGAATTACTAGCTGTCCTAGGCTGTGGATTAGACATGCCTGCCCTAAAAGGTTTGGGATTGGGGAATTTGAAAGACAATATATCCCCATGTGCTCCTCAGTTCACCTACATCTTTAGCAGATCTTAGATTCTGTTCAATGTCTTTCATTGGCAGAAACCTCAATATGTCAATCACTATATTATTGTAGCAACAACCTTTAAAATTCTGCCTAGCTGTGTCTAAAGTGCCTTAGAAGAAGCACCCCAGTATCTTCTTAGAAAAGTTGACATATTTTTGACTAGGATCTCTGAAGTTAATCCTGATTTTCTCAAAACTGTCAGTCTTATCGTGCAATATAATACCATCTAACTGAGTTTTGCTTTTCCATAGATTGACGTGAGCCACTTTAGGAAAACTACCCAAGCAAAATCTTGAATTGTAAGATAAGAATAAATAGATGCTCTAAGGGGGCCTTAGAATTACAATTAGAAACATAGCAAGCTGTACAAAGTATTACAAAAGAAATAGCAATCGGAGAAAAAATAGAAGCATTAAGCTTTTTAAATGGTCTGGGTAATCATATAAGTTCAACATGTTTACATTTCTTGTAACATTTTTTGTTTTTAAATATGTATGTATATTGATTTTTAATTTGTTTGTATTGGGTTGTTTTTACCTGTTGTGAGCCACACAGAGTCACTTAGATGAGATGGGAAGCCATGCAAATAGAATAAATAAATCATGATTTATCTTTTTTCATGGACTCCAGGATAACATAAGGGATTTTCCTCACACACCCTTCTATTAACCAAGTGAGAAGAATTCCAGGTTTCTTTATTTTGCCTTAAGTATATTTTTAGACCACTGTATTCAGAACCCAATTTAAGAACCAGCCACGCTCATATCATTTTATTTTGGACGCTCATTTAAGCAGCTTTCAGACATTGCTATTCTTCTCTCTTTAAAATTATGCAGGCAGCAATAACAGTCAGCTCACAATTGAAAGCCATTACTTGCAAAATGTAATTCAATAACATTTTTTTTAAAAAAGTAAAAACAGCAGAACGTTGTCCCAGAAAGAAAAACTGCAGAGAAATGAAGTTGCACTGCAGGTTTATATAAAGCCTGAGAAAATAAACCGGACTGCTCTGAAAACTCTCCGTTGGCCCAATAATCAGCACAATAAAAAGAACAAAAAAGCTGTTCTTTTAAAGTACTTACAAAATGAAGCGAAAATGTTATTTATTAACTCCAGGCGTAATTCTGAACTGCTCCCTCTGCACCATTTTTCCTGGAGAGAAAATCGCGAAACAGGAAGTGCTCCTTTCCCGCATTTCTTACAAGCGACAGACCTCGATGAAAGGCGGGCGCTTGAACCAAACTTGCGCGACGATACGGGTCGGAAGTTCTTGCATCCTTTTGCCGCCATTTTGCTTTTCGCTTACAAGCTTGGAGGGAAGAGCGGAGCAATCTGAAATTGGAAACGTTGTTTCTTGTGATTTGATGCGTGGGTTACTCGTAAAAGTTGAAAAGGAACAGAAGCTTTTATTTCAAAACCATATTACGACCAAAAACATGGTAAAAGCCTGGCTCTGAATATATCGAAACTACAATTCCCAGAATTCCGTGGAACTACGCTACGCATTGTAATTGCGTGAACCTCAGAGAAGCTAGAAAATATTTTTTATCTTTCTTCAACTTGGAACAAGAATCAATGCTCCTGAAATTCTGTACAATTACCATATGATATATCTGAAATGAGTTGCAATTTAACTTTTTGGTATTTACTGATGAAATACACTATATTGCTAAATCAACATTAATATATGAATAAATCTAAAAATTCAGAAGATTCTAGGGCTGTATAGATTGTGGTGCAACAATCAGGATGACAGCTAGATGGCAGTAAAGTGATTTTACATCTTTGTTGCCATCTTGTGGTTCTCTGTGGAGTTATGCAGCACCAATAAGGCAATTCAAGAAGAATCAATTGTGTGGCCACTACTAAGGTGTGGCCAAAACACATATGCTGTTTATCACTAAATTATGTTTTCTTCTAACAGTTGCTGTAATGGACTGTGAGAAGTATTATATGTGTGACTCAAAACTGAAACTTTAGAAGTATTATTCAAGAGATAAATTCAGTTTTGTGTTAGAAAGGTTATGAGAACAGAATGGATCATGTTTTGCCCAGGTTCTTAAAACAAGAAATTAACACCATTATTGGTATAGACCAGGCAGCCCATAAGATCATAAAAAACAAAGGAAGCTTGTTATTTATATACATTAACTATATTATATATTTTATATGTGGCCCATGATAGTTCATATTCACTCAATGAGGCCCAGGCAAGCCAAAAGATTGGATACTCATAGTTATAGACCCTATTTCTAAGCCATTTGACCCAACCCTGGGTATAGGTGGCCAATTTGTTAGGCACTTTGGCTTTCTGATTTCTGTTAATAAAGCCATGTCAGTGAGCAATAAGACTGCATCAATCTCTGATTTGGTAGTAGATGAGCATGCATACCTGAGACATGACTGAGCAGTAACTGGAAGGTAGCCCAAGTGAATATATAATCATTTCAAGTACTGCAGCAGAGATGGCAAGGCCAAAGAAAATGGATTGCCATGGCCATGCATGAGACTCTAGCAGTGATGAAAACTGCTTCAGAGGTAACTGTGTATGAGTGTCTGCATGGAGACAGTCTACAGAAACAAGGTAAGGTTGCTGGTAGTATAGCAGTATTCTTATAAAAACTGGATGTTGTTAGAGCATCCAGGACTTCAATCTCCATGCTCTGGAGGATGGAACTGCAGTAAGTTTTATGAGTAAATGGCCTCCATGGCCACTGTAGGTTTGTTGCAAATAATTGTGATCCCATGCACCTAGATAGGTACATGCCACACTACTTGTGTCTTCAGAGGAGATGATACATTTCCTGAAGATGGAAGATGATAACATCTTTCCTTTGGCTTGGTAAAATCATTTCATTGTTGCACTATAAACCCTGGATGTCCTGGACATGGGTAACAGTCTCTAGAATTTTCCATCCCTATAATCCATTGGATCCAGACATTCCGGATGGTATTTGGGTTTTTTTTTTGTTAGTAGGCATGTTTTTTCTGATTTGATTGATTACAATGACTATTTCTTGAAGTCAGAGATTAATAGAATGCAGGGTGAGTTGTTCCTACAATCCCTGCATGATTGTCAATCCTGGGTAGCAACTTGAAATGGGCCTCCTTGGTTCTGTTAGATTTCTTGACAGTATTCAGAATCATTGAATGTGATATCTTCTGGACTGTCTGCCAAGTAGGGAGTTTGAGGCACTGTTCTATAGTGAGTGAAACCACTCCTGCTTAAGCAGCCAATTCCTATCAGTAGTTCTAGGAGGGCAGCACTCAAGTTAATAGCAAGTCCTTTGCTGTTTATCATCTATATGAAACTGCTTGGAGAAGTCACCCTTCTGTTGGAGTGAGGTATCAGTATGCAAGCGACATTCAGTTAAACATTGCCATCTCAATCCAAACTAGAAATTCTGTGGAAACCTGAATCAGTATCTAGAGCTGTGATGGTGAACCTATGGGACACGTGCCACAGGTGGCACATAGAGCTATTTCTGCGGGTACGCAAGCCGTCACCCTAGGTCAGTTCTGCGCATGCGCGTACGCCTCCTGCCATCCACCTGATTTCCAGGTCCCTGCCATGCATGTGGGAGACGCACACACATGTCCATGCCGCCCCTCCCCTCCCAGGAATCTCCATGCAGCCCGATTTGGATTCCAGGTAAGTACAGGGCTTGCACGGAAGCTCTGGGAGGGTGATAAATGAGCCTAGTGGAAGTCTGGAAATGGGTCGGTTCCACTGGGGGAGGCCGTTTTCGCCCTCCTGGAGGCTCCAGGAAAGCCTCCAGAGCCTCTGGAGCCTGGGGAGGGCAAAAAACAGGCCTACTAGAAGCCCGGAAACAGACGTTTCCGGTATCCGGAAGCTTCAGGGAGGCCTGCTTGGCCCAAAACGGGGTTCGGGGGAGAGCGTGTGCCTGTGGGGGGTGGAAGTGCCTGTGGGGGGGTGTGCACCTGCACAGGGGGTTGCACCCACATGTGCAGGGGGGTGGGGCATGCGTGAGGCATTGCATTATGGGTGTGGGCAAGTGTGTGCGATAGCACGCATACACGTATTTTTGGCACCCGAGGAAAAAAGAGTCCCGATGGCGCAGTGGACTAATTCACTGTTATTAAGATCAGCTGCTTGCAATTACTGCAAGTTCAAATCCCACCAGGCTCAAGGTTGACTCAGCCTTCCATCCTTTCTAAGGTAGGTGAAATGAGGACCCAGATTGTGGGGGCAATAAGCTGACTTTGTATAAATATAAAAAATTATGAAGGCTATTGCTTAACGTGCTGTAAGCCACCCTGAGTCTCCGGAGAAGGGCGGCATATAAATCAAATTTAAAAAAAAAAAGTTAACCATCACTGATCTAGAGGGTGTATGAGATGAAATAAGATTAAATTAAATCCCAAAAATCAAATTATTGAATTCCTAGTAATTAATAAGCATCTGGGCAATACATTCACATCAGTAATTTCTCTGGATAATATGCTTCCTCAAAGGATTTAGTTTACAAATTGGGAATCCTTCTGGACTTGTACTTCCTGTTAAACAATAGGTACCCTGTTTCCCCCAAAATAAGACATCTCCGCTTATTTCAGGGTTCAAAAAAATATGAGACAGGGTCTTATTTTTGGGGAAACACAGTAAAGGCCATGGCTAGTGGAATCAGGTATGAGCCTACTTAAACCAAAATGCCCTCAAGATTTGATCACTACAGGTAGTCTTTACCTTACAGCCACAATTGAGCCCATATTTTATGTTGTTACGTGAGAAATTTGTTGTGAGTTTTGACTCACTTTATGACCTTTCTCACCACATATGTTAAGTGAATGACTGCAGTTATTAAATTAATAACACAGTTGTTAAGTGAATCTGGTTTCTCCATTGACTTTGCTTGTCAGAAGGTTGCAAGAGGTTAATCACCTGACCCCGGGACACTGCATCCGTCATAAATGTCAGTTGTCAAACATCCAAATGTAAATTATGTGACCATGGAGATTCTGCAATGGTCGTAAGTGTGAAAAATGATCATAAGTGATCATTTTTCCAGTGCTGTTGTAACTTTGAACAGTCACTAAATGAACTGTTGTAAGTTAAGGACTACCAGTATATGGCTAGACCTAGACTACTACAGTACACATTATGTGGAGCTATGCTAGAGATGACTTGGACCCTGCAACTAGTCCTAATTGTGGTAGCCAGTACACAATCCCACCATTTCAGAATGAATCTATTGTTAAGATTGCTGCACTGGTCACTTATAGGCTTCCAGGAATACATTAGTGTGCTGGTTAAGACCTATATAAATGGTGCAGCACCAAGATGCATAAGGCTCTGTTTTTCCAAAGTTAAATCTGTCATTCTGCTATGAACATGTTAAGATAGTCTATTAAGCATCCCATCCCTCCCACAAAGAATACTGGAATACGTATGAGATACCAGGCTTCCTGTCTAGTAGGCTCTATGATTTGGAACATGCTTCCACAATAGATATATTTGATCCCCTCCCATCTTTTATTTTCTAAGGTAATAAAAGCAGCACACACACTCTAGGTCTGTGATGGCGAACCTATGGCACGGGTGCCACAGGTGGCACGTGGAGCCATATCTGTGGGCACACGAGCGTTGCCTTAGCTCAGCTCCAGCACGCATGTGTGCACCAGCCAGCTGGTTTTCGGGCCTTCCGGGCCCACTGGAAGTCAGGAAACCTCTGGAGCCTGGGGAGGGTGAAAAATGGGCCTGTTAGGCCCACCAGTAACCTTTTTGCTGTCATGTGCCAAAAGGGGGGAGGGACTGCGGGTGTGTGTGTCACGTGCGCATGTGTAGGGTGGGTGGGGCATGGGGAGGAATTGAATTATGGGTGTGGGCACGTGCGTGCGTGACCTCCCCACACTTCTCCTGCTTTTGGCACACGACGGCAAAAAGGTTAGTCATCACTGCTCTAGGTTCTAATTAACTTTTACTGTTTTTTTGTTTGTTTTAATTGATTGGGAAATTCTGTAAATAATATAAACACCCTCCAGCAGCTTGCCTGCTACATTCTGTACCAGCTGTAGTTTCCCAATGATCTTCAAAGGCAGCCTTGTACAGAACTGTACAGTTCAGTATGTTAAGAATCAACAATACTTCACTGTCCAGTTAAACTTCCTATTTGAAAAGTAATTATCTGTTTGCAAATAATCCCTTAAAGAATGCTGTAATAGTGTTGATTCACTAAGTGGGTGGCTTGAAAGTTTTCTCCTTGCTCATTATAAAATAAATGGGAGATGATATCAGGATGTCAAAAAGTCTGAGTATCAGCAGAAAAGAGAGAAGGCAAGAAACAAAGGAGTGTAGTAAGGTGAGAATTCTACTTAAGGGGAACCCTTTCCAAATCTGAAGGGTTATTGCTACAGAAATGTCTCTGTAGCAATCCCTTTTGCACTGCTGTGGAGACAAAGTACATTGCACTCTTCCACAAGGCGGAGAGGAGTGCAAAGATTGTATATGGAGAGCCCCGTACAGTAAGGAGTTAATAGTTTTGTAGTTTATTTTGGTTAAATAGTTCTTTAAAGTACAGCATTAGCAGACATACCCAAACCTAATCTTTCAGTGATTATTTTGAATATTATTAAAAGTTATTATGTAATGGCTACACATGTACATTGCACATTTGACTGTGATTTGATGAATGTACTACAATGGTTGGTGGCTATTCCAACACACTAAGCCAAAAGATATGATAGCTTCGACAATGGATGAATTTTGTTGGTAAGGTTGACACAAACTTCAGGGATTTACTTTCAAATAAATATCAAGACTGTGCTCTAAAAATATTCTAACCACCTCCCCAATTACAAGAGGAAAGAAAATACTGAAGAACTTCAAATAGTCAGCCTATCTTGTGATAATTCTACCAAATTGGCTAAAAGCCCTTTTCTGATGTAAATGAACATGTGCAGTACATCTAGGTCATGCTGCTTGCTCTCAACGACAGCTAAATCTGATCCAACTGCTAATATAAAATCAGGAGTCTATTTTTTTCTAATCAATGTAAAGCTCATAGATACAAAATGCTTTGTTCTCAAAAACAAATTAAAGTTTAAGATTTCCTCAGACTAAACCCATCTCCCAATCCCTACACGCCCATGCTGTTTTCTTGGCAGCAATATGGAAGTGATTTATCATCACCTTTTAACATTGCCACCTTTTAAAAATTGTATAGCCTACAGCCCTGGGAATTTTTGATAGCTTCTGTCCACGAATTAATGAATTATGACCCTGCTTGGTTTTCTCGGGATGGGAAGTGAAGGGGAATTAGTCATGTTTAGCTAAATGTTAGGGTTGTACCTCTCTCCTACTCTTTTTAGAAATAAACCTAAAGCAATGAACTAAAAGCAGAGTAGTCATAAGAGACATACAGCAGTGAGATACTAAGAGGACTTTTGAAACTGGCATTTAACAAACAGCAGGGCTCATAGTATGACCAAATGCCATTTCCTATATTAACTCAGAGCAGGGTTTGCCTGTGTCAAGTCGTGTGCTACATTTCCTGAGTATGCTTATTTTCTGTTGAATACTGATGCATTTGCTGCCACCTGGACTGCATTTTGTTACTTTACTTTAGTGAAAACAACTCTTGTAGATAGAAGTATTACTGAAATCTGTCTCTTTAGATGCAGTTTTCCATATAAAATACAGAAAAGCTGCACACAGTTCAATATTAGATAGGTGACTATATAAATATTTTAAATAAATAAACATACATACAAAGTAGAAATACGTATTATGTAAATGTCAGCATAAGTAATCTGTAATTAAAAATCATATACAATATAGCTATATTTCAAAACATGTACATTTCTGGCCTTATATATTTCTTAAATAAATAAATTAAGATGTATGCATCTGAAAAGAACTTTAGGGTCTACCAATATGGAAGTACTTAATGTACGTTTTGGTTACAATAAAATGAGTAAGAGTACATTTTTATTCTCTAGAGAAGAAAGAACCAAAATTAGACTTGGTAGCAAACTGCTGTTTCACTGCTAAGTTACTAAGAATAAATTATATCTCTCAACTTTGTATCTAAGTGTTTTAATATGGTACTTTATATAACAGATCAGGCTAAAACCATTTTTCACAAGAAGTACAGCAATTGAAATAATAATAAATATTTATGCATAACCTGAAATATGTAAAAATTGATTGAACAATAAGATATATTGCTTCCTGCACTGAAATATAATAATTTTCAGGACACTTTTAATGTAGCTACAGAATAAATAATAATAGATATTTACTGAATATCTTTAATAGAATTTAAATAAAATAGACTGAATTCAATGTCACACTGTGTCACAAGGTAAGTTATATCTTTTTAATCATAATAACCATAAACAAAATCCTATTTTAGTGTAATACATGAAGGCATTTATAGATTGATTTTATATACATTGTATGGGAATATATTTTATGACACTTAATTATTTTTGCTTCATCAGTACATGTTTAGAGTTGTTCCCTCAAGTTGAAGGAGACGTTCTACTGTAACTAATCTATTATCAAAAGATAGTTTAACTATTGGGAATACCAAATATTGAATGGTGATCATCTTTAATGTTTCAGATGCTTCTGATTTGATGAAAGAATTACAGTATTAAGCATGTTTTCTGAGTTCCTCTATTTTTTAGATTATAACATAAGCTGAATTTGTTGGTGCGTAATTTGCAAAAACTATGCACACTGCATATTCTGTTAGAGCTAAGTTTAAATTGCAATTGACTTCCATTCATAATTACAGGCCAAAGGTGACAATAAAGTAAAGCCCATCGTCTCTTTAGAAAGACATCTAACTTATCCAACACCTTTCAACAGACTCTCTCAATTGTAGCAAAATAAAGTTAGTTTTCAACATAAGCTAGTATGACACCAAGCTAGTATGGAAATAATCTTAGTTCACACAAATACAAAGCCAGGATATTTTAAAACACTGTTTAATCAGACATAACAGTCTAATCTACATATTGAGCGGGCTACACATTATAGTACATCAAAAGCAATCACTTGATTAGCATGGCATGATAGTCAGCCCCATGTGCTGGAGTTATTACAGTACCTTTGCGTCACTACTACAAAAATAAGACTAGAAAATATCTCATCCTAGCATTGTAGAAATCAAGGAAGAATATGAGGTGATATATTCTTCCGCTTCTAATTCAACATGCAGTTCAAAAGATTAGGAACAGGAGACTTTGCAATAATGAAATATACATTGCTATATCAATGGACAATCTGAGGCCACTTGCAATATGCCACCATCCCATTTGCTGTTCCCAGAATTCCACTGCAGTTCACTGAACCAAATCAAAATGTTTGATCGGTGGTCCAGAAATGACGTGTGCTATAGAGGCTTACTTTATCTCTCAACTTCTGCCTCTCTCTCGCTCTCAAAATGGACTAATTTATTTTATTTGGAGTCTTTAAGTCTTTGTGAGAAAAAAGGGGTGAAAAATTGGTCCCACATTCATTGTAATGACATCTTAATCCTCCAACATCAGCCACTTACAAGGAAAATATAATGTGCAGCAACGTGTGGAATAATTTTAGATATTTATTCTGAATATACAAAACAGCAATGAGAATAAAGTGGATGTAAAAGAAACATTTCATCAATAATGTTGCATACCTCCATTTTTTGTTGTTCCCACAGCAACAAATGTACACAAGATAGTTTTGCAAGTAATCATGTGAGCATGGCCTGTTTCTAGACATGAATATCAGTGTATCTCTGCCTAAATTTAGCTCCTAATGTGCACCTGGCTCTTTGCATCCCCAGATGGGTTCCCCCCCCCTTATTTGAATAAACAGAATAAAGACCAACTTTAAAAGAAAACTTCAAAGTTTCTATGACTGCATCCACTAACTGTTGAGAACTTATGTAGTAGTATTTAAAAAGTAAAGAAAATAGATATTTTTCTTCCTTAGCCATATTATTAAAATTCAAGTCCTTCAGGACAGAATAAATGAAGTCCTTTTTTGCACGATGCGTAATTATATGGGATTAAGCATAAAATGTAGTTGAAGCGATTAGTTTGAACAGTATTAAAAAAGTGTTGAAGCAATGTGTGTGAGAAGAATTTTAGAGCTACTTTATTAGCTATCACTAAATTTATCAAACTTAACTGCTAAAATGTCAGTATGAATACATTTGGTGCCATAATTTTTTTCTTTTCTGGAAATGGCATAGACAAATATTGCTTGTATAATTCTGAAAACTCCATTTGAACACAGAAACTCATTATGAGCATAAGGGTACTACAATTTGATTTACTGAGTACAGTCTGAAATCGGACAGTTACAGGCTTGAATAGTTTTTTTAAAAGGCAAAATTACTTTCATTTCAAGGAAATAAGAACACTAATAAAATTCTACATTGTAGAAGTTAGTCATATTTGCTATTGTTTTGGATGGAAACAACTGCAAGACTGCAGTCTAAGTATTTATAGCTTCATTCAAGGTAGGCCTGTTACTGATGTTACAGATCTAGAAAAAGTCTGTGCTAACAAAATAGCGGTACATTTCCCCAATTCACTGAGTCCTTAGAACTAGGACTTTTTCAGTCCTACTTGGAATAAGATTACCTTCCCTTAAATTAGGAATGATTAATTCCACCCATCCCCCCCTCCCCCTTTTCTGGCCTGACATGGTTACTCCCATGGTTACCATTTCGGGAAGCTTTGTAGAGTCTATTCTGAAGGCTTGGGTGGGGCTTATGTAGCTTTGGGAGCTAAGTGTATGAAGGAGACTGTTGTAGCTCCCCAGAGTTCAGAGTTCATGTGTGATTGAGTGCCTTATATTTTACCTAGAAATTTAATCCCATTTTGACTGTTCAGATAGAACTTGGCTATAATGCTAAACTTACATTCTGAGTAAAAATAGATAAATTTGCTCTATAGCTTTTGTAAGAGCACCAGATGATGTAGTGGTTAAGGCATCAGGCTAGAAATCAGGAGATCATAAGTTCTAGTTCCATTTTAGGCAAGAAGCCAACTGGTGATCTTCGGTCAGTCTCTCTCTTTCTTTCTCCCAGCCTTAGAAAGAAGGCAATGGCAAACCATTTCCCAAAAACTTTGCCAAGAAAACTTCAGAACTTGACTAGGTAGTTGCAAAGAGTCACATGGACTTGAAGGCACCCCCCCTCCTAAAAAAAAGTTTCATGTATTCATAATCAGGAAGAACTGCTAGATAAGTTTTTAATAAGAAAACACTCGAGTGCTATAATATTAGGAAATAAAAGCTTGCTATTTATTAATATGTAAATTATAATTAAGAATGTGCAAAATACATAATCAGGAGCGTTAGACTGATCTAATCTTAGACAGTGAATTTCACCAGCCTGTCTTTTATGCTAGCTGGAAATTTATTGCCGAAAATGTATGTTCCCTTCGTAACTTCATAAAAAGTTTAGTGACCTAACTGCAGAGTTGTTAGTCATTTGCTGCTGATATCCAGATGCCTAACCTCCCCTTAGCCCTTCTGATATGAGGGGAGCATTCAACTGTAAATGGTCACTGAGATTTGGCAAATATTTCTTAATCTTTCAAAATACTAATGAATGCAATATGCTCTCAGAAGGAGGACCATAGATTATTTTAAGGTACCCATGGTATCACTGACTGGTCCACATTATTCAGAAGTTATTTTGAAGGGCAACCACATCATTTGGATTGGGATTTAGTAATATTTTATAAGATGGCTTTCTGTAAGAGAACCTTACAGAACTGCCTCATTTATTTTAAGAACAAAGTGAGTGCATAGGTATCAAAGAGCAATGAACCATTCTCTTGTAGGCACTTGTTCCCACTGAAACACATTTCCCCTCAGCTTGTAATTCTAATAGCATCAGAGAGCTTACTGAGCACCAAAGTTTTAACAGTGGAAAGCTAAATCCAAGTCCTCTACTAAAATCTACAAACATACACAATAACATACCATTTTCACAATGACCTACACAATACATTCACACAGCTGAAGATTTTGATTTCTCACAAATTGTATTCAGGACCTGTTTTCTTAACATGAGGCTGAGTATATGCTTATACCCGATATTGATATTCCTTTAAGAATTCCTTCAATCTTGTTGGTAATGGAAGTTCCTGGATTTTACTTGTGTATCTGTTTATTGCTACTCTACACTGATGCTGTAGAGACAGTGTTGAATGACAGAGAGGTTTATTCAAATAAAGATGGACTGTTCCATTGGAAGGTATTTCGGAGACCATTCTTCTGTCCTTGCACATAAGGACATAATATTCAATTAGATGAACCACACTGTCAAATTGCTGGAGCCTTGATCGGATGCAGATAACAGAATCCAGACGGAATTTACCACCTTGAAATTCTATTCGTAAGTTGGTAGGACCTACTGAGGTTTTAACTGAAATGGTAAGTAAATACTCTGAGTGAGAGCTGTCTCTGACCAAGAAAGTCCCTTCAGATGTATCTTGTAATCTTTCCTTTGCTTCTGCAACACTCATGCTTCCCCAATACCATCCTAATAGAAGAGAAAGCAAAATTAGTTAAGAATCTTCAGCATATTTTTAGACAGAATACCACTGGAAGCAAAGGCCTATCTGCACTGGAGAATTTTAATAAAAAATCAATATAATCAATGCATGAAACCCCAATGATTCAAATCTCTTAACATTCTAATACTACTTCCTAGGTGTCCTTGAATAACTAATGCAGTTTCTCATTTTTACTTTCTGCTTTGTGAAACATGAATACGAGGCCAGAAAAGATTCCTTGCAAACAGAATCTGACATATTTATTTAAGAATAAATACCATTACACTTCATAGGATTGATTTCTGAACCAATATACTTAGAGTTGTATTGCAAAAGTGTAGTACGAGTACAGTATCAACAGGATTTAAGACTGCCCATTTTTCAATAAATTTTTATTAACAGCTCTGCCAAACAAACAAACAAACCCAACCCTATAACACTGCAGTCATCAAATACAGTGCAGATATGTGAAATATTAGAACAAGGCAAATTTTAGATCCCAAAGAACCTAAAATCAACACTTTCTCTTAACCCTAAAAAATAAGAGAGAAAAAACCTTTCATGTAATAACCGAAGTAGCTTGTCCAAGATGGTTGTCCCCACATGCATTAAAATACAACTAGGATCTCCTGGCAGGATTGAAATCATTTTTTGCTGTCTATAATACAGTAGTAATAGCTAAAAATAATAACCTTTGCAGTGTATCCAATTTATTCTCAGAACTAAACACAAGACCAAATAGGAAAACTGTAGTGAAATAGTAACACCTCTTTTAAAAAGTGTAAAATAAAAATTAAAATAATAAAAAGTCTAGGGTGAATACAGCAAAAAGATTTTACAAAGAATTATTATTAAAAATTTCTGCTCACTATTCAAAACAAATTGACCTATTTTTATTAACACAGAGATGTTTTCCTAGAAGTCTTATGTAACTCTAGATTTATTCTTAGTTCTGCCCAGCATTTTATTAGTCTCTTAATTCTGAGGCGCTACTACTAGTGGGAGAACAAGTTCAGGATTATACAATGTATTCGATAATGAACACCTAATTGTGTTGGCTAATCTGAAATGTGGAAATCCAAGATGAATTGAAGTTGCACCACAGTGCTCCAACATGCAGGTCTGAGAAACAGCAGGACTTGTTCCTTCCTTCTTATTCCCAAAACGTTAAGCTATTATTGTATTTCATCAGAGAGGATTTTCTGCCTGCTCCCCGAGTTACTTTAACTCGGAATGACCATTAAAGAAAAGTTGAAAACCCTCCGCGGTTTCCAAACGCAAGAAAGCAACGAAGGACTTAAAACTTGCATCATGGAACAACCTGTAGAAAAGTACCTAGCTAATCCTGCAGAGGTTCCCAGGGAACCTGGGAACACATTAGGTTTGCGGAATAATTTGGGTTCGACCCATCATCTTTCCACCATCGAAGCGTGATCCTTTCGAGTCGTGTCTGCAGCCTTGTCCTCCACTTATAGATTCTGCTGGGCGCCGGTTTTGGGGGCTCCACCTCTCAAGGGCTTAATGGCGGGAGTCTTTTTTTCACCTCACAACCCTATCAGCGCTGGGGATGCTACACAACAGAATCTCTCCAGTTCCTACGAACCCTGAATGCAGGGAGGGGGACAAGCTATCCTCCCCCAACGGCTCAATCTAACCCCGGGTGCCCACTTCCCCGTTCCCCACGCTTGCCTTACCTGCGCATCTCAACTCCCTCATGGCAGTGTCCAGGCGCTCCCCTTCAGCAGGTTCCGCCGAAGCTCCTCCAGCTTCCCACTGGGGCCCAGCCCTGTCGGTGCCATCCGAGGATTCGGCCGAGCGCAGGGTCATTTGGGGGCAGAGACCACGGCGTGAGGAGGAAAGCAAGGAGCGCCGGGCCCTTACCAGACCTCCCGGCGGCTGCCCCAGCCCATCTGTCCGCCGCCCGCAGGGACCTGCACCTCTGCAGGAGAACCAGGGCCCGGCGAGTGGTCCGTCAAAATCCGCCGCTCCGAGTCTTCACTTACGGAGCATCCCTCGGAAAGGCGATCCGTTTGTTGCTGGGGTGGCCGAGGGGCGTCCGCTTTTCTCTGCCTCCTTCCTATTGTCCTGACTTCCCCATTGCACCCGCCGGGAAAGCGCCTCACCCAGCCGCCACCTGGCCGGGGATTTCGAGGATGGTTTATCGGCTGCTTCCAAGGTGCACGCCTTTCTCCTCCTTTCCTTTGCACACAGAGTCTGGCTGCTGTCTAGGAAATAATCGGTGGGCAGCCCCGGGGCGAAGAGTCGTGTGCACTCAGCCAAACTCTTACCTTCGGCCTCGCCAGCAAACGCGGCAAAAACCCAGAAGGGCGGGATGCTGGTCTCTTTAGCGCGGCGCTTTTTAAACGGAGAGGCCGTTGGGAGGCTCGCCGCGGCGACCACCCCTGCTTTTGTTTCCAAAGGAGAGGAAAAAAAGGGAAAGACCCCAGCGGCATCAGCTGCGAGAGGCCGGGCGAGTGGCCGCCGGGCCGGCCAGCTCAGGTTATGCTCTCAAGAGCTTCTCCTACAACCCGGGGCAGGAAATATTCATGTGACGCGTGGAAGCCAAGTAAACAGGAGCGAGGAGCCGCGGCCGGCGGTCGAGATTTGCTGCCTGGTGCGCGCCGATACCGAAACAACTCAGAAAAGTGGGGGTGACGTGGTTGCATGTCATGATTGGGATTAGTAATGGCGAGGCGAGCGTTGCCCCCGTCTTTCCTCCGGTGCCATTTCAAGATAGGCTGAGCGAGCTACTGCTCGGTGCGGAGGTGGGAGGGAGAGAGAGAGGCAGGTTTCTCGTGCTTACAGTAATGTGGAGCGCCCCCCCCCCCCGCCCTATACCCCCTTGCCCCCACCTCCCCCCGCCGGACACATTGCAAGCGGTCTCGAGGCAGCCTCGCCCGGTGTCCGGCCGTTTTTTTTCTTTTCTTTTGCTTTGCGTTTTTACTCGCGGAACGATTAAAAATGCAAAGGCCGCTTTCCAAGAACTTTCCAGGAATCGCGTCACGTGACCGCCGGCTCCCGCGCCTCCGCTTGAAATGGAGCTGCCGTGTTGCAGCCGCTCCTTCCTTTCCTTCCTCGCTGCCTTCCCCTCCCCACCTCTTTCTTCGCCGGGGCGGGGGGAGCGGGGGAGCCGAGCTGTGGGCACAAACAAGCGTCCGTCGTCTGGCCGGCCGTCTTTGTCGCCGGAAAACATGGAAAACAGCCTCCGCCGAGCTTCTTTACGGAGCGACGCTGCTAAGGTGCACGGACGGCTCCTGCTGCTTTACGGGGCTGCTGAGAAAGGCTCGCTCGGGATCTGTGAACTTATTCCTCCGGGATAGAGAACGTGAGAAGGGCGTGTGCCGCTTCTGGGGTGGGCACAAGAGGGGCAAGGGGACCTCTCCGCGAAGGGCGGACCAGGCTCTTGCTGCCCTACCGTCAGTCCCTGGGAGCGGTTTACATCCTCAGCCGCTTTCGAACCACCTACAATTAGTATGTGGCCACGCATTGCTTCTAAGCAAAATATTAGGCCTGAAATAGCCTTGAAGGTTGGTCGAACCGAAAATTTAACGTGTCCGTGAATGTTTCCAGTAATCCAGCATTTAGGCTGAGGGGTAGCTGTGCAATGGGCTTTTTCAGGATTTGAATGTGATGCTGACTGGAGATCTTGGCTATTCTTGATCATAGGAGAAGGAATGGAGTTAATGCATATTGTTATTATGATACGGGATTGAAATGGGCAGCATTTTAAATGCCTCCTATGTGTTGGATTGCTCGGTACAAGTAAATCCTCATAAACATAATGGATCAACTATATAATTCAAAATAATAGGCTTAGGTGATGATGACCAAGATTGATTAATGCTATGTTGACTAATATTTCTGACCAAAACTATTTTGTTCTGAAAATGATTTAAGGACATTATAAGAAACAATAACGATCCTCTACTCAAAACATAGGAAAAGAGTATTTACAGAATACTCTTAGCCATGGTTAACCGGATAATGGTTCATTTAGTTATGGGTTTGTGTGACATACTGAAAGATAAATTGACCACATGAGTTAGTTTGTGTAATAGGCTAAGCTAAAATGGTTGGAAACACAACACCTGGAAGTTTGTTTTTTTGTTAGTTGGATATGCTTTTACTGACCCATCATTTTCTAAGAATGCTTCTGTTGCCATTTAGAACCAGAGGCATGTTTAAAAATAAATATGAAGCCAGAACATGACAATTCTTTTTAAAAAATGAAGTTTTTTTTTCTAAATATTAAAAAAAATCTGATGGGGCAGAGAAGCCTGGTGGTTACAGTACATAAGCACACTTTCATATTGGCAATACCAAGGCTAGGGCATATCTATATATTTACACATAACTTATTTTAGCTCATTATTATACATTAATCTTTTTGTCTTAGACTACAGTAACAAACTGATGTCCACAATGGCTTTAATTAGCATTAGTATGATTTTTGGATTTAGACCTATAAGAAGCATGTACCGCTAATCATATGGAAACTGCACTATATAACATTTTGTTTGGGGGCAAAATTCAAAGTTCTTATTTTTATACAGTAATTCTCTGCCTTGTTTAAAGAAAAATCACAATCTTCAGTAGGGCTGATTATAGTGTATGATTAGTATTGAACATTTAAGGACCTTTATAAGTTGCACTGCAGATACTTACAGGAATCTCACTTTGTGTAAACATACTAGTTTTTATGATCTGGCACACATCAACAGTTGTGTGGTTGTCATGAATTCATGGTTCTTGGAGGCAATTGCCAATTGAGGCTTACCAGATCCGGGTCTGTGGCTCTTTTAAAGAAACATCAAATACTTGTTTATTTAGATACACTTTGTGGTAAACATTTAGTTTTACTGGCTGCTATATTTATCTTTTTGTTTTCAATAATTTTACTAATGTTTTCAATTATATTTATATTTTATTTTTATCTTTGATGTAAGAATGGTTACTAAGAGGGCAAGCTGCATATTTTCTAAATAAATAAACTGTACTTTTAAAATATTTCCCAGTAATTCTTTGAACTATTCTGAGAATTTGTTCTGAATTTGAATTTCTATATGCCTGTTAGAAGTGATTGTATTTAAATTCTCTGGTGTGAAATTGTTTCGCTTTTAATTATTCCTTCTGCTTTAACCTGAAAAAAATAGTAATATTTAATAGTAAGATTAAAATGTCCTTGTTGAGTATTTGTACATGTGAACATCTTAGTAAATATTTAGGATGCAGGTTTACGTTTGCTCTTACATATTTATTTCTTAGAATCCTTTATTTGACTTTGTTGAAATAAATATTTTCAGCTAGCTGTTGCAGATGTTTATTATTTATTACATTTATATCCAGTTGCAGTCCAGTTAATGACTTCAAACGCTTGAAAGATAATTTTCTTCCATTCAACTGTGCCTGATTTTCAGAGACTGCCTGGACAACTCCCTTCAGTTTTCTTCG
This sequence comes from Ptyas mucosa, assembly GCA_012654045.1. Taxonomy (NCBI): domain Eukaryota; kingdom Metazoa; phylum Chordata; class Lepidosauria; order Squamata; family Colubridae; genus Ptyas; species Ptyas mucosa. The sequence goes on from WNWU01013802.1 coordinate 14,157,489, forward strand.
CAAGGTTTTCAGAAGTGGTTTGCCATTGCTTTCTTCCTAGAGCTGAGAGAGAGTGAGTGGTCCATAGTGATTCACCTGGCTTTGTGCTTAAAACCTGGATTAGATTTCTTCGTCACTGCATGTGTCATTTGGACACAATTGCATAGCGGTTGCATTTATACGTTTGTGAATGTTTGTTCTAGTTAGGGGGTCGCTCAAACAGCAAAGCACAAAACAAAGTTGAATCAATCCGCACGCACAATTCACAGTTGGAATTTGGGAGATGTGTGCATCAATCCATCTGCATCCTGCAGCTATTCACGAACCCCTTCAAACCATAGGTATGTGACAGCATGTACTCACAGCTGCAGGCAACTGTAAAGCAAGTTTTAGGTGCAACTAGGGTTCATGGTTTGTAGCTTGATGCCTTAACCACTACACCAAACAAGCTCTCATTCACAGATTTTATATACATATAAAATAAAAATGCCCTAATTAAAATAATGTGCTCCCAATCCCAATGCCAGAAATTAGTGAGCACACAGGCTGTTGCATGCTGGATTATTTGCAGTTTTTGAGTGGTCCTTAAATACACTTGAAGTACAGCACATTATGGTAGTCAAAATGGGTAATGACAATAGCCTGAGGATGAGATATAGCAAGAACTTCAAAAGCTCTGATCTTGCTCCCTGTCTAGGTTAAATTTATACTTGAAGGCTAATGAGAAGTCCAGATCCTGGCAAAGGTAATCTAGAGTGCCTCTCTGTCCCATGTCTGAGCCTGAAACATGACGGAAATGCTTCATAAAATTCATTTTCTCTACGGTGCTTCATTCTTGGTTCCATACCTCTATCATTTCTAAAAAGGGAATATTGGAAACAAATCAGTAGTTATTTAATAGCTCTGTGTCCAAAGACCACCTAAGGAGGAGGCACATCTCACCCTCTTTTAAGGTGCTGACAGTACCCTTTTGCAGTTCTATAAGGTATTGACTACTTCTTGGTATCAGCATTCCAAGTAATGCACGCACAGAAACTAGAACTCCGAGGCAAGCAGGTTCCTCAAACACCAGTTTTATTGGATAGATCATATTGGCACAACTGGTGAAAGCCAACTCTAAAAGTTCCTGCGGCTTTCACCTAATTAAAAGTAAAAGTTTTCCCCTTTTCCCCAAGTCACTGGTCACACTGTCCAATCCAGGAGCTGGCTGGTTGCACCTGTGGAAATGTCCTTGGGTTCCCACAGACAAGTTTTATTGTTTTGGTTACAAACCCCCTCTAACGATTTCCCCCCTCCCTTTGTTGTGTGGCAGCCTTGAAGCCTCCACGATGGCCACGTACACAAGCCAGGAAGGACAAAGATCCAACCCACAAGTGGCAGAGGACATCAGGAAATAAAAGTCCCAGATAATACCAGTATGTCAAAATGCCCCAGTCACCAGCCAACACCTTGGCATATTAAGTCAATTACAGAGCAAATCTTACTGTAGTATTACAAAAGGATTCCCAAGGGATTATTTTAAGATGGCAAGCCATATTTTACTCAAAGTTTTAAGAGAGTTGCTATTTCTCGTATTTAATTATAGAATTATAATGTATCTTAATGTGGGATGGATCATTTTGCCACAAAATTACATTAAACCAATTATAGGGTTAAGCAATATTTAAAGGACATAATGGCAATAGAAATCGTGTTATGTTTTCTCCTTCACAAGTGTTTAAAGATAGAGAAGAGCAGTGTTATTCCAACATAAATAACTACTGGAAAATCCAGTTCTTGATGCTTTGATATACTGAGATTGTGTCAGGTCTGTAAATGTGATCCAGTTTTGTGCAGTGTTACAATTTTAATGTCTTTTTCAAACCTTCTGAATTTGATCTTCTGTCTTCCTGTATTGTTATAAACTTCGACTCTTCAACACAATAAAGACCTTCTGTTCCATGGTATGAGTTAATATCACTGGCATCAAATTTTTTGCATTCAGTTCTGAAATAATAGCAATTCCTCTATTTACTTGAATTTTCCTAAACTAAGTGGTGTCTACAAGCTTTAATGAGCATTATGCTAAATATGTAGTCAATAATTTTATATACATGTATTTTACTATAAGCCTGGTTCAGTTCAGATTTTGCAATCTAGTTCCATCCTATCCCATCCTATATTAAAGAGAGTGGTTGATATATGTTTTCCTGCCAGCAGGTGACATTGGCAGGAGTGGAAGGAAACATAGTCAGGGGAATCCACTCTTTATTTTTTAAAAATAAAACTCCAGATGAATAATTTTTACCAGTACTGAAGCAGGGGAGGAAAATATTAAACTCTTGCCTCTTATTCAGTTGTTATTCTAACAGCTGTTATTTATTTTTTTTAAAAAAATATGAATGTTGAAAGCAAATATGCATTTTATATTTCCTACTTTGATCATAAATCCATCTTATAATTTAATGAATATATTCCAATTACCTTATCTAAATCCTGGAATTTAAGCTAGGACTATCTACAAACAACATCTGTGTTATCACTAAATTCTTTAACTGTGCTGAAATGGAGGAAGCATGGGTGCTGGAGCAGTTTATGAAGTGTTTGTTGTAGTTGGTTTGATGCCTTCTAAAAAGGAAATGTGGGATGACATTATTTTGCTAATCATACCCATAATTAACATGACTACTGATTGCCAGATTTAAGGTTTTCTCAAAATGAGGGTTGAGATTCGCTTCAGTTTTCTCAAACAGGTGATTGGTACTTGCAGGTCCAATTAAAATTACTTCAGAAAGAGAAAGACTATCTGTAAATTATGAGAATTCTTGGAGTGATACTAGAAATTTAATTTACATATTTTGTTATGAAGTTGAAAAATTTTTGGCTAACAGTTGTGCAAATGGTGTGGATCTTAAATATCATCTTCATTTATTTATATCTGGAAATAATGTTAAATATGAACAACCTGCAAACATCAATTGAAACCTCCCAATTTAAAGTCTAAACTGTGTTATTTGGGGAAATTAATGAGTTACTTTTATATTCGCTTTAGTATATATTTCCATAAGGGATTTATGCATATCTGACAACTAGATGGAAAGTTCTTATTTTTTTTAAAAAAAGTAGTAATTCTAAGAATTCAGGCAGAAATTGAGCAATTCTGAGAATTCAGGATGTGTATTGCACGCCACTCCCTCCTCACATGAGCCAACATAGTTCTTGAGATCCAAGTTTTACATAATGGCACCCATGTAGTTTGGAATTAGTTTTTGTGCTAATTTAAAATATTACAGTGAAGTTGGGTAAGCTAGAAGGAAGAAAGACCCCTGTTCAGCTTGTGAATTCACTGATTTTAGAAATAGATTTCAGTAGTAGCAGCTAAAAAAATTCATAGATAGACCAAAGAGGGGTTGTCGTTTTGGTCATTTCAGGGACTTTTCCAACCAGAAGGAAATATAAATCAAGTAAGTAGCTGAAATAGCAAATGAAAACTTCAAGAAACTTTGGAAAGTGTTGGCTTTTGCTGATCTTTTTTATCCAATCCTCTTTATTTTGCATTAGGATTTTGCAGTTCTGATCTTATCAGAGTAATCAATGATACTAATGTTGAAAGACATGGGGGAAGAGCCGTACTTTGCTATGAGAAAGTAAAATAAATTCCCTCTAGCTGAGACATGCATATATCCATGTAATTTTGGCGGTAATATGGAAAATCTTTGCCATGGTTTTTTTCCAGGGTGCTTTTTTGTTTTACTTGTTTGTTTGTTTTTGCGTTCTTAATCTAGACTAGAGCTCTGAGATTACCTGACAGTCGCCAGTTCTGCTAAGTAGATCTGATTCTGCTTACTTTTTTTTTTTTTGCGGGGGTAACTCTGTCAAGATTAGTTATGTACTGCTACCAATTCAGCCATAATGAAGAACTTATAAATGCGGAAGCACAATTGGATAAAAGTGCCCAACTCTATTTCAAACAAATGCATACCTGGGTCTTCAACTAATTATTGTTCACAAATCATTTTGAAAAGCAGCCCTTCACTGGACACATTTCAGTAATCTAATATGTAAATTGTAGTTTATGGTACACCAGCCTATAGTAGCAACTAGCACTTCATGCCTAAGAACAACCTACACATCCCGTGTAATCTTATTTTTTCAGGGAGAATGTAGCACAATCTCTATAGTGTGTTCAGATGAATTATAACACCCGCCAATAGTACTTGTGGATGTAGTGGTTTGAGTTTCTGTTGATTGATTTTTATTTTATCCATAGATTGACAATCCATACAGACGCACAAATAATGTATAATTGTATCAAGAACTGCATTACTATGTACAATTCTTCCTAGCTGCTAATGACAGCATAGAAGTGATTTCATTTTATTTACATCTTGTCCTCCTCTTAGAATAAACAGTCCTTTCTCTGAATTGAGAAACAGGAAAATCAGGTTTAAGCTTCTTGCAAATTATGGCAAACAATTGTAGATATGCTTCAGAAAATGGAACTGACAAGGAGATTTGCGAAGCCTTTTACATTATTTGTATGCACTCTGGTGTATGAAGAAAGGCTACTGTTTGTTTCATTTATCTTTGTAATAATTTAATGTGAGAAAAACTAGTATTTTGGTGCATTCTTAAAAAATTCTTTGATGGCTATATTATTTTCCGTACTAAAAGACAGAATCCAATTTTATATTTGATTTCTTAAGAAGGAAATATGGGTGAATCAGTACAATTGACTATCAGATAAGTACACAGGAGATTAAAAGTTATTTTGACCAATCTGCTGCAGGGTTTATCACTTACTTTACATCAATTCAAATAGGGACAAGAGGAATGAAGCTGTTAGATACAGTCTGCAGCGTGGACTGCAGGAAGCTTCACGCATGTTGCTAATGATTGTATGTATACTTAAGCAATGACTATGTTCACGTAATACATTCTGGTTTAGCACAATGAGAAAAATCAACCATTGAATAGCAGCGATTCTTCAGCATTCTGGAGGGGATTTTTTCTCATCTCTCAGCAGGGACTGCTCTTGGAATCTCTGTTGCATTCAATTACACTCTCTGCCGTTGAAGTATGTTTTTAATATAACTCCAGCTGCATGGGTTTAGGTTTCTCTTGTTTTCCAGGAAAACCTGTACTAAAGAGCTACGGTTTTTTCCATAGATTTTTTTCCCCCTAGTTCACAATATCAGATTATTTGAAAGCGTGTTCCTGTGTTAGTATTAGAGAGTGCAAATAGCTTTTGGATTGAAAGAGGTTGGCAAAATATATTTCTTGTGGGTGATGGATGTGGATGATGGATGACTTTAGCATTTTGTTTTTCTGGCTTTGCTGTCTTTTCCCTGTTGGCACAGGTGTTATGTAAGGATCATCTTATAATGATTATGTAATGATCTTTTGTGTTTTGACAAGTTGCTTAGTATATAAGCTATTTTGAGACTTCATGCTATCAAATTAGGAGTTAAGAGACAGTCAAGTAGGAAGTTACATAACCATCTCCCTATATTTTTGCTTAATGAAAAACAGATGCTGGATTGAGAGGTACTTTACTTTTTTCTCACCCTCTTCTTGCTCAGCCATGCTTATAATCAGAGCCTCTTTTCACATGATTCTGTATGATCATGTAGGTAATTCAGTTTTGGCTTAGCATGCTACAGTAGTGTTTAAAAGTTTGTGAGCCTTTTTGAATATGACCTATTCTCATTAATGAACTATTACGATGATTTTGATGCATTTGGGACTCATGTGAAGAACAGATCATGTGTTAGGTAGTATTTATACAGAAATCTTGAAAATTCAAAAGGGTTTACAACCTTTTAAGCACCACCGTATGTGGTTTGTGAACCATGATTTACGAGTTAATTCTTGAATTTACAACATGACTCTTGGGGCCACAAGGCTCCACATCAACTTTCTATATTTTTAATTTTTCTAAAAAGTGAATCTGACATACTGCAAAGCTCAGCCCCAATCTCTATCATCACCTTTGCTTTCAAGAATATCCGAGCTGCAAATCAGCTTCACGAGCTTGACTGGAAAGTAAAAACTGATGGCCGCAAGTCAATTTTTAGTTCAGAAATATTAAAGCTGCTCAGGAAAAGAGTCAACTGTGAACTCATGTTATAGGTAAAATTACTGCTAATGGGGACATTTTAATTAGAAAGCTCCTTGTACCCTTTGGATATTCCTGGTATAGTAAATGTCTATGGAGATTCTCAGTCATCGAGATCATGATTGCCCCAAAGGTGCTTTTCAGAAGGCAACTGGACTTTCTTGGGGTTTTTCCCTTTTCATCCATGAAGCTTCTTCAGCCCTGGTATAATATCACATGGGTGCTCAAAACGGGAACATAGGAAGAATAGTTGAAAGTGGAAGTGGGATCCAGTGTTGTGCAAAGCCTTCTTTCATATGACAAATAGATGTCTACCCCAAAGCAAGCTGCACCAAATTTAATGGAGCAGATGCCTGGATAAGTATTCCAAATGCTCCGAGATCCTGAAAAATGTGGTTGAAAGTCAGATCATTTCTTTCTCAGAAATAGTTTTGTGTTTTCTCCTGCCACCAGATTTCTGGCACTTCCTCCCTCTGGGCATGAGAAATGCTTGCAAGGCCACTGGAGTTCATGAGTTATTTGAAGGATGAACATCTCTCTTGCAATTTTCTGTACAGGTAGTCCTCAACTTACAACAGTTTAGTGACCATTCAAAATTACAACTGCTCTGAAAAAAGTGACTTACCACCATTTTTCACACTTACGACTGTTGCAGCATCCCGTGGTCATGTGATCAAATTGGTTCATATTTATGATGGTTCCAATGTCCCAGGGTTATGTGATCTTTAGTGAACTTTTGATAAAGTCAATGGGGAAGCCAGATTTACTCAACAACCAGGTTACTAACTTATCAACTGCAGTGATTCACTTAACAACTGTGGCAAGGAAGATTGTAAAATGGGGCAAAATTCACTTAATAAATGGGTTTGGCAACAGAAATTTTGGGCTTGATTGTGGTCATAAGTCGAAAATTACCTGTACATTTAAGGGGCAGCTCTTGGGGCATTTCACATTTTCATAGTATGCTGACACTACGCTGGGCTTAGAAATAAACATGAGCTGAACATCCTAAGGTATGAAGGCTATTGCTTAACACATTGTAAGCTGCCCTGAGTCTCCGGAGAAGAGCAGCATATAAATTGAACCAATAAATAAAAATAAATAAAATTCCTCCAAAATAAATCTGCATAGCTGACCTCAAAACTACAAAGCTAATAACATTGTTTCCTGTGCTTCTAATAATGTATTTTTCATTCTTTCATCTGATTTTTAGGTTGGGTTTACCTCTCATTTATCCATAGTTTAATTAATCATGGAAATAAACTACAATTAGGCTCAAAGAAGTTTTCAACTATTAGAAATCTTTGTATTGATGACTTTGACAACAATGCAGTGAATTTCCCTTCAATCTTTAGCAAAAGAAAGTTTTAACTACTAACTTCAAAAATTTTTGAATAAACAGGAAAAGGGTGATTAAAATTTTAGAAAGTTACAAATGGACTAAAGTCCAGATGAATTTGAAATAAGATTTTGGAATTGTAAAGAACTCTTCCTGTGGAAAAATGCCTGATTAAAAAAAAATAGAATAAGATTTTAAAAATTGGACACAAGGAACTCAAAGATTACAATGAAAAGACAAGAAGACATGAACTTGACTGTAGAATTACAGAATGGAACAAAATATTCTAACATTGGACATATTGAAGGTATTTTTGGGGAGGAAAAAGGATTCTGATGTTAATACTGTCAACAGAGACATCTGCTTCTATAGAGAGACTATACTTAAAAGATGTTATGGAAGAACAAGTTCTGCCTGACAGAGTTGAAAGTGGATTTTCAAATGATGGGCTACAAGAACAACATGTAAAAAGATATTACTTTAGACCTATAAAAGAAACCAGCTGTTTTAATAATTAAAAGGATATAGAAATAATAAACCAAAATAGGTAATTTTCCTATATTGCGTTTACAAAAGACGCTTGTTAAAGTTTTGAAGAATCTCTTGTCAAAGGACAAACATGGACTTTTGCTGACACCAGGAGTGTAATGATGGTGTTTTATGGATTTATATATAGGTAAGGGATGGGATATGGAAAGAGATTATTTGTATTTTAAGAGATAATAAGTTAGTAAATTGCTTATTCTTGTGATGTCATTTTATTTATTTTTTATCCTTAGTTTTCTATATTCTCCTTTCTTTTCTGCACTTGTACTTTCTATTCTTTTAACTTGTGTTAAGTTTTTACACTGTGTGAACCAAATCCTATGTGTGGCCCACAACAGGCTACATTTATACTGTATAATTGTTTTTCTGTCATTTTGATTCTGACAATCTTACAGAAGTTTCTGGAATAGAAACTCTGGTCATTATTTTTATAGGAATAGAAAATAATTTTCATAGGGGTAAGAAGAAACAAAGGTCCTCAAGATACTTTTCATAAAGTTTATTATTTAGTTTTTATTCTGGTTTTGGCTGCATATTGTTAACATATTCTCTTACATGCCCACACCCACAGATTTCCCCCCCTCCCCCCAAAAGTATAATAAATCTGAATTCTTGTACAGTAGTGCCCTCTGGTGGTTCACATACCAATTCAACTCAGCTAGCAATATTTGGAAATGAAACTTCTACTTTGCATATCCTTAAGATTTTACAAATCAGAATCCCTAGATTCTACAAATTAAACACAGAAATTGACAAGGATTTAGTTAGAAATGAATACTCCAACTACAGAGACAAATGTAATTTCATCGATCCTTGGAAGTATTGGTTTTCTTGCGTCTAGTGTGATACCTAAATGAAAAAAACAAAAAACCAGAAGATATATTAAGTTAGTGTCTCAAACACCAAATAATTTAAATACTTGTCTTTTACGAGATTAGGAGCATTATTAAGTTATGTTTGAAAATGTTATCTTTATAAAGGAAGACTGTAGACATGTTCTATTTATCCAATAATTAAACCATGTGCAGTTTGTGCAGTTTCTTTAATCATGTAATAAATCTTCTATTGTTTTGGTTCAAGGGCAAAAGTAACTCCCAGCTATAGAAGGATTCCAAATATTTTTAAAATCTGAACACTGCTTGGAACATTCACAGGGGCAGAGGTTCACCAAAGCATACCAAGCACTATTCCCACTTTCACCGAAATTTCTGGTAGGAAAAAAGGAACCAGATTTTCCTAGTTATTTCTAGACTTTCTAGATAATGGAATTCTGTTATCTGTCTTTCTGGTTATGTTGTTAAAGTTAGAATTCCATGTCAATACTAAATTAGTTTAAAAAAAAAACCTGTGGTACCAAATTCAAAGGGAATTGTGGTGGATTGTACCGATCCAGAGTCCTACAAGGGAGGCTGTGCATTCTAAAGGAATTAAGAGACAACTCAATTCAGATAGTTTGTGTGAGAGAAAGAGAATGAAGAGAGTCCCTCCCTAATAGTTCCCAGAGTATAGGCTTGTATAGCACAGTGCTTTAGTTTGGCAAGATTCTGTCTAGAGGTAGTGAATAATAAAGAAATCTGCTTGATGAATCACCATGTGTCTTTTTTTAAATTCTGAGGGCCTGAGGGGAACTTTGCGCATTCTAAGCATAAAAGTACAATATGAATACATCCTATTCAATACCTTCTTGATCTTTATTGCACATAATAGAAATCCATGACACACCTAAAACGTCTTCAAACTGTGTCTCATCTAAAGCTGTATATTGCTTTAAGAGCATATGATTGACACCCGGGGTGGGTTCTACTTACCTTTACTACCGGTTTGCAATGGGGCTGTGTGTGCACACGAGTGAAGCGAGCGTGCTCTTCTGCGCAAGTGCAGAAGCATTTTGGTGACGTTGGGGTCGGTGGACAGAGCCTCCCGTCAGTTTTACTACCGGTTCTATAGAACCGGTGCGAACCGGGGGCAACCCACCACTGATTGGTACCAAGACATTTAGAATGCATCTGACGCACATCAACTGGGCTACAGGTGTATCAACTTCTCAAGAAAGTACAGGCCCTAGTCACATGATACTTTTTCACTACTTCCACTGGGAAGCAATTTCATCGACAGGTATTTATTGGCCCAGTGGCTTATGGAGCAAAATGGTCCACTAAACAATAAATCATAAATATTTATTCTTAGTTCCAGTCTGGAACTTTAGATGCAAAACTAAACATTCTCCAGAATATATTTCTCACAAAATTTGCTAGTGAAGCTATTCCTAGGCAAATGTAACTCTTAGGAAGAAAAGAACTGCATGCACATTTTCTATGAGGTTATCACATTCCTAAGAGAATTCCAAGATCTGAAAAGAAATAAAAAGCAAAGTATTTGCACAACACAGTCGTCCTACATTTTAGAAAATGCGGAACAGTAGCCAGACTTTCTGAATCCAAAGAAAGGTGCACGGCTTTAGTAAAGGCAAATAATTTTGTACCTTTTTTCAAAAAACAACCTTTGAGTTAGAAGAAAGAGCAATGAATGGCATGGTTTAACTCAGGGATGAAATGCTCCCGGTTCGGACTGGATCGCCCGATCCGGTAGTGATGGCGGTGGGTGGTTTGGAGAACAGTAGCAAAAATCCCTGCCTCCCCCATGCCCAGCACGATCACCAGAGGCTGTTTTTTTTTAGTTTTAGAAGCATTTTTTCTACAACCTCTTCAGCTGACTTTCTATAACCTTTTCGGCCGAAGAGGTTGTAGAAAAAAAATGCTTTTAAAAGCCTCTGACGACCCCAGCTGAGTTGCCTGATCGTCAGAGGCTTTTAAAAGCATTTTTTTTCTACAACTTCTTCAGCTGAAGAGGTTGTAGAAAAAAATACTTTTAAAAGTAAAAAAAAAAGTTGGCCACACCCACCCAATCACATTACCCCCCACCACCAAGCCACGCCCACAGAACCAGTAGTAACAAATTTTACATTTCATCACTGGTTTAACTTCTAAAAACAGTTAATTAAGTCTTGAATCTAAATGTCAGAAGTACTGCTGATATATCACATAACATGTTCCCAAATTTTTCAGCATTTAGACATTTGGTAAGAACATTTCTTGAGCCAATGTGGTGTACTTTTCATCCAAGATGCATATGCAGTTATTTTCAGTTTTGGTGCAGTTAAGGTGCTGGACTAAGACCACAGAAATAGCTCAGATTCACTCTCAGCCATGGAAACTCATTCAACCTCCTTAATCTATCTATAGGGTAATCAGAAGGACAGAAATGTGGGGAACTATGAGTGCTGTGTGTGTTTCAGGCTCACACACACACCAAAAAATCTGGCTGCCTTAATGAGTAGGAAAGAAACAGTCTACCCATGCAAACTCCAAACACCTCTTCTCTATCATTTCCATAGAATGTATAAACCTAAGGGTTGAATCCTTGAACCCTAATAAGTCAATAAATGCAGACCAAACCTGTAATGCAGTTCAACTGAGTTATGCACCAGGAAAGAACCTGAAGTATTGTAATTCCATCCCATTTTAATTTTACAATTGATACCTTCAGAAATACTTACTGTCCCACAGGATACCAGCGATGTTTGGTTGTGTAAAACATTTTACTAAGTGCCTCAATTGTGGGCTCGTTCTCATAGACTTCCTTTTCTTCTAATTTAGATTTCAGGACTTGTTCATGTGTTTCTTCTTTATAGGTCACAGGGTCTAGTTGTGGAATGGGCTGTCAAAGTATATGTTATCCAAATTAAGAAATACAACTGAAGTCTATTTCTCTGAAGAGATTCCATTTACTAACACTACACATCCAGATGAGCTGGCACTATTTGACTGTAGTACAGTTAATAGAGGCTAGGAATACAAGACAGCAAAACTATTAATACTAATATACACCAAGGAAAGTTTTGTAAAAAACATTTATAATAAGATCTTACAACAAGGACTTTTTACAAGACTTTTCTTAGTGTGTATAGTTAACCTAGCATCCTGTTTCCATTAATGGGCAGCCATATTTCTCCAGGAGGTTTACCTGCAAAGCATAAAGACAGTGCTGACTTTCTTACTGTTTCCCTCCATAACCACGTATACCCAGCGATATGCTGCTTTAGCATATCTGGAAATCTGGAAGACTTGCTTATCATCCTTGCCTATTCCCTTTAATCTATGGTAGTCAATAATTACATATTTTGTGGCACTGAATTCATAAAATAATTGTGTGTGAAATAAAAGTATTGTCTAAATGTTATTCCAAACAATATTAGAATCACTGACTCCAAACTTTAGAGAGTGAGCTTCTACAACTGTACTCAAGGTAATCCATAATCAATGAAAACATTTACACCTTTGAAAATTTAAGGTTATTTAATTTAAGGTTAAAGTCAATATTGTACTTCTAAATAGTACTGAGATTACCAGGACACCATTTTCCTATTATATGACCTGAATGTATTTATGTCATCTATTTGAAGATAGCTCAAAGTATCTGAGGTAATCCATTAATGTAATTTTGCCACCCCCAGTATTTACCTTTTATGATCTTCTCTTGTAAATCACATTTATATTATGGTATAATATCCAACAACATATATATGAGGAAGATTACCTAGGCCTACTAACAATTTTCAGGAAGATGCAATTTTCAGTAACTTACTTTTGTGTGTTCATATGGAATATCCACTGAAGGGTGATAGCAAACAATTGTCTTTCCATCTGATGTCATAGCAAGTTCAACTTTGCTAGAAAATAAAACAGACGTCAACATTCCTGCCATTTTAAGAAGATGGCATTGGAGATAATGCTTTAATTAAAATTTATGGAAAATATACTAAATAGTAATTATTTTGAATGACACCCATAAACTGTAAAATATTTAACTAAAAGACACAAGATTAAAAATTGCCAAAATATATTCAATAACAAAGTATTTTAATAAATAAAAAACCCAAACAAGCAAACATACAATACATAAACTGCATAGGAGCTAAAACTGGTATTTGTAATCTAAAGACAACAAAATTTTAAACGCCCATATTCAATATTTCTGTGGGACGGATGAACTGCTTGCATGAAGACATGATAGCCATAGCCATATGCCCCACCAATGCTGCAGACAAAGTGGTGGGTAAATGCAAAATTGTGTACCCTGCAATATGATGGAAATAACACAAAGAACAAGAAGATTCAATATTTCTGTTGAAAACTTAATGAAAGTAAGTATTTGGTACTTCTACAGTAATATACCGTATATACTCGAGTATAAGCCAACCCGAGTATAAGCCGAGACCCCCAATTTTACCACAAAAAACTGGGAAAACTTATTGACTCGAATATAAGCCGGGGGTGGGAAATGCAGCGGCCACTGGTAAATTTCAAAAAAAAAAAAAGACTGGTCAAAAGTGCAAGGACCTGTCAGAAATCACTTTTTTCAGCCCTCTGGGTAGTCCTTTTGTGCATATGGACTACTCAGAGGGCTGAAAAAGTAATTTTTGACTGGTCCTCGCACTTGTGACCAGTCCTCGAACTTACGACTGTCCTCACATTTTACGTTTTTGCCCTATCTTATCACCACGGTGAAGAGAAGCAGCTGTGAAATGAGTGACATGGTTGTTAAGAATGCTGCAATGGGCATAAATGATGACCAGTCATAAGTGCGAAGACCAGTCAAAAGTGCGAGGACCTGTCAGAAATCACTTTTTTCAGCCCTCTGGGTAGTCCTTTTGTGCATATGCACTACTCAGAGGGCTGAAAAAGTAATTTTTGACTAGTCCTCGCACTTGTGACCAGTCCTCGAACTTACGACTGTCCTCACATTTTACATTTTTGCCCTATCTTATCACCATTTCTCTCTCCCCCTCTCTTTCTCATTCTTTCTCTCTCCCCCTCTTTCTCTCTCTCTCTCTCCTCCACTCTCTCTCTCATTCTCTTTCTCCCCCCTTCCTCAAAGAGAGAGGTGGTAGGTTTGAGGAGAAAGACTGCTGTACAATAAAAAAGATGAAAGGGAAGAAAACCAACCCCAAACAAATATAAAGATATTAAGATAAAGAATGAATTGTTAAACTTTAAAGAATAAAAGAGAACAAATATGAATAAATAGCAATAATTAGAAACACACATACAAACATACAATGTATTTTCTTTGAACAGAGTATTTGGCCGGTTCACAAATTTAAACAGTGTTCAGTCATTTCACTTAAATTTACAATTTCTATATTTCCTTTTTGCCATATTTATTCCTAATCTATTTTTTAAAAAACCAATATTACCCTTCATCCTCATCTCTAATCTTAATCAAATTCAATTTTTCACTTCTATTCTATATTATATCCCTTCCCATTGTCATCTATTTTTATATCCATCCTCACATTGGTTAATTATGTAATATTACAGTTGTTCAATACAAATTCAACATTTTAATATAAATCAATTAGTTATATAACTATCTTTTTTGTATATTAATCAATATGAACATGAATATTCCAATTATTTCCATGCAATCCAATTTCTTACAAATCAATTACCGGTAATTATATTTACCAATAATAATAAACCAAATAAACAAACTACAACTTAACCATTTCTGCTTTCAACACAATATACAATTAATAGTATCTCAATTATTACAATTCCTAGTTAAATAGAGCTTTTTCTTTTGTGTTTTAAAATCTTGAACCTTTTAAAATCTTGAATCTTTTGCCATTTGCCATGAATTTCCCATTGTTTGCACCTACTTTTTTTGATGAGGAAAAAGAAATCTGCCTTTCCAACGTTGCAAGCAAAAGAAAAAGAAATCTCTCTCTGCCTCATTTTGTCACATTGCAGCAAAGACCCTGCTTTAGTTTCAGTTTCGCTTTTTTAGCATAGCTGGGAGGGGGAGGGAAAATGCTCCAGCAATTTACTTCTTTGCAGCTAGCTAGCAACAGAGCCCCAGTAAAACAGCTGAGAGCAAATCAGCTGAGGGTCGGGAGGCTCTTCAAATCAACTTATGGTAATTAACCTATACTGACGCTCAAAGGGGCTGTTTTTTCTATTTTTGCAGACAGGGGTCTACTCATTTGTTTTCTTTTAAAAAGGCATTTTTTTTCGTGACTCGAATATAAGCTGAGGGGGGCTTTTTCAGCCTGAAAAACGTGCTGAAAAACTCGGCTTATATTCGAGTATATACGGTAACTAAAAATGGAGATCAAGCATGTATAAAACATTTGAAGGATTATTCAAGATTTTTTGGCACTTGTTTCAGTTTTCTAGCCAAACTTCCGAGCATTCTGAGTTGCTTCAGAACAATATAAATTTCAGTTCAGGAGATACGGTAATAGTATGTTAGCTTGCATACTGGACCATAGTGGCTGTATCAGGCCTGCTTATATTCTGTCCCTAATATATAAATTTGCAGAAAGGCTAGACAATTTTTGGGTGAACCAACTTCTAGAAACTCTGCAAATAGCACCTCTCTTTCATAATTAAATAACAGTATACATGCAGAAACAGCTGAAGCAGTTTACAGAACAACAAAAAAGACATGTGCTTTGTATGCTCTTCCACATATTGTGAATAATTCTTTTGCAGGATTTGCAGTCCTAGTGGATAGTTATTTCACAGTTTAAATAACCTTTATGAAAAAGCTGCTATTCTTATCTGTTTAGAAATTAAAATAATATATATTATTAGTTAAACCTAATCAATGTATCAGGCTGGTTAGTTTAAAACAAAGACGCATACCAGTTTTGCATTTGTCTTCAACCCACACATAAGACAAGGGAGTTGCAGTGTACTGGGGATATCATGATGGCACACCGTATGAAACTCAATTACCAGCCCATTCAGTATCTAACAGTCTTTGTAAATTAATAGTGATAACATGTAGAATAGTTAATACTTGCCAGTTATAGTCATCAGGAAGTGGTGAATATGTAGATTTGGGACAGGCATGAAATACTGCTGCATCTGCAAATACAGGAGCTAAATAGTATAACAGAATACACACCAGACTGTCAATCTCTTTTTTATTTATTTATTTATTTATTTATTTTTAGATTTCTATACCGCCCTTCTCCCTGGGGACTCAGGGCGGTGTACAGCCAAGTAAAAACACATAATATAAACAATTAAAAACCAATTAAAAAGAATATCTAAATTTGGCCCAGAAATTTAAAAAACACCCCACTTTAAAATCATTTAAAAGGCTTCGCTTAGGCCAGCCCGGCTTGTTGGAAGAAAAATGTTTTAAGGGCCCGGCGGAAGGCACGGAGGTCATGGATTTTTCTTATCTCAGGGGGAAGCTGATTCCAGAGGGTAGGAGCTCCCACAGAGAAGGCCCTCCCCCTGGGGGTCACCAGCCTACATTGCTTGGCTGATGGCACCCCGAGGAGACCCTCTCTGTGGGAGCGCACGGGTCGATGGGAGGTTGTCGGTGGCAGAAGGCGGTCTCGTAGATAACTGGGCCCTATGCCATGGAGCGCTTTAAAGGTGGTAACCAACACCTTGAAGCGCACCCGGAAGACCACTGGGAGCCAGTGCAGCTCGCACAGGAGCGGTGTTATGTGGGAGCGCCATGTAGCCCCCGTAATTACCCGCGCGGCCGCATTCTGGACCAGTTGGAGCCTCCGGGTGCTCTTCAGGGGGAGCCCCATGTAGAGAGCATTACAGTAGTCCAGGCGAGAGGTGACGAGGGCGTGAGTGACCGTGCACACGGAATCCCGATCAAGAAAGGGGCGCAACTGGCGAATCAGGCGTACCTGATAAAAGGTCCCCCTGGCCACAGCTGTCAGATGTTCCTCTAAGGACAGCTGCATATCCAGGAGGACTCCCAGATTGCGCGCCCTCTCCACGGGGGCCAAAGACTCGCCCCCGATAGTCAGCGATGGCGTCAGCTGGCTATATCGGGAAACCGGGAACCACAGCCACTCAGTCTTGGAGGGGTTGAGCTTGAGCTTGTTCCTCCCCATCCAGATTTCATTCCCAGATAACACTGGGAATGAAAATACCACCAAGGTAATATATTGTAGTGCTAATCTAGGGGTTGATGATAAATTTAGAGGTTTTCTCTTTGGCATAAATCCAGTTGTCTCACTGTTCAAAACATGTAAATCCAATTGCAACTTTGAAAGAAAAAGCAAAAGGACTTCTATAGGGCAGTTTTATCCAACTTGGTGTTCTCCGATATTTTGGATTAGAATTTTTATAATCCTCAGTTTTGGTACTTTAGAATAATGGGAACTGAGGAGGGCTGATTTAGAACATACAGAAAAGGGTGAGATGGGGAAGAGATATAAATGTTCATGGACATTTAAGGCAAGACTACATACATTGGAAATCCAAGTGTCTCTCATTTGATAGCACTCACTAGTACTGAGTTCTACATTTTGAAAAAAAGGAACACCAACAAGGTTCTTTTTCTGCTCATCTGCTTGCCACTGAAGCTGCATTATTTGTTCCTCTTGGGAATTTATATTCCTTATCACTCAAAATACCATTATATTTCCTTATCCATGAATATAGGTAGTCAATTTACAATCACAACTAACACTGGAAATTCTGTTGCTAAGCAAAGTGGTTGTTAAATGAATCATACACAATTTTACCTTTTGAGCCCATGGTCATTAAGGGAATCATGCAGTTGTTAAGCAAATTTGGCTTTCTCCTATTGATTTTACTTGTGGAAATCCCATGAGAAAGTTGCAAATGGTAATCATGTAACCATGGGACACTGAAAGCCTCATAAATATGTGCCATTTCCCAAATGCCCAAAAGTTGATCATGTGACCACAGGGAGACTGTGATGATTGTAAGTCACTTATTTTAGTACTGTCATAACTTTTGTTATGTTGGCAACATAAACAGTTGTTAAGTGAATGGTCATAAGTCAAGGACTACCTGTAAAGACATTGACAACTAAGCAAAGATCAGAAAAATAGAACCGTTTCTTCTTGCATAAACTGAATACTATTATTGAATAGAAAAGGGCTTAATCAATTTTACATTGAAGTCAATTATTTCTGTTCCTACCCAAGCCACGTAACATGGCTTTATGGTGGCAACATCCTTGTCTCTTGAGCAAAGGAAGGTCACCACATGGAGGATTATCAGATGGCCAATATCTGACATAATGTTCATTTTTTCAGAAAGATTGGAATGGGCTGTTGATTTCTAATGTAAGGTCACTATTCTCCTGGCCACAAAGAAGCAGTATTCTAGTATCCAACACAGAGAATGCACAGTGCTTACCAGTTAGCAAAGGCTTCCTGATGAAAGTTGCCAAATGCAAAACAGACTTCCTTGAGGCTGTGGCCATGGTAGCTGGTCAAAGAGTGGAATTTGGAGAAATCAATTCAGGTTTCATTCTTATTTGAAAGTCAGCTCATTATCTTAAATATGTTAAGTCAATAACAATTACTCCAGTATTTCAATAGCTATTCCATGCATTACTAGGGAGCAATTAACAATACAAAGTCTAATCACTGCCTGGGCATTATTTTAATTCCATAGATGGGAACTTCTTCATATTCACAGTCATTATTGATTATTTCATTAGTCATAGTCCTTAAAAATTTCCAGGTATGTGGACTTCAGTTCCCAGGATTACCATCAATGGCCATATTGATTATGGAATGTTGGAATTGAAGTCCACATACCTGGAAATTGCCATGGCTGAGAAGCACTGCTTGAAAGCTGCACATTTCCAAGGTAGAATTAGGATACTGCAAAAATAAGGAGAAACCAAGTTATATACAGCATGCCGTAACTGTTTCCTCCTTAATTTTAAAGTTCTATTTAGTCTTTTTGTAATGAACAGTCAAAAATTGTCCCTCATTTACTATAGCCGTATTTATATGCCTATCATATAAATGTAACTTTTATTTATTAATCAAATTAATATACCTGCTCATCTCATGAAAAGTGACTGCATACAAAAATCCAGTAAATCCAGTATCTAAAACCATTATATAATAATTATTAAAAGCTATTAAAATGATTATTTTTATTCTATCTTTATGTTTATAAATAACTCAAGGTGGTGAACGTACCTAATACAGTACTCCTTCCTCACTATTTTCCTCACAACAATGACCCTATGTGGTTCCATCTGGGCTGAGAAAGAACGATTGGTCTAAAGTCACCAAATCGGCTTTAATGGCTAAAGTGGGACACCCTCCCGCTTTTCAAGGCTAGTATCTTAACTACTAGACCAAACTATAGAAGAAAAGTTAAAAAAGAAAATAATAGGCAGAAGATATTAATAACAAATCTGTTCTTTATCAAAATATTACTTGAATGCAACAGCTATTGATGCCGTAGTGTGGCTTTAAATGAGTGCTCAAGTCTCTAGTAGTCTTTCACCAGCCCCAAATCTAAGCAGAATTAACACAACTTGATTGCTTTTCAACGTATTTCTATCACCACCCCCTCAATTCCTGCACATTCACCCTTGTTGTTCTTAGTATTTGTCCCAGTTATTTGCAGGATGCACTTGTTTTACATTGCCTAATTCTTATCAATGCATGGTGTGACATGGGGTTTTGTTTTTCAGCCAGCTTGTCATTGTTAATTAGGCTGACAGGAGATGACTGGCCCAAAGTCATTCAGCTGGTTGCCATGCCTAGGGGAGGACTAGAAGCTGGCGGAGGGGAGGAATAGAAGCTGTTAACAGTCCAGCTACACAACTGGCGCTCTCTGCAACTTTATTCCAGTATGGCTTTTAAAGTGATTTAAACAAACTCTTATTAATATAATGCATGAACAAATAATAAAAGTTAAAATGCTACTTTAGTATTTTAAAATAGACTTTTTTTAAAAAAAAGGATTTTAAGCCAACACTGAAAAGAGAAAGAAGCGTCATTAGGCAAGTATTTTAGAAAGATAGTTCCATACAGTATCTGTGGGAAATGTAAAAATTCTGACTCTTACTGCCATCCACTTAGCCTGGAGAGTAGTATCATTTGAAATTCTCATATACTACGAACTGGTTTAGAACTAAACCATTAAATTAACAAACAGGTATATTATGAATTATAGGGTTGTAATGGTATTACACTTAAAATGATATTTAAATTCAGTTAAGTCTACGATAATAACCTACATATTGTAAATTCCTATGCAATTAGTCTTTATAATAAATTGGCTTACACAACAGTGAAGGCAGAAATAACGATCTGTCTGCTAGGAGTTATTGCTCTCATTTTACTGATTTTACTTGATTCTAGTCAGTATTTACCAATCATTTGGGGTAAAAAAAATCTAATTTAGTCACCAAATTTTGTGCTAATTAATCATTTAATTTATATGCCGCTCGACTCCCAGCGACTCTGAGTGGTAAATTGTGTTGGACTACGAGTGCCATAGAATGGGAGATTCAACTAGGATGAGAAGAGTGGAAGCTGCAGTCTAACACGTGGAGAATATCAGATATCAGAAGTGCCCAACTACACTATTTAAACGGCATAAGCTAAAGTTTCTATATGAGGGCGCAACTTTTGCGACAGGACAAGAGGACGTGACCAGACAGCCAAAAGTCTAATCCAGAGAAAAGAAATAACGCAGAAACGCTTACCAAACAGAGGACGCCGGATCTCTATGACATAGATGAATTCTCGGAACAACTTCCGGGAACCCCTGAAGATTCACCAAAGGACATTGGGAAATGTAGTTCGGATGAGAAGACTGTCCAATTGCTAGTATCCGAGTGTGTAATGATAGATCTTAGCACAGGAGTCTTTCCGATTAGTTTCGTTTTCATAGTTTATCAGCGCAAACTTTCCTTCCTTCTTTCATAATCATAGTCTGGTTTGCATGGCATGGTGTGTGAAAATAGAACAGTCCAATGATCCAAACTCGCGTGACATCGGGTAGGACTGGGAATGATTCCTACCTGAAACTCTGGACAACTTCAGAAAGTAGGGTAGTTCTATATACCGCTGAAGTGTCTGATTTCTAGTTATTTGACAGTAATAATAGAAAATCATAGTTATAGTCACATAAGATACTAATTCATGATAAAGTTAAGAGTTTACTGAATACTGTTTTTGGTATACATAACACACAGGCGTATACATTAACAGTATAATTTGAATTGCTAGAATAAGATAGACTAAAATTGTAATGACTAAATTGAGGTAAATGTGTGTAAACTAGATCAACTATGATTTACTGAACCATTTAACACTGGTTAATTCTATGTGTGAAATCAGCAAGCGATATTTTCCATCCAAATTCTCCTGCTGGAATAGGGGGCGGGAAAGCACTTAATAACTGGGTCCTAGTAACAAATTTTTGTAAGTGTGAGCTCAAGTCAATGTAGTAAAAAGCAATAACACATGTTTATGTTCAGATCTAACTGCTTGTTCTTTAATTCCAAGTAAATAATTCTATAACTGGTTTTGGCTGGAGGCTCTAACTTAAACAAAAATACATTTGATGGGCTTAAAGCCTTTCTACCCTGGTAGGTAGAGTGTAAGTCAATTTCTTGACTTGTGTTTCTACATTTAGAGAAAGACATGGTGCAATTGTAAAATATATAAATTCTAGGCATCTGCAAGATCCGTTCTTAGCATCTCCAAATTAGTTTGGGAAAACTTAGAGCCTGAAAATCAATGTAGGTGACAAGGTTCATTTAATTTAAGTCTGTTTTGTGATCTGTTGGACCATAGGTGAACATCCTAGGATCCACAATGAAAAAGTCCTTCAAATTCAGAACCACTAATATTTTGTTCCTTAAAAATACTCAGTGGTCGAAATGGTTGGCTGGTTTCAGATTTATTTGCCAAAATACAGATTTAATATTCCAGTGCTCTCAGATATAAGAATGGAAGAATAACATTCAGAAACTGTGGTGTAAAAGGAAAAGAAAGAGGCAGTACTAGATGGGAGGAGATGACAGGAGAAATAAGTTGGGAAATGGCACATCCACTATTGTGGATGAGCTTCCAAAGTGTGCTCAGCACACTTCCCTGCAGTGTCATTGTTGTATCTTCCTAACAGAAGCCCAGAATAAAAGCAATACTACTATAATATGTAAACATAGACCAAAAAATATTTAACACAGTGAGGAAAGATATGGAGACAACCTGTTTTAGAATTTAGAATAAATCAGAAATCATCTATGGTAGGCTGAAACAATAAAAAGAGGGTAACAGGATGTCCATAGGGATGGAGAAATAGTACCATAAAGAAGGGGGAGTCAAGCTATTCTCCTGAAGGCAGGACAAGAAGCAATGGATAGAAACTAATCAAGGAGAGAAGCAACCTAGAAATTTCCTGATAGTGACAACAATTGATCAGTGGAACAACTTGCCTCCAGAAGTTGTGAATGCTTCAACAGTGGAAGTTTTAAAGAAGAGATTGGATAAGTGTTTGTCTGAAATGGTATAGGGTTTCCTGCCTGAGCAGGGGGTTGGACCAGAAGACCTTCAACTCTGTTATTCTGTTAGTCTTACTGACTGAAGTCAGTCAGACTTCACTGGCTACCTCTCTGCGAGAGCGGCCCATGAATGTTGATGCAGGGTAATTGATATTGATGACATGCAAGTGTAGGAAGTTAGCAGCCACCCATCTCCTAGAAGAATGAAATATTCTAGATAATATTAAAAAGGCAGAATGTTATATTTTCCCTAAAGGAGAAAGACATAAACTCAGAGCCTCAGTTCCCTGCACCCCCACTGATATTTTGGTGCCAACCTATCTACAAGACAAAAGGCTAGGCCCGTTTATCTACAAAACAAAAGACTTTCACCCTCAGGACATAATAGGATTAGCCCTCTACCCATCTCACTACATGGCACCTGGGAAGATTGCACCACCCAGCAAAGTTCAATCAAGCCTGGGACTCAAGACAGCCTACAAAGTTACTCCTGCATAGTCCCCTCAAACAGCCTCCATGTTTCCATTAGAACTGAACCCAGATGGACATTTCTTCCAACACAAGGATACTGAGTTTTATATTCATGCAGTAGAAAATAAACAGAACCTTTTTCTAGAAAAAAAATTAGCTGCATTTAATTATTGACAGGGCATCTGTTCTTTAACTGATTTGCAAAAATCGTTAGGTCTATTCTACACATGGAGTAGCATTAGTAGGCAAGCTTTGCTTTCAAAATATCTGAATTTGATAAATATTAAAATTAAATAAGTGGAAGTGATCTATACTTCTTAAAAGCTTACACTTCACTAACATTTTATTACAAACCCATATTCACCAACCCTGGAATTAAGTAAAAATTACTTTTGAATGATCAGGTATAGAATTCTACGCTAGATTTATAAACATTTTAAGATGTTTTAAATACTTTGCAGATGAGGATATCCTCTCCCTTGGTTGAGAATACAATAAAGATAAATTTATACTGTAATTATAACTGCATTTTGTATCTCTCTATCAGCATAAAGTTGCCTGTTGCCTTCAACGTTCTTTAAAATACAAGTGGTCCTCAACTTACAATCACAATTGAGCACAAAGTTTCCATTGCTGAATAAGGCAGTTGTTAAGTAGTTTTGCCCTATTTTATAACATTTTTGCCACAGTTATCAAGCAAATCACTGCAGTTCTTAAGTGAATCATGTGGTTATTAGGTGAACTCTGGCTTCCACCATTGACTTTGCTTGTTGGAAGCCAGCTGGGAAGGTTACAAATGGTGTTCACATGATCCTGGGACAGTGCAACTGTCATAAATGCCAAGTGCCCAAATGTTCATCTTATGACCATGGAGATGCTGCAGTGGTAGTGTGAAAAATGATCATAAGTCACTTTTTTTCAGTGTTGTAACTTTGAATGATCACTAAACAATTGGTTGTAGGTCAAGGACTACCTGTATTCTTCAAAACATTTTGCATTATCATTTCTTTTTCCAACACCTTGTGACAAAATTGAATCAAGCATTGGTCATGAAATAATCAACTTATTAACAAGCTAAGAGGTTAAGAACAGTTTGTAGTGATGTCCATAGAGCAGGAGTGTCAAATTGGATTTTTTTGAGGGCCAGATTAGTATTGTAGTTCTCCTCTGCAGGCCAGGTGGGCAAGGGTGGGGGGGTGGGGAGATGGGATGGACGCATCCTCCGTGCCATTTTCGGCCTGGATGGGTTCCTGAAGCACCTTGTTGGCCAAAATGGGGCACGGGGGCCCCCGCACGCAGCCCCCTTGTGCCCCATTTTGGCTGCCAGAGGCACCAAGGTCTGGTCCATTGCTATTTCAAGGCCGGCCCCTTAGACCAGATTTAAGCATCCTCCGGGCTGGATCTGGCCCTCGGGCCTTGAGTTTACCACCCCTGCCATAGAAGGATCAAAATCTATATGATAAATGTAGCATTATGTTCAAATAGGCTTGTAAAAAGGATGGGGCAAAGATTCCAACCCACACCCACCATCTTTCAGATTTTGACATCTTCCATTTATTGTTGCTGGCAATCCTTTCTGTCTACTCAATACAAGGCAGAACTGAGTCATTCAGGGAGAGAGTTGCAGCATTGTAACCAATGCAATGGAAATATGGTACTGTAGAATGGAGGCACTACTTTTCCC
Source organism: Ptyas mucosa (assembly GCA_012654045.1). Classification (NCBI taxonomy): domain Eukaryota; kingdom Metazoa; phylum Chordata; class Lepidosauria; order Squamata; family Colubridae; genus Ptyas; species Ptyas mucosa. The sequence goes on from WNWU01013802.1 coordinate 14,181,948, forward strand.
AGTATTGCTAGAGAGATTGGTGGTTTTTTTCCCTTGGATATTACTTAGGTGATGGTTTCATAATGTGGTTGCTGAATTGCATATTACTTTCTTTAAATTAACATTGCTTTTAAGTAAAGTTGCACTCCTGGTGGCTTCATGGATATGGCTGTGTCGTTTTCTTGGCCACAGTACAGAACTGCTGTACTGTTTACTGCTTTCTTCTGAGAGTTCTTTCTCTAGTTCGGTTTTTCCTGATGATCCAAATACTAATCAAGCCTGACCCCAATTAGTTTCCAAGCCCACATAAAATCAGCCAGATGCTGCTTCCTGCTGAGGCAAGGCATTGTTTGCATGTCCTTCAGCAGGTATATGACCGTAGCTCAGCCTTCCCCATCCTGGAGCTGAATTAGATGCCAGAATTCTCAGTCCACATGACTATTGACATTAATTTTTTTTCCTGTACATAAAATAGTTTAACATTGAATTGTGTAGAGAAAATGTAACAATTTTCAATTTAAGCTGCTGGTGACTTAATGGATATGTTAATATGGCCATGTGGAAGTCTTTTGTGCTGTCATCGTCATGGCGGCGTCATGGCGGCGTGATGTATCAGGACATTTCCCCCTTCGCTAAACTGGGTGTGGTCTTGGCCAGTGCTTACTCATCTGGCCCAGGGCTGGGAGTTTGACAGCCCTGTTCTAGAATGTTTTTAAAACCTCGCTAGTGTAAGAGACATTTTCAGGAGAGCATCCTGGAGTAAGAAGTGATTTGTAATTTTAAGACAGGATCTATAGCGAAAGAGAAACACAGATCAGCAAATAAAAGACAGATGTTTTATATTTTTTCAACATAAATTTATTTGAATTCAACTATAATGTTTAATATGGAATTGTAGCATTAAATATTAGTATCACAAAGCAACCTTCCCGGATGAGTCCTTCATAATAATACCAGCATTTTACAGCCACTAGGGGAGTAGGAAACTAGGAAGTTATTTGTGAAGGACTCCATTTCTAAGAAGGCCCCATGATCAGATAACTATCATTCCAATCTTGGATTCAGAAGAGACACCGAAAATAGAATTGCAATTGAAATATGAAGGCATGAAAATTTGCTTTCAGTGCAAATGTAATATGAGAACAATATTAAATTACCAATAGGCATTATGAGACAGCTGCCTCAAGATGCAAGTTTAGGATGCAGTGGAATGGCAATAGTTATGTACTGACTTTTACAGCAAGAGAGATACAGCACTGATAGCTGAACAGATGTTTGATATGATCTGCCCTTATCCACAGGTATTACATTAAATTGATGGTCTCTAACTTGTCTACATGACCACTGAGGCATAAGGTTATTAGATATATGAAGAAAGAAAGAACATGGAGAATTGGACAAATGGGTGGGTGGAACAGTGATTTTTTAACTTTCTTGACATCCCCAAAGTATTTAGACCTACATGTGTATGAAATTACCTTTGCCAGCATCAGTTTTTTTTAATTGCAGGAATGTGCTGGAGCCAATTAGTAGGCAAAAGTCTTGTATGTCCCTTCTAGTACTGATGTTACCTAGTTGGATAATGAAATGTCTGCAAGAAAACAACCAAATTTAAGACTACCAAGGAACTCCATAGCTCAACCCTGAGCTACAAATATTCTCTTTTATTAGAACCAAACCTCTTAAGCCTGTAACTAATTAAGGTCTTATTAATTTCAGGCAATAGGGAAAGTTGTCTCCAGAGCACGAATCTACAAATTAAAATCACCAACCTTGTTAACTTGCCATTAGCATTCATTAGGGAAGCACTGCCTCATGGTGAAAAGCTGATCAGGAAGAGATACTGAAAAGGCCTGACAATATTTGATTTTAAGCTTGTGCTTGCTGAATGGAGGGCAGGAGGATAAAAAAAAATCATGTCTTCCTTTTGCCCAACTCTGATAATCCTAGGTGCTTAAGGATATTGATCTACCTGTGTACTGAGGGAGAACAATGCAATATTATCTTGTTGGTAGATCTAGCGGAAATAAATGTGCTTTGTTGTTGTTAGTTGCAAAGTTGTGTCTGACCCATCGCAACCCCATCGCGTTCCTTCAGGTCTTCCTGTCCTCTACCATCCTCTGGAGTCCATTTAAACTCACACCGATTGCTTCGGTGACTCCATCCATCCAGCCTTCTCATTCTCTGTCATCCGTTTCTTCTTTTGCCCTCAATCTTTCCCAGCATTAGGCTCTTCTCCAGTGAGTCCTTCCTTCTCTCTAGGTGGCCAAAGTATAAATGTGCTTAAGACAGTGTATTTGGAAGCGAGCATAACAAACTAATTTTAAAAAGACACATATTTAATATTTACCCCCTAAACCATATTAAAACGTTTACTTTTTTGATGATCACGTGGTCCACCTTAAGGAAACCGGCAGTGATAAACTTTATGTGGTTTGTTTAGTGTTTTATTCTTTTGTGTAAACCCAGCCAACTTTAGTTGATTCAAGCAAATAACGGTTAAACTACCATGGTTTAATCTTCAGGCAAAAAAACCAAAAAACCCCAAAACCTCATTGGGATGAGAATTTTGCTACTTTGCCTTAGACAACAGAATGCAGAACGGCCTTTCTCAGGCAAAAAGAGAGCCTCAATGGTTCTCATCTTTAAGGGAGACTAAGAGCCGCGCCTTCTAGAGTCCTCCCGCTCAGGAAACCATTGGGTTCATTCATCCTCTCTTGCCAGCAATTGACACTACACTTCCCAGCTTGCCCCCGGAGGTGCTGCGGTGACGTTACGGGAAGTGAATCACGGGCTTCTTCCGGTAGCGCGTAAGCCCCGAGCGGAGTCGAGGTCCAGTGGAGACTATATCCTGATAAGACAAGATGGCTGGGTTGCCCCGCAGGATCATTAAGGTACCCGCTTTACTTCTCCTCTTGTCTGTTTCCTCTCCTCCCTTCCTCCCCCCTGCGGCAGCCCGAGGCAGGCCCCGCGTGTAGCTCGTGGCCGGGAGAGCCTGGAGCAAATGCTTCGGGGGCGCGGCGTTTCCGGTGAGGGAGACAGGCAGTGGTGTCACTCCGCTTGCCCGCGCCGCTGCTGCTGCTGCTGCTGCAAGGGGGAGGGGGGAGCGAGGCACCGGCGGCAGGGAACAGCCACCGCCATTCGAGGCGCGCGCTCGCTCGCGTGCGCGTATATGTGCAAAGGAGCGACGGCCGAAGGGTGCGTGACGGATGCAAGGAGCGCCGCGGGCGAGGCCTCGGCACCTCAGCCTGCCGGGAATGAATGGGAATTTCAGGCGGGGAGGCTTGCACGAGCCCCCTCCCTCTGCGGCCCTCCCCTCTTCCGGACCTTTAGCGCGCGGTCTACCCGCCCCTCAGTCCCCGCCCCGCCCTGCCCTTCGTTTATTCTGCGGCCGAAGAGGGAGGTGTTTTGATGGGGCAACAGGCTAAGAGATGTATGACCTGGGGCCGGGCCGAGCCGGCAGGCGGGTGGAAACGGCTCAGCCGAATTGCTTCCCCAGAGCTCTGATATGCAGTCTCTACATTCATTCGCCGCCGAAATAATTCTGCTCTTTTCTTTCCGATAAACAGCTAATCCGGGGAGAAGTGAGCGTGCTCTCCCTTCCCACGAGGAGGAAGGAGATGGTCAGTTTAGCGATGACTCATGAGTACCTCCTTAAGGAATTGTGCTTTCAACCGCTTGCCAAATTGCCTTGCAGCTCCTTTCCCCACCTCCTGTGTTTTTGTTTTGAGTAAATCCAGATTTGGATAGAAGCTAAAATATTTTCATTTGAATGCATGCATCTTATGGCGGATTCTTGATGCCTCTATGTGTGGCATAATTCCCTTTCTGCAGAATTTAATGTATAGTTTTAAAACCATGAAGAAAAGAAGGTGAATTAACTGTTAAGCACTCGATTTAAAATAAATCCACTTACAAATTGTCAGTCTTCTATATGTATTTTGTCATTTGTAGCATTTTGTTTTGTGGAGTCGAATATTTATGAAAATCTGTTCCAGTGTTAATAGAGCACTTATGACTTCTCTAGCTAAGTGGGATATAGGAGATTCTGCTGAAGGAGATGCATTTCCACTGGTGATAGGGTCAGAATGGATTTCCCAGAGACCTAAATAGGCAGATGTATGAGAAGTTACCTCCTCCCTTGGCTGGTGGAAGTTGTTCACTTTTCCTTCCTCTCCACGGCTGTTTGATAAATATAATTAGAAATTTAGTAATATAATTTTACTGGTGGTTACTAGGAGTTATAGGAACTATGCATACACATAATGCACACATACAAATGATAATATACTTTGACAACTTATACTAAAATCGTTAACACATTGTAGTATTATAGCTTTTGCCAAGATACAATTAATTGGTTTGTATTTTAGAATGACTGAGAAGGTTCAGCTTTAGTGATTAAATATCTCTTCATTGGAGTAAAACACCAGTTAAAACTGCAACTGTAAATTTCTTTTAACTGGTAACTTATAAAACTAGTTCACAATCTTCAATATTACTAAAGGAGTAACACCAAGCCAAATCTATTTGCTTTAATGTCCTTCCTGTAGCTTTCTTGTTGACCATTTTGGAAATGGAATGTTGAAATAAAAAGGCCCTTGATATGATCAAGCAGGTAATATCTCTATTATTACAATAATGAAACAACTTATAATAGTTCTAATCCAAACTGAGAAGAAAGCATCAGGGTTGAAGAAAGGGTTGGGATTTTTGGGGGTAGATTTGGCTTACTTGATCAAACTATTCATATACAGATATATTATTTGAAATCACTACATTGGCATTTCAAGGTTATATTTAGTTACTAGCCATTGTAGTTGATAATGCAAACCTGCAGCTAATTATGTATGCACGTAGATAAATCTTGGAAACAACTGGAGGAGAAAAATGTCTCTTCACAAAAGGAATGGATCTCTGAGCAACAACCACCAAATATGAGTGATTTATTGCATTCTTTGTTAGAGAATAGACAAACATATTTCCTTTAGCACCACCTGGGTCTATGATATAATCCTTGTTCCACTAAGCCTGAGGCTCCCAAGTCTGTTGTAATATCTGAGAATGCTGATATGAATAACACTCATTTGGTTCACAAATCCCTGGTACTCAGACCTGGTAAAATCTTTCACATTTTAGCAATGGGATCATCCAAGAGGATACACCTACCCAGAACCTAGTTGGTTAGTAGCCAAATGTATGGAAATTGAGTGGACATTTTGTTAACCTGCGGTACAATAGGCAAACTATCTAAGCCATTCTAGCATTCTAAAGAACTTAGGTTTGTGTATACTAGTTGCTCATATAGCGAGCTATCTGCAGACTGGCTAAAAATAATATCACCAATATCAGTCTCCATTCCCCAGATCCTGACCTTTCTATAAATTGGGATCTTGCATAAGTATCAGCCTTCCCTTTAGTCCTGTTACCAGGAAGCATTGAACCTTTCTTGGCATCATCAAGAGATTCCTAAGTGGGAGGGATCCCTGTTAAGATTAACAGCTATCCAGAAGTATCTGTTGTGGGGCTTTCAGCTAGTATTTCAAGTCATAACCTGAGCCCTGATTGAACTCTTATGTGAGTCAGCTTGGAACTCCCTGCATGAAGTAATATTCCTTAGTTCCATAACTTTAAACATTGCTCTCTACCAAGAAAAAATTGTGTGTTATCTAGCCAAACATTATCATCATCATCATCTCTGTGCCTAGACCAGGGGTGTCAAAACTGACAATCCGCAGGCCAGATGGATCATGTGCAGGCCATGCCCACCCCAGCTCCGCGAATGGGGGAAACATCGCAAAATGTCATGTGACAGCAACGTGACACCGCGAGTTTGACACCCGTGGTCTAGACCAACTTTCATGACAAAGATGAATTTAGTGTTTTATTGGGGTCAGGAAAGTATCTTTCCTTTCACTCAAATTCTAGGTTTAGTTAAAGAGGCATCAGCATAAATTGGATACCAGATTAATAATCACAATTTAATTGAGCAGAATAGAGAGATTCGGAGTTTTAGATAGCCATGTGTATTTCCTCAAATGTCCCATCTTGGCTATAATTCCTATCTTATCATCATGATCTGCAGATGGATCAAGGATTGCATTTGACTAATCTTTAAAAATCTGAACAATCCTGCCCAGGAGGTATTGTGTCAGTCCACCAAAAATTCACCATTTCAATTCTCCTAGGCAATAATGCTCCCTGGGAGATGTAAAAAAAAAAGGGCCCTTTTTTTTTTACAGTAGAAACAAGGCATCTAGCTCATTCTGGCAAAAGAAAGAAAAGGGAAAATATGAATGTATCATGGGCTCCATCAATGTTTATATGTTCTTTACACTGGCTCATATTTGTTGCTACTTTTCTCAAGTGTTTCTAATTAAATTCTCTTTCTGGCTTCACATTCCCAAAACTAAAAGTAGTGTCAAAATCTTTCATGTCCTACATTGAGAATGAAGAGAAAGAGATGATGGAATATTGTGTCTTTGCTGTAAAAAATGATCCAGCCAACAAATACATTAGTTTTATGTTTTGATCTGGACAATTCAAGAGCAAAATTTAAAGAAATTGGTTTGTAAACATCTTGAAAACTAAGCAGTAATAATGACCAGAAGTTACAATAATTTTTCCAAGGGACTACAGATATCTCATTTTTTCCCTTCAGTAGATAATTGGAATGCTTTAAAATAACATACCTTGCTTTCACAAAATTGACAAAATTTTGACAAAATTCAGAAGAGGTAAATGCGGTGCTTTTCATTTAGGAAACAATAATCAAACATACAGAATGGAAAATATGTAGTCTGGTCACTTGTGAAAAAGATCTTGGAAGAATTATTAATTACAAATAATATTGGTTGGCGTTTTGGTATGTCTAGAAAAAGGCAAATGCAGTTTAAGTTGAATCAACAGAACTATGGCCTTCAAATTATAGGGATAACAGTTCTCTTTATTCTGCATTGGTTGGATCTGCTTTGAGCACAGGTAGTCCTCGATTTACAACAGTTCGTTTAGTGACTGAAGTTACAATGGCACTGAAAAAAGTGACTTATGACCGTTTTTCATACTTATGACTGTTGTACCATTCCCATGGTCACATGATTTACATTCAGATGCTTCACAGCTGACTCACATTTATGGCGGTTGCAGTGTCCCAGGGTCACTTGATCCCCTTTTGTGACCATCTGACAAAGTCAATGGGGAAACCAGATTCACTTAACAACCCTGTTACTAATTTAACAACTGCAGTGATTCATTTAACAAATCTGGAAAGAAAAGTCGTAAAATGGGGCAAAACTCCCTTAATACATTTCTCACTTAACATAAATTTTGGCCTCAATTGTGGTTGTAAGTTGAGAACTACCTGTACCATGTACTGTAGTGTTTGCCATGCTCTAAGAAAGTTTCAGAAAAAGTAGACCAGATTCATAAGACAACAGGAAGAATAATTGGAGGACTAGAACAAAGTTCTGTGAAAAGAGGTTGAAAAAAATATATTTTGTAATAGAAAATTGGGGTGAATAAGAATAATGAATTTAAACTACAGGATAGCAAATTCCCATTAAATATTACAAGAAAAAATGGAGTTGTTTGGAACTAATTATACAAAGAAGGGTTGGATTTGCCCTACATTCAGTATGTTCAAATATAATCTATATAACTAATGGGACTTCTTTAATTGGAATTTTAGGATGGACCTGATGGCCACTTCATATTGTAGGATGATAATATGCTGTTAAAATTTTCTAGAACTCTTGCATATTTACAATGACAAACTTTTTTCTGATTTTTACTGCTATATTCTCACTGCCTGTGTACTGCAGTACAATCATTTCTGGACCAGTAATAGTTTGTACATTTGTTCTGTACCACTGGCAGCAAATTAATGTCTGCATTAATAAATTAACAAAAGTGCATTTGAAAAACTGGTTCTATAAATATGATTCAGTATGTTAAATTGGAACTTTTAAAGAAGTCTTTAAGTGTCTTTATCCTTTTTTATAATAGATATAGTATTTTTATAAATATATATCTAGAATCTTTGGATTCATTAACATATCTGATATTATATTTTAAATTGATAGGCTATATTATGCCTTCCACATATTATTTATCCAGTTTCTAAGAAGCTCAGCTGGGATTGCCAATATTAAGAGAGAATGGGAACTTCACTAACCTTTGGAGATAATAAACATTTCCTAATCTGTAGGTAGCTTGTTAACTTTTATTTTAAATCTCTGATCAGATTATTTGTCAATTATGTATGAAATAAATAATATAGATATGACAAAGTAAGTTTTAGGATGCCTCAAATGTCACTGTGCTACAATCAGAATAAGATGAAGATTGATAATGTGGGCACATATATTTCAATAAATAGAAAATATTATTTTCAGCTACTTTTCTGAATGAATCAGGAGAAACTAATAACTGGAAATGCTTCAGTGACTAAAGATATGCAGAACTAAGAATCAGACAGAATTAAAGGAGATGTAAAAAGAATTAATGATTGATCAGGAAATAAGATCTGCAGCTGTGACTACCATGTATGACAGTGTTTGATAATCAAGTTCTTGACTCCTGACTGAGATCTAATAATAGTTCTTTTAAAAATTACAATGAGGCATAGAAAGAAGAGATCAAGTGACAAATGGTGGTGAGAAAGACTAAAGGATTATATTAGGCAGTTAAAAGGTATTTTTGTCCATGGAATTCTAACAGTAATGGTATGGTAAATAATGGTAAAACCCTTTATTAGGGATTACCTTGTGATAAGACTGCAAGAAAAAATATTTTTCCACTCTTACTGCATCTGCAGGGCTGGCAGCTTTTTCAAAATGATCTGATCTGTGTTCTGTGTAAAGTGATGTTAAGGGAACATCTATAAGGCCACGTGAAGGTTCTGAGCTGAACTCTGGATATCAAGTTGTATGGAGTTGACTGAGGCATGATCTGACTTGGTTATCACTTGTCTTGAGAAAATAAACCAGGCCACGTGGTACATGCATGTTCCTTCCAGTTGGTTAAGGTCTCCTGGGAGATAATATATAATTAGATCCATATAATGGTGAATCCATTTCTGAGGCAGGAAGGGATCCTGCCAACTCCTCAAGAAGCAATAGTCCTTTCCCTTAATGCACCATTGCTGATCTAATGGTCCTGGACAATTTTCATTCTGTCTATAATTTTCCTTTTATAGCGAAAGTGCTGAGAAGGTAGCTGAGTTGCAAGGTGAAGGTGGCTAAGGACCTTGGCGAAAGCAAGTTAATTTTGCTTTTCGGTAAAGATTCAAACTTGGATAATGAGTTAGGTTTGATCACATTTGTTGGTAATTTTTCAAAAGACGAGTGAAAAAAAATGCATCTTCCTGGATTTCTCCGTAGTTTTTGATACCATCAATTATATCTTCTAGATTAGTTTTAGTGAGAAGTGGGAATCGTGTTATTGTGGCAGTTCTCCTTCTAGGGTAGTTTCAGTTAGTGGGGAGAAAAATCTAGCTCTAGACCCCTGTCCCCATTCCTATTTTACACCTACATCAAGCCACTGCTTAATATCATTGGTCAGCATGGGATTAGGTATCATCAGTATGCTGATTATACTTAACTATACATTGCTATCCTGGACCAATCAACTACTCAAGGTTCTCTCAACAGTATCTTAGGATATGTGGATCTGGATGAGAAAAAACAGAATCTGGGTTGTAGGCTTCCACCCCCTTATTGGGGGATGTTCCATCTTTAGTTCTGAATGGGATAACACTCCCCAGACAAACCAGTGCACAACTTGTGGTCCTTTTGGATTTTTTGGTTCCACTTGCAGATCAGGTAGCAGTTGTGGTCAGGAGGTCCATTGCACAAATCCATTTTGTGCACCAATTGTGCTGCCCAGAGTCATTTTACAGTGAGATGGCTGGCATATAAAGTAAATAAATATGTTTGGATTAATATCCACGGGCACTTGTGCCTTGGTGACCTTCCTATTTGAATTCTTGCAATGTGCTGTTCATGGGTGTGTCTTTGAATACTATTTAGAAGCTGTCACTGTTCCAGAATGCAGTAGTGTAGGCAGTTAGAGGCACATCATGGTGCACTCATGTAACTTCATCTCTTTGCAAGCTGCACTGGCTTCCAGTAGGCTCCTGGGTACAATTTAGGGTTCTAGTGACAAAGCCTTTTTAGGCAAAGGACCAGCTTATCCCCTTATCTTTGGTTGTTTCTGCTGTCACATAAAGAGATGTTTTATGTTCTCCAGGAAACAGTGCCATCTCATGGGACCCAGGAGATATGTCTTTTCCTTTGCAGCTCCTATATTATACAACATTTTTTGCTCAAGATTTGAATTCCTCGCCATTTTGGCCTATTATTTGGGTTTGAAAACTTCCCTCTTCAAGCATTGGACCAGGTGTTGAATGAGTTCATTCTGTAAAATATTGGCATTTATTGGAGTATGGGTTTTTAAATTATTTTTGTTTTGATTATTTGCCCTGATTCTACCCTAAATTAAGGGATTGCAGGGTGGTAAAAAGAGAGCTTGTTTTTTAGCGTTTAGCTGTTTTTAAACTAGATGTTACCTGCCCAGAATCACTATCTCTGGATTCGATGGCCATAGAAATGTAATAATAATAATAATAATAATAATAATCATCATCATCATCATCATCATCATCATCATCATCATCATAATTAAAAAAAAACAGCTTGTATTCTGAACCACATAGGATTGGACTTGAGAAAGTACTGTGAGAATAATAAGAGGGTGATAAGATATTTGTAGAATGATCAATCAGATTAGGTAAAGAAAAGAATTTTCTTAGTTTCGGATGGCACTCAGTAAAAGAAAAAGACACAAGTCTTGATTCAGACACTATACTAAATACCAGATAAGGTTTGTTTACTCTGATAAAACATGTTACAAGAATCTAACCAGAAATGGCTTGGTAAACAAGCCATAGTTAAGGAAACCAAAGAAACTCACCCATAATGGGTGAATTTCAGAAACTTGTACATAAGGAGAAGGAAGGAAGAAAAGGAAAGACAAACCATCTCAGTGGGAACTCCTGTGAAAAAGAGTGTAGAGCATTGGAGCATTTAAGGTATTTTGTTAAATTTTTAAAGGTGTGATGTGGCCTCATCACACCCTTAAATATGGTCATGGGTGCCCATGCCATATTTTATCAGAATCTCCTTAAAAATGTATCTTCTAGGGCCGTGATGGCGAACCTATGGCACGGGTGCCACAGGTGGCACGTGAAGCCATATTGGTGGGCACGCGAGTGTTGGCCTAGCTCAGCTCCAGTGCGCATGCGCGCCCCGGCCAACTGATTTTCAGACCTTCCGGTCCCACCTATAATTTAAATGTGTTATTTCCATGGGATTACACAGTTATTCTGTAGGCCCAGAAATAGATGTAGCTTCTTTAAGAAGGCATTGACAAATACATCTATTCTGAAATGTCTTTTTGGCTCCAAATCTGAATTATGCCATATCCCTATTAATCTTAATGTGTTTCTTGTAAGAGGTTGAAATGTGTCGCATATACTTAGTATATTTGCAATTGTGTAGCAAGTACAAGTGCTGTATTAAACTAGTTGCTATGACCAAAGAGGCTGTAGATCTCTTACCTCTGATAGTAAAAAACAAACTAGATTCAGGTATCTTAAGATAAAATATCCTTTTGGTTTAAAATAAACACTTGTTCATTGTTAGATACAGATCTGTTTTTTCTACTGTGTTTCCCTGAAAATAGGACATGTCCCAAAAATAAGGCCAAGTCTGATTTTTGGGGTGTGCCTAAATATACACCCTCCCCCGAAAATAACCTCGCCTCTCTCTCACACGCACACACAGGTCCCTTGCCCCACTGTACCTTCCAAGGCAGCCACATCCCTGTGAACTCCGCCCCCCACCCCTTTCGCTGCCCGCAGCACCAACCATAGACTTTGAGCGCCTGCTCCTGCGCCATGATGGCGGCTCGCCCGCTCTCACCCCCATGCCCAGGTGCCGCGTCCGCATAGGTTGTGCTACCGAGCGTCCACCACAGCAGCCCCCGCGCAAGCATTGCCGCCCCGGGGCTTCCTTGGCAGGACGGCCACCAGCGGCAGAGAGGCCTCCATGCGTGGCAGGCAGTCGCGGAGGACTACAATGGCAGGCCTGGTGCGTCCCGCAGCTGTATGCGGGTTTCGGCAGGGATGGCTGAGGTGCTGCAAGTGTTGCTGCCACTGCCGCTGCTGCCTGCAGAGGCCCAGCAGCCCCCTGAAGCCAAGCTCAGCCATGGGTGAGGAGTGTTGGCTGTGGCTGGGCCAGCTGCGCTGTGTCTGTTGGGGCTGCCCGGCGTCTCGCGGCAATCGGGTGGAGAGGAGCAGGGGGGAAGGGGAGGCCTCTGGTGACGTCACCATAGAGTGGGAAGCACACTCCCATAGCGGCCGCTGCCCTGGCTGGGGTTTGGAAGCCGCAGAGGCAGAGTTTTGGCGAGAGAAAGAAAGACTTCTACTGCTTCTGCTTTTGGCTGCATGCAAGGAAACCTATCTATCTATCTTATCTATCTATCTATCTATCTATCTATCTATCTTATTAAATAAATAAATAGTTTAAGTTTTATTTATTTTGTTTAGCAAAATCAGTTTCTATGCTTTCTCAGAGTATATCTGAAAAGTTACAGAGATCAGCAAATGGAAATTTTATAAATTTAAACAATTTTTCAACTCATATTTTTTTTTCAACTCTGTTTTTCAAATATATCTGAAAGTATATAAGAAAATTGATGACACACTGGTACCTGATTTGACAAACTAAAGTTGTTTTTTTGAAGCAGGTTTTATATTTAGCCATGCATGTTAAAAATAGTTAAAAACTTTATGAGAAGGTGGTTCTAATTATTTCTTCTGTTAATCAGGAGAGTAAGAGCAGGATAGCACCGCTAATGTTTTTCAATTTCATCTAGTGTGGTAGAAAACTCACTTCCAAAATAACAACAACTAGACAGTGTGCAAACAATCATCTTATTAGTTCCAAGTCTTTCAGGTTTCAGTGAGTCACTGGTCTCATGCCCCCAGATGAACCCAGAGCAAGAGCTGCAAGGTTACATAGATCTTATATAGAATGTTGATCAAGGACAATTTGAGCAGGTGTTTACAGTAGCAGAAGACCTCAAATATAGAAAAGTTGTTGTTCAATTTATAAGGAAAAAAGTTGGCCCCAAAGAAAGACAACAGCATTAAGAAAAGCTTTGATGGATGAACCGAGCCAAGATTTTAGTAGCTATTCCAACAGACTACCCTTTTACAGTGGAAGAGGGAAGAGATAAGGAAATGGCAACGTTTATCCATGAATTGTGTCGTGAACTCTTACCAGCAACTGCTGTGTTGTTTTTTTCTCTTTCAGGAAACCCAGCGCTTGCTGGCAGAACCTGTTCCTGGCATAAAGGCAGAACCAGATGAAAGCAATGCACGTTATTTTCATGTGGTCATTGCAGGGCCACAGGATTCCCCCTTTGAGGGTGGGACATTTAAACTTGAACTATTCCTTCCAGAAGAATATCCAATGGCAGCTCCGAAAGTACGTTTCATGACCAAAATTTATCATCCTAATGTAGACAAATTGGGAAGAATATGTTTAGATATTTTGAAAGGTAAGCATTTTGGAATCATTATTACAATGATACCTTCTTTTAGCAGATTGTGAAGATATTCAGAAATTATTTCAGTGATTTCCCAAGTTGGGAGGTGTGGGAGAAAGAGTGTCTTTATTAGAAATGCTGCTGTAGTACCCTTTCACTTGCTTCCTCAGATAAATGGTCTCCAGCTTTGCAGATCCGTACAGTTCTGCTATCAATCCAGGCTTTGTTAAGCGCACCCAACCCAGATGATCCACTAGCAAATGATGTAGCTGAGCAGTGGAAGACCAATGAAGTCCAAGCCATAGAAACAGGTATTGTATCTTCATTCTAGGCCTATTACCTTTTTTCGAGATACCTACCTACCACCACCATCCCTCTTTCTCTTTCTGATGTGGGTGATTGATTTGAAGAGAGTAGGGCAGTGGTGGGTTCCGCCCGGTTCCGCCGAGCCGGTAGCGGTGATGATATGACATCACCGAACTGGTTCTGCCCCCCCTGCATTATTCTTACCTTTTATTTGGCCGTACCCCCAATCTATTGCTGCCTCCTGAGTCCCAGCTGATCGGCTAGAGGGAAAAAAACCTGTTTAAACTCTTGCCCTGGGGCTTCAAAGGGTCGCTCTACAGCTGATCAGTGTTAAAAGAAAACAAATGAATAGACCGGTGCCTGCAAAAATAAATGGGTAGACCGGTACAGGTCTCCAATCAGTTAAAAGCCTGGTAGACCAGTACCTCTACTAAATCCTAAAGAATTGTCACATAACCATCAAGCTACACCCACAAAATAAGCCACGCCTACAGAACCGGTAGTAAAAAATTTTAGAACCCACCCCTGGAGTAGGGCCCTCCTGTTTTCACATTGCTTTTCTTTTGCTTTTCTTTTATAAACATATTCAGATTATAGATAATGCATGCTAGCAGTTAACTTTTTTAAATGAAGGACTAACATCTGGTTCAGCATAATTTCTGCCTACCCTCCGTTGCTGAAGTTTATTTCCCGGCTAGTTTGCTAAGGTTACTTGAATAAGCATATTGTATATATCAGAAAAAAACATTAAATTACTCTTCCAAATGGTACTGCTTTAGTGTCACAAATGAGACACACCGATCACAACTAATTATGATAAATGCTGCATAACAGACAGTAGTAATCACGTGCCTAATGTCAACATGGAAAATCCACTATCAATTCATAAAAAAGGAAACACATGGTACAAATATAGATAGAATACTGTAACAGATTTTCAGCAAAATCAAATAAGTGGAGCAAAGGGAATATATTTAAATTTCAGTATCTTACTTTTTTGACTAATATATCTTTTTTCCTTTCTTTTTACAGCCAGAGCATGGACTAGGCTATATGCCATGAATAATATTTAAAATGTGCTCTAAATTAGTGTGCATCACTTTTTCCTGTTCTGCCAAGACCTCTTCCTTTTTTTTGTTTTCACGTAATGGACAGAGTCTTAGAAAACTTTACAGAATAAAAACCCAGACATCAGTTCTTTGGTGATTTAAATGCACATTAGCAAATCTGTGTCTTGTCCTAATTCACTCCTGTTCTGCATGAGCAGAGGCTAGAAGTATCATCAGGATTGTTTGTGAAATTGTTTAAAAGCAGTAGCACATCTCTGCTTTTAATGATTTTTTCCCATCATGAGTTAAGTGTAAGCACTGTGAATGAAAGTAGTCAGGGTTAGCTGCAGGGGTTTTTGTTCTAATTGTGTGGGCTCTTCCTCCCTTTTTTATGGTGATGCTAATTGCATTGGTTAAAGCAGCTAACCAGTTATATTCTAGCCAAGTCTAATTTAGCTGTAGCTGGACAAGCTTGGTTGTTTGGAAAAAAATGGGAACATTAAACATCCATTCACTAATAATATTGTGATTCTGCTGTCAAGTGTAAAAATCTTCCTTTCAAGAAAAAGCTTGTGACCATTTTGTATGGCTTGTCTGGAAAATCTTCTGTAAATCTTATGTTTTAGTAAAATATTTTGTTATTCTACTTTGCCTTTGTACAGTTTGTTTTGATGTGTTCTTTTTCCCCTTTTCAATTGTGACAATCGCTTTTTAAAAAAAACAAAGCTGGATTGAAGCTGTCTGATTTCATCAACCTAAAAGCTGTAGTATAATCTTGGATTTTTTTCCCGACTTGTATTAATGCCTTACTAGTGTTCATAATATTTTTTGTTTTTGTGTTTTTAAAAAGCCTTTGATAATGTAGTAGCTTATCAGAGACTTAAATAGGTTAGATGCATCATTGATGTTATGTACATGCAGTGTAAAGTACCACTAAAGCAGGAAGCTAGCAAAACAAACAGCAATTTTGGGTGTGTATGTAACTTGTCTGTCTTGTGTTAAGTATTATCGGGTATCAGAGTATACATTTAAAGATAATTTGCATCTTTTAAAAATGACCCTGTGCATAGAATTATTACATTATGAATCCTACATCATGATGAATTAAGATCTTTACGGCTAGCTTTGTTAAATATGGTTTTATCTACAATCCTTACATGAACATGGTTTTGCTCCATTTCTTAATTTGGAATATAGATCCCCCCCCCCCCCCCCAAAAGTCATCATGTTAAGATGCAAAAAACCCCCACAGGGGCATATTTTGACCACATTTCTCACTCCCATACTTCCTGGAAATTTCCTTTTCTTACCCTATGTCTTTGCCTTGACTATCTTCTAATCCTCGTGCTTTCAATGTGGCCAATGTAATGCCAATTGCCATGGACAATATCTGTCTTGTAGTTCAGGGGACAGTATTGAGATCCATAATTTTCCCATCATACCTGTGCTAGTATCATCTGGGATTTCTATATAGAATATGGTGTATGTATTGTGCTCTTATGTAAGATAAATATCTATTAAAATCACATTTTCAACAGACAAATGCTTTTAGTGATGGTATTGTCCCCCGAGTTGATTGCATTATAGTATAATAAAAGGTTCATATATTTTAGCAAGAGAGATTATTTTAAAACAGTTTCTCTAAAAGCTGGCATTAAAGCCATCTTAAAATTATATATATATATATATATATATATATATATATATATATATATATATATATATATATATAAAAATATCTTACAACCTTTACAGGTGTAAATTCTTCCGTATTTGATTGATAAACATAAACAATACATATTTGTAGTATAGTGTAATTCTAAAACTATTAGTGAAATACATATCTGATTTTGACAATGCCTACTATCTAATACATTTTGCTTTAGCTTGTAGTTGGATGATAAATAATATATAATACTTTTATTTAGCTGGATATTCACATAGTATATGTCTTTGTATTGTGTATTTTGACATCCCCTTTGGCATTTTTCTGATATTCAAAATACTTCTGCTGTGGATTTACACTGCTTTTTATTTATTCTACATTAACGGCTGAATGTTTGGTTATTATATTACTTATATTTAAGATATAACCACTAAACTATATTTATTGGAAAACAAAATGCTATAAATAAAATTTGTCTTTAAAATCCCAGAAGCATTTTGACCTTAAATTAATTGTGAGAAGTGGTTAATCAGAATCCTATTTTTTCAAATGTATTGCATAATCCAGCCAGACTTAATTATGGGTTTTATTTGAAATGTTTATAGACTGATATCAGGCATTTGCTTGCAGAAAGTGCCGCTAAGCTCTTCTGTAAATGCATAGGCTCACTGGTTTAAGTAGAACTAAACGTTGAACTAAATGGAACTTAAAATACTTTGCATTATGCCCCCCCCCCCCTTTCTTGCATGTAATGAAATCCTATATGTGTATTCAGGTAAGTGAATATATTGTGTATATATATAAATTCTGAATATTATGCAGAGATATATACATTGCCATCAAAATACTATGTAGAAATGTATATACACACATCTTTTTAAATTAGAGGGTAAGAGCTGCTTCAAAGTTTATGACTTGTAAGATATATATTGAACTCAAACATTCTGTAGCTGTGATGGTGAACCGGTGGCACATGTGCCAGAGGTGGCACACAGAGCCCTCTCTGGGCACACACGCCATCACCAGCTGCTCTTCTAGGTTCCATCGTGTGCATGTGCGCCAGCCAACTGCTTTCTTCTGGGTTCTGGAGCGCGCATGCACGCCGGCCAGCTGGTCTTCACACGAAGACCAGCTGGTTGGCATGCATGTGCGTGACAGAACCTGGAAGAGCAGCTGGCCACCGTGCACATGTGAACCGGCAGCTGCTCTTTTCTGGGCTTCGGTGCTCCGGTGCACATCTGTGCGCTTCAGTTTTAGCACTCGGTGCCGAAAAGGTTAACCATCACTGTTCTATAGGGATAACAGAATTTTTTCCCCAAAAGCCTCTTGTGAATTCTAGCTCTAAATGTTGACAAGTGAGGTTTCAAAAAGCACAGATTATTTTATTTTAAATCTGAATCTCATTTTATATCATTAAAAATAGCCAGGCGTGAAAGACCAGGTCTGCACATGAAAGTTCAATTGAATTGATTTATTGCTAAAAACCTATACACAGGAATTGTCTCAATTAATGGCACCTGGTTAGAGTTAAATAAGGGTCAACAGTGCTCAAGGGGGTGGGTGGATTTAATTTGCTTGTGGCTAAGTAGGAATTTTAGGCTGATCCCCCTTCTTTGAATACTTTATTTGGCCAAGTGTGGTTGACACACAAGGAATTTGTAAAGCATTCAGTGTACTTGCAAAGCAACAGAGAGAACAATAAGAATAAGAACTTAGACTCTAACTTTATTGTCACTTTGAATGTACACTAATCGGCATACATTAAAATGAAATCTTGTTGCATACAACTCTCAAAGGGTCTCCACCTCCAATATACACTACATAAACATAATAAAATAAATAAATACAAAATTATGCATATACCCACATATATGACATGGAAAAATAACAGTAACAACAACATTAATAGTAATAGTAATAATTGATTGCACTCAGCTAGAACTTGATAACTTGGATCGAAAGAAGAAAACTAATGACAATGTACCATGCTGTGCACCTAAAAAGTGATACTGATCGATTGTACTTGCCCAGATCTCAGGGTGGCAGAGGACTCTTACAGGTGTAACAAACTGGAAGAGGAAAAACACGGCTTAAATGACTACATAAAAAAAGCAAAAGAAGCTCTGTTGAAGGAGATGAACAAGAGAAATCTCTTGAAAACCGCAAGATTGAAAGCAGAATATCAAAAAGAAACGATTGAGCATCGAGTATCTAACTGGAAAAAGAAATCTATAGGCAGTCAATACCTGAAAGCCATTGAAGGAAAGGTAGATACAAAGCTAACATGGAGATGGTTGAGATCAGTGGTGCTGAAGAAAGAAACTGAAGGCTTCATTTTGGCTGCCCAAGAACAAGCCCTGTAGACCAATTCCATGAAAGCAAAAATTCAACGTCAGTAACAACAGCAAATGCCACTTATGCAACAAGAAATATGAAACACTGGATTATTAGTGACTGTGCAGCAAAATCTGACAAACTGATTATCTACAATGTTGTGACTGAGTTGCCAAAATCATACAGCTTTGCCAGGAGTTTGGGTTCGAATGCAGCAAAAGAGAGAAACAATTAGAAAAAAATAATGAAATACCGTGATCTGCAAATTGAAGTTTAGTGATTGTGAAGGAAGAAAACAATGGTTGTACCAATAGTAATAGCTGTGGAGCAATATCCAAAGGGTTGCCTAGATGCATGGAAATTTTGAACTTATCAGGCCTGTATATTCTGACTTTGCAAAAAACCACCTTACTCGGAACTGCCTATATACTCACACATTACTTTAACAGCTCTTAGGTTCTTGGTTAGGAACTTGAACTGTTACGTTTTTACAGTCCCAGACTGTAAATTGAATTGAAGATTAAATCTTTAATAATAATAATAGTAGTAATAGTAGCAATAGTAATAGTAGTAGGAGTAATAATATTAATGATAATAATATAATAATAATATAATAGTAATAATACCTAGGATGCTGGCAGCAACCCGTATCAACCATCAACACCAGTCAATGATATTTGTGATACATTTTTAAACGTTCAGTTGACTGAGTTTCATGTTTAATGAATAAAAGTTAATAATAATAATAATAATAATAATAATAATAATAATAATATAATACAAATAAAAAGGGGAAGTAAAGAAGATAATTTTCACTCCATGCCCAACTTCTACCATTCCTTCTCTTACAAAAATTAAGTCCACCCTTTTTTAAGTCCAGAAATATACCGTAGTTGAAAGTATTTGCAATTTCTACATTTATTAAATGAATGATGCATTATTTGTTATCAAATAGTACGATGTTTTTCCTCTTGTCTATCCAAATTTATGGAATTAACTTACTCTAAACAGTCCTGGTAGATATGCAAAGTTCAGTTATTTGTTTATAAATAGTTCAAATAATCTGGATATATCTGAGCTGAGTTCTCTATTGGTGTTACGCCGATGAGAAGGATTTGATGTTTCCATTGTCTGCAAATAGGCTCTACAAATTTGAAAAATGTAATGTTTATTTTAAGATCGGGAATTTTAAACAGAAAGATTGGGCCCTTCACTGAATTGAAGTAGGTGTGTTCCATATTATTGTGATTCTAAAAATTTCTATTTAATCCAATAAATAGAGTTATGAATTATAAGATTAAATTAAAATTATCATCTCTACTAAGCCAGTTCCTGTGCTTGCAATACTTGAGAAATGGAAATCCCTGGAGACACAGCACATACATACATACATACATACATACATAGTTTCCCCCCCAAATAAGACATCCCCCGATAATAAGCTCAATCGGGCTTTTGAGCACATAGCAATAAGGCCAAGTGCTTATTTCAGGCTTCAAAAAAATATAAGATGGTCTTATTTTCAGGGAAACACGGTATATACATACATACCAGTGGTGGGTTGCCCCCAGTTTGGACCGGTCTATAGAACCGGTAGTAAAACCGGTGGGAGGCTCCTCCCATTGACCCTGACGTCACCAGAGGTGATCTGTGCACATGCAAAAGCTTCTGCGCATGTGAGGAAGTAAGGCGCACATGCGAGCGAAGCACGCGCATGTGCATGATCCCATTACAAACCGGTAGTAAAGGTAAGTAGAACCCACCCCTGATACATACATACATATATATGCTTCGCATGACTAAACTTTTTACCTGACAAGTAAACAATATTTGACTATAAAGTGTAATTATGCCCTAAGGAAAATGAGGATTGGATGCTTTTAAAAGAAGCTTATTTCTAGTGCACTATGGTTATTCTAAATTGTCTGATTTAGTTAAATTGTGGTTTATATGTATAATAGTCCTTCATGTACATTCCTATCATTTTATGATTATTTTAAAATGCCTGATAGGATCTGTTTGACATTTTTGCCTGTAATGTTATGACACTGAAATAAAAGGAAGAGTGATGATTTGTTGTACAGTGAGCTTTTCATTGGAGAATCCCCCTCTGAAAACTAAGGCTGGCGTTATCACATTGATTTTTGTTTCCTTTGCACAGAGATTTAAAAATATAGATTTCCCCTAACCAGATAGCTAAAGTACAGAATTCCATTACCTCTTTCATTACCACGGGAGCAAACAGTTGCAAATTTTACAAATGTTGGACATGCCAAAGGAGGGGAGAGATTAATTTATTCACACCAGCCTCTTTTAAGCTGTCAGGATTCACTGGGATTCATGTTTAATGACTATATTTACTTATTTTCTTGTTGGCAACATAAAATACACTTGATTTGTTGGAAGCCACAATTTGATTTGATGCTGAAACATCAGTGTGATTTGTCATTATTACTCAGACCAGTTTTGTTGTATTTGAAACTGAAATTTGTACATAGATCAATTTAAATGATAAAAGGGTTATAATTTGTGTGGTACCATGATTGGATTTTCTACTAGATTCTGAAGCATTTAAAGTTTTGAAGGCCCTCTTGTGTAAAATTCAAATATCCCTCTTATCATATTTGCTTTCAGTTTGAAAAAAGATTAGGGTTCTGCATGTTCTGTGGGAAGTCTTGTTACCTTAGGATGTCATCTTTATAAGGCCATCATATGATAGGGAAAGAGGACTGAGCAAAGCATGCTTAGTGGATTTGTGTGTTGCATAAACTCCACTAGGTTTATTTATAAAATGAAGTTAATTGAGTTCTCAAATAGCTTTATATTCTAAAGTTGAATATGAATATGACAGGGGAGTTCATGGCTTGATGTCAGTACCATTTTCTTACTTTAGTTTACTGCTCCATAAAGAAAAAATATTTAGAGTTGTCAATCCTTAATCTTGATCCTAAAAACTAGAACAAGGAAGTTTATATCACAATGTTTCTTTATGCTATGCTGCAGTATATGATAAATTGTAGGGATAACTTCATTTTTTAATGCTCAAAACAATTTTTGTTCTCAATGTGTGAAGAAAACATGAATATTCAGAAGTAACATGTGCTGAGAAGTATTTCTCCAAATATTCTTGGCTAGGAATTCTTGAATAGGCAGAAGAATTTTTCAGTGAAAGTTTAATTCTTTACTACTGCTCTAGTTGTCATATTGATTGTTGCTTATAAACATAATTATTAACATAATTGTTTTCTTCACCTTGGGACCTTCCTATTTAATTAGATGGTCCACCTGGTCCATAATCTGGCGAGCAGGACAATTCTTCACAAGTCTATGATTGACTATTGGTATGTGCAACTGACATGAGAACAATGTTTTGTATTATTATTCCTAAGAATTCTTTACAGCACTCTACACAACTGGACAAATAGTACAGTTAGTGAAAGCTAAGTAGTGATTGACAAAATGGAAGGACTTGTCCACATAGCTGTCCTACAAAAATCCATTGAAGGCTTATGATTCTAGTGGTGTTGATGTTGCAGGCTCTCAAGTGAATGGTGATATCTATGAGGGTAGGCTTGTTTCTGTGTGGCAGTATGCTTATTGTGTAGCTAATGATAGTGTGAAGCCAAATAATGTAGCTTTCTGGTTTCTAGGGTATACTTCAAGTATATTCTAAGTACCTTGTACATTATTAGGTTGCATATATGTAGTATGTAAAAACTTCCAAGACATAGTCTTGAAGCCATGATCTCTGCACCAATCTCTTCTGGAGATTGATGTCATGATTTGTACTTTTGATTATTTTTGGAAATGATTTTTGGTAAGTTTGCAAGTTTCAGCTATCAGCATAGGTGCTTTACTTCCTCCAGAATTTTCACTCATATATGCATTCTGTTATGTATGTACTTCTATAGTAGTAGGAACCACTAGAGTTGATGTAAATGAGAACAGACTCATGGTGCTGTCTGTGCGGTTTTCATATTCAAGAAGTGAGGATGGCATGCAAGAGATGATGCTGTGAATCTGTCTTCATTTACAACAATTATAGTAGTTCCTATGCCATTCTCCCCTGTTTTTTTAATTCTTGTGACAAAGTTTTTGCTTCTTTGTGCATTCAGATTGTAGATAGTTTGCGTTGTTAAGGCTAGAACACAGGTTGTTTGGGCTTTGTTTTTTGGAGGATCAGTAAAAATTTAATTCCCTGGAGAAAACAAAAGTGCCGAAGGCTGGATTTCTTCCTTGATCTGGATTTATATTTCTTTTGGTCTCTGCAATGTCTTTTGATCTCTAAATTTGATCACCGTTAATATTAGGGAATTGTCAGTTTCCTTTACATGAATTATTTGCATATAAGGTTTTGCGAAGTTGACCACTTCCCAGTATTTGAGTCGTAACCTCCAACTTGTTTCTACATCTGAAGTCATGTTGGCTTTGGCAATGAACTGGAGGCTGGCTGTGGGTGAGGTTCAAGAAATTTGAGATGACTAGCTTGTTTTA
Source organism: Ptyas mucosa (assembly GCA_012654045.1). NCBI lineage: Eukaryota > Metazoa > Chordata > Lepidosauria > Squamata > Colubridae > Ptyas > Ptyas mucosa. Next base: position 14,205,387 of record WNWU01013802.1, read on the forward strand.
GTCCCCTTTCCAGTGTCTTGCCCCTCCAAGTACCTCTTGGAATACGGCTTAAGTCCAGAGAACTGAGATTTCAATCATACTTGAGTTTGCTGTTGTGCTTGCCCTGCTGCCTGTGTTAAACAGAATTCTTAGTACCACTTGGCCTGGTGACTACCTGAATCTGAGGAAGACCACTTACAATACTGAGATAACACAGATCCAGGTTTGTCTATGGTCAGCAGAACTGGGGTTTTGTTTTTTGCAAGGAGATTCAGCTTGCTGGAGAGCGCAAGTTCTTGGTTTGGCAGGATTCTTCTATTCCTTAATGACCAGATTAGTGAAGAATTTAGAAAATTACATGAAAATTCAGAAACAAATACTTTGAAGTTACTTAAGAGGTAGTATAGTAATCATTGTGGCTGCCTGTTCAGCTTGACAACTATTGTCTCTTTGCCAGTGGTATTGATACAACATTAAAGAGACTATTCTGTGAGAAGTTGATTGGAGATGCTTCTTATTTACACTCCCATCGTTGCTCAGATCCTATTAGTTACTAGATGTTTCTTTCCAGAGAAATTCCAGTAAAAAACTCAAAGGAAATCCAAATTCACAAAAAAGTTAAGTTCTCAAATGATTTGGCTCCTCTCTTTTCTTTACAAGCCCAGAGGTTGAGGGAAACATTTCTGATCATTGACCAGAGCAAATTAAGTCTGTTGCTGAGGTTGTGCCAAATCCAGTTGTCATTGTAGAGATTGTTGCATGGTGTTTGCTGTCGCTTGAATCTACTGTCCTGTCCCCTTTTGCATACTGATTTTGACTTTTATACTTCCTCCTGCCATTTTGTGGTGGGGGTAAGAAGAGAAACAAGACTGTGGATGAATACTGAAAGTCCACAATGAGAGAAATCAGCAACATGAGGCAGATCTGAATGGGTCTCTCTTTGTGCTGATATGAGGGCAACATGTTTTTTTAGGCTCCTATGCTCTTTTGTCCTAGTGCAGATTGTCAAATGCTTCTTTTGAATCAAATTCCAAAATATTGCCTCATTGCCCCTGTAGATTACTAATCAGCATAGCTCTCCAGATCAATCTTCCTCTATATTTGATCAAATTCCAAGTACTGTAGACAGAGCCTTGGACATTCTGTAAGCAATACAGAATATTAATGTGCTTTGGTACATTACTAGAAGCATAGGTGGTTTTTTTTAGCTAAAATAGCAATAACAGTGTTTTGGTATCTGGTCTGGTAGTAAATTTTCCAACTCTGAACAAGAAAATGGCAGAGATGCACACATTTTAAAACAAATGCAAACAACAGGGCATCATTCTAAAGGACAGAAAGTGAAAAATGTTTTCAGCATATTACACAACTACAAAGATTATTATACTCCTAAAGCCACTTGGTGAGATGAAGTGCAGTTCATGAAAACTTATTCCTTATAACATGCCAATCACTGAAATAGTGGTTACCAGGCACCTGATACTTTGTATGCATAGACCAAATTGGTTCTTCCCCTACAAAGTTGATAATGAGAAGCACTTCCGGTAGATGAGAATTTGATTAGAACTTAATATGAATACATAGAGCCAGCCAGCTTAATTAAATCTGCTTCTGTTGTGGCAGTATATTTGTGGGTTTTAGACCTGGTGAAGCACTGCTTAATCATGACACTAAACTTTGTAAAAAGGAACAGCAGTCTTCAGGAAGTGTTTATTTTTTTATTTGAGGTTTCTTTCAGATATAAAAAGTCAAAATTCTTACATCAGTCTTTAAAAGAAAGCCATGCTCAGCTCAAAACGTTTACAACTTGAATTGTGGTGTCTGTGTATGTACACTTTCAGGAGCACATTGAACAATTGTTTCAAACATTTTAATAGCTTTGGTAGCTTGCAGTAAACATGAGATTTTAATTTTTTGTTTCTTGTTGCCTCTTACACTGCTTATAAGGTATGTTCCCAACTACTTATTCTCTATAACAAACTTTTGTACATGAAGATCCAAATCAATTTCCATTCCTCCGAGAGATCAAATGCATGTCACTGAAGAGCAAGTTTTGATTTACATCCTAATTCTACAAGAATATTTCAATACTTTGACAATTTACAGAAAACCATGCTCTTTTTATTAATTATAAAATATTTTATCTTGCAAGAGGTCTTTCCTACTATATCTGACACACCTATTGCCCTGCCTATACTTGCAAATTAGTACAGTACAGCTAAGAGTTTCTTTGGATTCAGTTTAGAAGAGGTGCTTTGGAACACAAGCTGAACACTTGTCTGGCAGCCATATATTTTTCCTAAACCAATTTCAAAGCACTGCACAGCCTGCAAATTATAGAATTAAAGAATGTTTAACTTTATTCAATGAACTTGTAAATTCAAGAAATTTGACGATGGGTATTTCTTATCCTGTGTATCATGTTGCAAGAGTGATATCAGAAATCTGAGGAGGATGTAATTATTTTAAATTGCATAGGCTAAAGAGATCTGTACATCAGTGTAACTATGTGGCACGGCAGCCTGAAGTATTTATAAGCACTCACCTTTGATTTAGTTAGCATAACTGTACATTTTTACATAGTATATGATGAAAAACAAAATAACCATGCATTAGTAATGTGCGATTTCTATTAGCTTAGATTATATTCCAAAAATGTTGAGATGAAGCTGTTAAGAACTACAGACTTGGCTTACTGTTCAGTTCATCACTATGATAATGTGAGACATTTTCTCACTTTTACAACTTTATGGTCAATAAACTATTGAATAATAAATAGAAACATGGGCCTGAACAGCCAATTTAGGATCGTACATTACTTATAACTAATCACTTTCCCATTCCAGTTAATACAAGTTTTCTGTATTAAGTCTGCGTTCTCATTTTGACTTTACATAGGGCTCTTTGAAACTGATTGTGCCCTATGATTCCCACCATCATCTAAGCTACTAAAATTTCAAGGTTCTTACCTATGGTAGAACTTCATATCAATCCTCTATTACTACTATTACGTTCTTCTTAAATGAAAGCTCACAACTGTTCTTATATTTTACAGATGTTCCTTATTTAGATTCATCCATATGGCACATTATTATTTCCATCTTTCTAGAGGAAAAATTATGACACTTTAAAAACATTGCAACAGTAAGTGGTTATTTCATAGCAGCATTACATATGTATAGTCCCCACCTGTTTTTAGGCATAACTGTTGTCCCTTTAACAGCTGTGTAATAAAAAGACAGAAAAATCTGAAGGTATATTAAAGAAATTGAGCTATTGAAATTCCTGCTTGTTATGTCACTATTAAGACATGAAAGTCATAGGTGGCAACCCAAATGGATGAACAATAGTATTTACATTACATTTACTTTCCACTTTACACTTTACATCTGTTGAATTATTTACAGTGAATGTATGTTACATAGAAAGAATGAGAAAAGAGAAATTTTTACAACAGAAGTGGTTGTTTACCTCAACCAAAACTGTCTTTACAGAAAAATGGAAATTTAGTGTAGATGTTTTTTTTAAAAAATTGTGAAATTACAACTTGTTACTGTTTAGAGAAAAAACATGCATGTTTTAGTGGCAGATATGAAAACATTTCAATGCTCTGATATGACCTTGCCCCCCTTTAGTCCCCCAAACAGTTATCTTCCAAATAATATGATTCACATAATCTATAAAACAACTGAAAAAAGTTGGAATGGTCTCCAGTAATTAATTAAACCTGCTGGAACTGCAAAGAAAGTGAATACTAACTTTGGCAATAAGTAGCAAAAGTGAAAAAAATTTGGCATTTTGTGATATCTGCCTATTTGGCCAAAATCTTTTAACAAGAGCAATATGAAGAAATGATAAAAGTTAAAAAAACATCGATATGCTCTGATTTTTCTATGGAACATTTTAAAGGAGGAAGCTTAACACTGAAGGCACTTTGTTGGTTTCATTGCCTTAACTCCTCCGACTAATTTAATTTTGGGAAACAACAATGAATGGGATAAAGCAATATAATTATTTGAGAAAGTTTAAGAAACTGAATTAAGTCAAATGTCAAGTTTTAAATTCACTTTTTAAATTAGGTACTATATTTAAAAATGAAAAAGGACCATTTAAGGCATCTTTAAAAATCCCTGTATGGCTTTGATTTGCCAAAATACATTGCTAAAAAGAGAAAAAAAGTAAGACTGAACATAAAGTATTCATGGACTCAAGATTTTGATTACAATACACACAGCACAGGATCACTAATACATTTCCACTTGTGATGGAAGAACATGAAAAAAGTAACTTAAAATTTATCTTATAGTAGATGGTAGCCCAGAGGTTTGTGCTGAAGTAACGTAGATAGAACTATTATCAGGGTGGGAAGAAACTACAGGATTTCCATTGGTAGATGGACACCCAAGTTTCAATTTTTCCAAATACTCTGCATGTACAGGCTTGTGACACTGAAGGACCTTGATTGCATCCTCAACTTTAAACCATTCTCTCTTCCTTCCTGTGAAGAAAGAAAGATAATATTTTAAGGTTCAGCTTGTTTGAAACTCCACTAATACTATATAACTTCAGTCATTTAGGTGAGATGGCTGGTATATAAATTCATTAAGTAAACAAACTTCTGAAAGTTCCTTTATTTCATTATTTAACAATGTTGCATATAAAAATGACTTTAAACATTCCAGAAATTTCAGATCTATTCTTAAAATACAGGCAACACCAAGGTAACATAGTCTAATACAGGTAATCCTCGGCTTGCAACAGTTTATTTAGTGACCAAAGTTATGATGACATCGAAAAACGTTTTGACTGTTTTTCATACTTAAAGATTGTTGCAACTCCCCATAGTCACATGATCAAAATTCATACGCTTGGCAACTGACTCTTATTTATGACCAGTGCAGTGTCCCAGGGTTATGTGATTGCCTTTTGCGATTCCTAATAAGCAAAGTTAATGGGGAAGCTAGATTCACTTGACAACTGTGTTACTAACTTAAGAACTGCAATGATTCACTTAACTTTGCGAAGATCGTAAAATGGGGCAAAATTCACTTAAATGTCTTACGTAGCAACAGAAATTTTGGGCTCAATTGTGGTTGTAAGTTGAGGACTAACTGTATTCCACCGAACATGATGGCCAAAAAGAAGAAGCCTTCAAAAAGTTATCAAACTTGCTTGTAAGATAGCTAGCCCTTTCTATGTTCCGTAACAGGTATATATTCTGTGTGATTCAGGCTTCAAGATCCATAGCCATTAATCAGCCAATCCTATTTAGTCTCTTTTAAAACTTGATGATACTCATGAAATGACTGAATTCTATATTTTAATAGTATATTTATAATTAATTTCCCTGCATTTAGGTTTAACAGATAATTAGTTCTGATATTGAGGGAAAATGTTTATTCTTTAATGGGTTTTTTTATTTCTGTCTTGTCCTTTTATTCCCAAGTGATGTTCTGAATGGCTAATGTACTTTAATGAATTACCTAAGACAACAGTGAAAAGCAGAGCTGTTTGCCGAATGACTGACAAACCGTATAGGTAGTCCTCAAGTTACAACATAATGGAGCCTGCCAATTTGGGTCAGAGGTTTGGCCAATGTTAAATGAAGTGCCTCAATTAACAACCAGCTATCCCTCTCTCCCCAGTGCCTTTGTCAAGTGTTAAACAAATGCACAGATCTTTAAGTGGAGTTCAGGGGTGGGGGAGATCCTGGGAGGCCCACCTGCCTCAGTCCTTCCAAGGCCTCCCCGATCCCGAGATACTCCATGCTCCTCTTCCCAAGCCTTGGGTGCCTTATATGCTGGCCTGCTGCATAGTTGTCTTACCAAGGAGAAATGATGGGAAACAATGCTGGACACACCTGCCTTTCCTAATTCTGCCCCTGCCCTTCCTCTTGTCAAGGTGCTCTGCCTTTCTGGGGCAAAAAAAGAACCAGCTCCCTAGCCTTTTGCAGCTTTCTGCCCCATCAGCTGGCCACTGAAAAATTCATCTCCAAAAGTGTAGCTGATTACAGGTTTGTGCAACAAAATAGAGGATGTTGGGCCTTTGCAAGCTTTAGTTGATTGCCTGCCTATAAGAGACAGTATACAGTCTAGCCTTTAAGTCCTAAGCTAGGTTCCACAGGTGAACAGCTAAAGCTCGCAAAGACTACCTCCTCCATTTTGTTGCACAAGTCTCTAATTGGCTAAACTTTTTCAGTTCAAGGGAAAAAGTTGCAGAAAGATTTTTCTTGCTTGCTTCTGTTCCTCTACTCTTCACCCTTGAGTCAAGGTAAGGTTTTTAAAAGGGATAGGAGATTGGAGAGGATAGGCAGGGAGATCAACAAGTGCTCCCTGTCAGCCTTTAAAAAAAAAATTATTGAAGAACTGTGGCTTTCTTGGGGAGGGAGGGAGTTAAACCAAGGGAAAGGTTTAACTTTCCCTTGAAGTTCATCCAGAAGCTGCAGCCTGTGCACACAGAAATTGGCTTCCTAAAACCTTGCAAAAGGTGTTGGTCCTACTGGCCAGCTGATGGGGCAGAAAGCTCTGAAAGCAGCTGCTATTTCTACAAGGAATTGTTGAGGTGCTGAAAATGGCAGCTGTTTCCACAAGAGAGGCAGGGGAGCACTACAGCATCCCCATGATCTGTTATAAGGGCAAATAATGTGGGAGCACTGAAGCCCTTAACTTTGAAACAAGTTTGTAAGTAGTTTTGGGTGTCGGTCATAACTTTGAATGGTCATAAGTGGCTTGTCTTTCTCGAGGATACCTACGGTATTCGCTAAATCCTAACTATATGGCCAGATTCTGGTAAGAAACTCCTAGAAGATATATATATATATATATATATATATATATATATATATATATATATATATATATATATATATATATATATATTACTTATACTTACACACGCACACACCTGTTAAATGTATCATCATCAACAATAAAATAAGAAAAAGCATGGAAAAATGATATAATCTACAAAACTCTTAAGAAAACTTGATCAGTTTGTTTCCAAGTCTTTTTCTTTGACCTTCTGTCTATACATACATACTTTTCTCATTGAGTTTTTCTAAATCTCTTTCAATGTTCTATTTTTTCCTGAAGATTCTAGTGAATTTTTGTGCTCATATTTTGCAAGTCAGCACACTATCTATGTGAGATCCATTCACTACATTTGGAGAAATCCTTCAGAGTACTACATAATGCCCCTTTTAAACAACTTAGTACCATCAGGAAATTTGGTCAATTTATTGTTTGCCTATAAACTTAGATAACTTGTAAACAAGTTTTACAAAAAAGTAACTTTTTCACACTATTTTGCTATACCAGGGGTCAGCAACGTGTGGTTCTGGAGCCGCATGTGGCTCTTTCACGCCTCTGCTGTGGCTCCATCACTCAAAATATGTGTCACAACCACCAATGTGCGACACCTGCCGGCATGTGATTTATTGAAAGTTTCAGAAGAAAACAGAATGTTTAATTCAACTACATATGCTAGTTTTGTGGCCACTCAAGAAATAGTCAGGCATGGGAAGGGTTTTGTGGCTCCCGGTGTTTTCTTTTCTGTGGGAAACAGGTCCAAATGGCTCTTTCAGTGTTTAAGGTTGCAGACCCCTGTGCTATACTTTTAAAATAATTTTTATTTAAGTATTTGTATTTTAAAATTTAAAATTTTAATATATTTAAGAAAAGCTTATATATGTGAGAAACAAGGTTACTGCTTGCAAGCTGGCAAAATCATCTCTATATGAAATGTTTATGTATATCTTAGCATCTTAATGAATAAGGATCTTTAACATTTGGAGTTATAAACAGACATACTATGAAAAACTAACCATTTGGGCTGTGTATGATTTAGGTTGTTTATTTGCTCCCTTGTCAGTAACATACTTGTATACTAGACACACACATTATGCTTATAACTTAAATGACATAGTATCGCAACTTGAATGAACATTTCCTAAAAATAACATTCCTAAATGTAACATTCTAAAAACACTCATTTTATTTAAAAAAGTTAGCATATATAAGGTAAGAAAAAGTCTTGCCTATATTTACTGAATCTTCCCAGTCTTCCAGGATTTCAGTCACTGTGAGAACATAAACATAAGTCCTATGCTTCCGGTCTTGATTCTGCTTTAGTATGAAAAAAGATAACAGAAATATGTTTAATTTACATTTGCAACATCAGAGATATATTAACATTACTTACATCATATTTCTCCATGGTAAAACAATACTCAAAGTGACTGACATTCATGAATTAGCATAATTCCAAAAAAGCAACATTATTCTGAATTTGTATCAGGATAGCTACAATATGGAGCTTTTAGCTGGTAGGATGCAGATTTTGATATGATTAGGAATGAAAGCTTTCATAGAACAGTATGAGCATGCTTGGAGTACAACTGAATTGGAGCTGAACTTGTTGTATATTAACAAAATCTGCCAAAACTATATGTTTTTAATTTTAATAATGAGCGCTACATGTTGCACCAGTTTGATTAAAGACAGGCCTAATCTATACATACTACAGCATTTATGGGCCCCTTTGATGAAGGGCATAGAAGACTGACTGCAAGCATGAGAAATGTTAAACAGTTAAACATGAATTAACAAATGAAAAAAAATATGTAGGTTGAATGTTTATGAGACTACAAGAAATAAGCCTGAAAGATACTGACCCATCTGTATAGAACAGAGTTTATGAGTGCATATTGGAAAGTGATGGCATAGCTGTCTTGAATGAGAGGGTCGTTATGAGATATTAAATAATTATCTGGTTGGTGATAATTACAAGTTAAGGCCCAGTGGGCAGTCATAATGGAAGAACAATTATTAGTTCTGTGTATCATTCTGAGGAAATTATATAATGTTCTGAGTTAATATAATAGGGTGGAGGGCAGTTTAATTAGATGATTTAAGTGAGTGGATAAGAAGACAAAAGTAAATGGGCCGTTTAGAGGCCCTACAATGAAAGAGAATGAAGATTTTTGGGGTAAATGTTTGCTCAGGGAAAAGTCTGAATGCGATACAGACTTATTTGGAGAAAAAAATAGATATGGAAAGAAATGAAAAAAAGCTAAAGTGAAAGAATGACTATTGAAAGAGAAAATTTGTGTCCTGTATAGAGAAAACAAATTGATAAAAATAAGAGGGATAAAATGTTAAGATAAAAGGAACTGATAAATATTGAAATGAATTTTATATACAGTAGTAGCCAAAATTGTGGAAACCTTTTGGGAAAAGTATTTTTGAGGTTTGATGGCTAATAACACTTTTTTTTTGAGTAGTACCATAAAATTATATATGAATGGAATGATAATTTAATCAAGAATGTAATGTAATCTTTTATGAAGGATTATAGAATCCTTCAGTTATAAAGAGGAAAAGTGAAACATGTAGAAAAAATGAGATATACAAATACGATGACCATAAAAAAAATGAGATATACAAAAATTATCACATCAGTTAATACTTAGTTGGGTAACTTTAGCATGAATTACGGCCTTACGTCTTCCCATGGAGTGAACCAAGTCTTTTAGTTCTGCAGCTGTTATAATGTGAAACCAAGATTAAATGATTGCTTCTATTAAATGGGGTTTATTGCTGGGTTGCTTCTGACAAGTTTCTTTAGTCGGCTCCATAGATTTTCAATTGGGTTAAGGTCTAGGCTATTCCCAGGCCACTCCAGCAGTAGAATATGATTGAAACCATTTTTGCCCACAGCAGCAACATGACATGGAGCTGAATCCTGTTGAAATATAAATGCTTCATTGTCTTGGAAAAGATCATGTACGGAAGACTTCAGTTGGGCTCAAGTATTTCGTTCATGTATTTTTGTCCATTTATATTCCCATTAATCACACAAATTCTGCCCACACCTTTTGATATCATACAGCCCCAGATTATAACACTGACTGGGTGTTTCACAGTACATGTAATGAAGTCAGGATGCAAATCTTCTCCAATTCTTCTCCTTACGTATTTTATGTCATCACTACCAAATAGGGAGATCTTGGTCTCATCACTCCAAATAACACTGCCCATTGTTCCTCTGTCCAGGTAACATGGGTTTTAGCCCAGTTTAGTCTTTTCAAGCTTTGTTTGAGAGATAAAAGTGGCTTTTTTCATGGAATTCTAAATTTTAGGCCAAATTCCTGCACTGAACAGTCCTTGCACTCAACTTCACACTGAATTGCACCTTTTCATCTTGTATACACCCAGATGATTTTCTTCTGTCATGTAGGCACAGTCTCTTTTTTCTTCTATCATCACTTGCTGTTGTGTACCTTTTCCTGTCTTTACCAGTGTAGTTTTGTAGTGACTGAATCTCATACCTCTTCAAAAACTTAGAAATACCACCTTTGGTTAAGTTTCCACCAATTTTTCTTCTAATTTCTTTATAACTGTAGCCTTGTTCACCTAATAATACTATTTTACATCACTTTCTGGGCGACCACTCAACTCTTTGCACCATCACTTTAATTTTATTATGTTTTACAAGCTCACTAAACGAAAGAACACAAAAAAACCCAACCAACTTGATAGCGATCACATAACACACTAACAAATGTCCTCCTCTCAGCTTCAATACATGACATCAATAACTGAATCCTACTATGAACTGATTGGCTCATTGCCAAAACAAGATGACACCTGATTGGCTCTCTAAACACTCATGCTCATTGGGTACAATCAGATAAAGGAAAGCTACACCTTAGATATTTACCTAAGCAAGTTGTGCTTCCTTTTTCTGGTTTATTTGGCTATAACTTTTCATAGAACACAGATAATTAAACAACCTTTGTTGCACTACATTATTGATTAAATTATCTTTCCATTGATATATAATTATATGATACTACTCCAAAAAAAGTGGTGTTATTAGCCATCAAACCTCAAAAATCCACTTTTCCCAAAAGGTTTCCACAATTTTGGCCACAACTGTATATAGGAAATGGTAGTGAAAATGGAATGGAAATAAGTGCTATAAATGTTAATGTTCAGAAAATGATTATGAAAAATATGACAATCACTGTGAGAATGTCTAAATATTGTAAATATAGTGTAATATAGAAAAATAAAATATGTATGCTTTTTGCTTATAGAATAGCTATGTTACTTGTTTATTAGGTTGTGAAAAATACACCTATGCCTGATAATTGTATGATGAGAAAGAATGGCATTCTTCCAAAAAGAAAAGTAACAAATCTGTATCCAAAACCTACAGTAAAATTAGTTTGTCAAGTGTGCCTCACAGAATTCTGGCTGAAAGGGTAAAAGAGGGGAGAATAAACAAAATTGGACCAGAGTACTGAAACTTTATATTGGGTGTATGATGTACATTCATATATTTGTTCTTGAAAAGGTAACAAGAACTGTATGAGCATGAGGATATAATAAAATAAATAGGCATAGCAGGGAGTAAAACATGGATGTGTGATGAGAACTTGACACTTTAATAACTCAATAAAAATGTTTGTGATGTTAGAAGTGTATTGACTGAAGACATGAATACAGCATTTAACATAAATGCTGGTAGAAAGGTAATTGATATGGTATTTGATACAAGGAATGAATATTTGTCAAAAGAAGCAAAACTGGTGTGTATAACAGGATGTTTTTGTCCACTTTGTTTATTGGGAAGTGAAAACTGAGTGTAGCTAAAGAAACATAAAAATTGAATACTATGGAAATAAAATACTTAAGCAATATGTATAATAACAAGGAAAATATAGGGTCAAAAATGAGAAGATGTAAAATCAATGCTCTGAATATAAGTGTGTGAGACCAGAATTAAAGAAATCTGACTTACAACCATAATTGAGCCCAAATTTCTGTTGTTAAGTGAGACATTAATTAAGTGAATTTTGCCCCATTTTACCTTTCTTTGCCACAATTGTTAAGTTAATCACTGCAGTTGATAAGTTAGTAACCTGATAGTTAAGTGCATCTGTCTTCCCCATAGCCAAGCATCTGAATTTTAAGCACATAATCATGAGGATGCTGCAAAGGTCATACTTTGAGAAATAGTCATGAGTCACATTTTTCAGTGCCGTTGTAAATTTGAATGGTCACTAAAGGGACTATGTAAGTCAAGGACTATTTGTAGTTTGATCATACAGATGGAATGATTGAGAAGTGAAGGCCAAAGAAATCTATAACCAAGGGTGAAGGAATTGAGAAGGACGGGACTGAGAAAATCATGGTTGTATGGAGTTAATGAGATCTTCAGAAAAGAACTGAGATGTTTAAAGAACAAAAAATAAGTGTATGAAACTTTGTAGGGGTATAATAGAAACAAAGATAATTTGTAAAGATAAAAACATCTGGAGAGATGAATGATATAAATGCAATCTAGATTTAACTATTTCATGTTCTTTTCTTTTATATCTGATCTTCAATTTATTTGGCTTACTATTTCTTCCTCCACTTCTGCCCTTTGCATAATATTGCTTATCCTAATCCTAAACGTAATAAAGTGATGAATACATACATACAGTATGTATAACAAAATATAATCAATAAAACTGATATTAATGGTTAACAATCATTACAAGGTAACAAACTAGAAAAAAGCAAAATGTATAAATGTTATAAATGTCTAGAATGAATCTGCGGCAACAGAAATATAAATGCTACGAATATGGTTCTGCTTTATTTACTGGCTTTTATTGAATTTGCCAAAGTGGTCTATGGGATTTAACAGAACATGCTATGTCCAGGAATTGGACAAAAGTTAATTATCTCTGTTGTATAAGCTTTTCACAGCAAAGCTCTTCACAAATGCGAAAATCCCTTTCCATGAAGGTTTAAAGCAACTTTATTCTGCTTGAAAGCTGTCCTCTTTTGTGCATATGTGTCTGTACCAGACACGTCCACTGAGACTGCCAGCAAAGCAAAGTAGCCATGGATGCATAGAAGCATGGACAACCTTGGACTGCTGTGCAAGTTTTCTAATAGCTATGTCTACTTTATCCAAACGTTTAGATAAGTGCTTTCTTTAAATATCCTCATTGCTTTTCAGTGGAGGTAGTAATGATTTTAGCCTGAATGAATTTCAAAAATAACACCATTGAAAACTGGAAAAAGTAATATCCCATAGAATAAATACCTACTCATTTTTGTATTATAATATTGTTCCATTGCTAAATCTGATTAAGAAGTCCAACAACTTATATTATTAATTCTTCACCCGAGTAATTTTAGATTTGTTTCCTCCTGCCCCTAAGAAGTACAACTACACATTAATTTTCTAGAATATATTCCCAATTTTTTTTAAAAAGGCTCACCTCAAATATTCCCAACAATCTGCCAAGTTTTCCTTTTACTCCAGCCTGCAAGAAATGAGACAGACTTTTTAGAAGAAAAATATTTATAGACAATCCTTGTATTCCTACAATATAATTTCTAAGAGGGATGTGATTGTGGGGAGGAAACCCTCCCATTTTGCAGTTCTAGCAATTAGGTTCAATTCAATTACGAATTTTCACAGTGTCAGTCACAAATTGACTTCTGTGGACTTTACATCATGCTTAAGTGGTCAGTAGAGAGGGCGTGCATAAATGCACTAAAGTGTCTATCATCCCTGTCATTGTATTTTTATTCTTTTATTCTTGTTCTCATTTTTGTTTGACAAATTCTAATAAAAATAAATAAATAAATTTAGGCATTGAACTTTCCAACAAAGGTTCTATTTAATTATTTTCATAGGAGTTACATGCAAGGAAAATGTAACTAATAAGGCAGATGAAAGTTTGAGAAATGTAGCACACTTAAATAGCAACCAGTTTTGTTCTTCAAGAAAATACTTGATAAGAATCATATTCTTAAGAATATCATTTTGATTTCTACATCTTGCAAAATCCACTGGCATTATCATAAAGGAATATTATACATTTAGTAGCAGTATAGTATTTTCATTCAGATGAGTCTAATATGTAACCCATTTTTAGCACACTTATGAGAATGATTTTCTGTAGATTATCATGTTGTGAAGTATGAGTCCTGTCTACCTTATATACCAGAAGGAATGAATTAGTAGTAAAGATTCTGAAAAAAAGAGCCACAAATTATTTCAAATTGGGAACTCTGAATCATTTTACCTCTTCATAGACTTCTCTGACAGCAGCACCACCTGGTTCTTCTTCAGGTTCCATTCCTCCACCTGGAACAATCCACTGATCTGGGTACCGGCTACTGCTTACTAATAGCACCTATGAATAAAATCACTGTAATTAATATATTTATGTCATTAAGAGACCAAGTAGCATGTTATTGTATGTAGCATATAATAAATAATACTATCGGAAAATAATAAAGCAAAGAAAGTAATTTAAAAGCCAAGCTAGAGACATATGTTTCGATACTTCTTGAAAAAAACCCTAGCAAAAACTAATTATAACTCCTTATATTCCCACTTTAGAAACAATGATGAAGAAATTCCCCACTTGGCAATAAATAGGTCTTGCAACAATAGCCTCCTCAAACAGATTAGCGTGTATCTTAATAATGAGACAGGCAGTCCCTTTGGTAGCCAGGTATAGTTTTCAACAACTGAAGGCTTTAATGGTTACAACCAACAATTTGAATTAAGCCTAACTCATTGTCAAATTAGAAGATTTTTATTAGAAGATATTAGAAAATCAGACAACCTATGAACTTCTGCTGCTTTGAGACTTAAGTGCTAGAATGGAACTTGGATAGTTTTTAATGTCTTGCAGCTCTTCCATTCAGATTTCTGATCCTAAAGCAAGCCCACAAATGTGCCCAAAAACAAAACAAAATCCCAGAACATTTGATTATAAATCCAGGTTACTTAAATAGTTTTTTCCTTGAGAGTTAGAAATTTGAAGGAACATTAGAGCTCAGCTGTCCAGAACAAAACAATCATGCTGGAAATTAGCCAAATTATTGAAAATTACACCAGATTAATTTAATACGTGATATTTTGAACCAGTTTGCCTACAAACTTACACTCTGATCTCCTATTTCACACGACCTTGTTAGACTCAGGTCTTCAATCTATGGGCTGGACTTGACTATTTCTTGTGGACTGAATATCATTATGGTCATGAACATTCTTGTCACTGACCACATAAAAAAATTCTTTGGTTCATTCTGAACCTATGAAACTAGACAGAAAATCAGTACAAATATTCAATTACAGATATGCTGTGTTTTGTAATAAAGTTTTAAAACATACTTCAATTTGGCCATGGGTCTGTACAACCTAATGAAGACTTCTTTAAAAATAACCTGTATTTTTTCCTGGGCTTATAATTGGTAGAGCATCTCCCTCTCATACAGTTTGAGTTAAGGAAGTGCCAACAGGGTATGATGAAGTACCTTGCAATAGGCGGAAGTATGCTGTTAACACTCCTTAACTCATATTCATATTTTTATAAGCTTAAGTAGCTACACTGAGCCAAGAAAAAAGGGTGGCTTCTTTAAAGAGATAATTGACAGGTATAATATGGACACTTATGCCTTTCTTGCTTTTAATATAAAGAGCATACTCCTCTTCACTACTAGATAAGATTTTGATACCAGTCAATCTTAGTCTAACTGTGAGATTATGCAATTATGTAAACTTTGGATGTTTAAAAGTAGCACTTCATATAAGCGCATTGCAATAGGCATATTATAAGCTTGTATATTTGTTTCCAACTTTAATGCATTAAATATAACTAAGCAGATACATTTCTTGGTATTATTCCCACTTAAAAAATTAGGGAACAGTATCATAGTTCCTAAACTATGAATTCAGATTTTTAAAAACTCAAATATAATGTTTTCCAAAACAAAACAAAGTTCTATACTCAAGCAAGAGTTAGAATAATATAGCCTAGTATTTGGGGGTTACTTCACTCTATACAGCTTTCCAATATTTGCATTATTCACACCAGTGGTGGGTTGCTACCAGTTCGCCCCGGGTTGGGAGAACTGGTAGCGGCGGTGGTGGGAGGCTCCGCCCACCCGCCCGGATGCTTCTGCGCATGTGAAGCATTGCGCATGCATGAGCGAACCGGTACCAAACTAATCTGAAACCCACTACTGATTCACACTACTTTATCTTATCTGAAAAGCAAAGAAGTGATCAGTTCTTACAGAGAAAAATCTATGGAGCACTATTGACCAGTGTCAGTTGTTCCCTAACTCCACTTTGTGAACATAAGTAAAACTATTGTTAATACAGCATTCCAAGCTTACATTGTATAGTCTGCAGGGACATCAAAGCTAGTGAATCAAAAGCTGATAGGTCTAAAACTACTAAATCCCACTCATCCAATTCCCAAGAACTAAGGGAACCAGATCTGTGTTAATTTCAAATATCAGACGAAATCCTCCTGAGCAATTGGTTCACCATCACTGGAGATTTTCAAACCAAGGGCATATGTGTTGAAGATCTCTGCCTTGGTCAGAAAGCTGGATTAGAATGTTCCTTGTAATTCCATGATTCTAATTTTGTATTTTATATGCAATTAAAGCAAGTCACCAACTGCTCCAGCTTCTCTCTAATATTATGGTCATGGGGCTGCTACACAGTGTAGGAAAGCATTAGCAATCCATCCACACAGCTATAAGAAGGGCAGAGGGTAAATTTTCTTCACTGTACTTACAACTATGAGGATGTTCTATCTTTAGAAAGAAAGCTGGGGTCAGATGATAATAATTTATTAAATCAAGAAAATGTTTCTACACCTGATGTTTTAAATTTAAAATCTGATGGTGAGTTTTTGTAAGATCAAGGCAGCATAAAATAATATCTAAACAAAAGAACACATAATTTTAAATTAACAGACCTATTACGAAGAAATATAAACTCTAAGAATTCAATTATTTACATGTTTACATAGGCTGTCAAACCACAGAAAATCCAATGTTCCAAATGTACTCTCTTGCCTATGTCAATTTGGCTTTTTCCTAATGTACCAGGATGTATGTCAAAATTTTCTAACCACGTTGATAGTGAATTCTTGGAATTGCCACTTCAACAATTTCATGATACCAGGCTGTAGAAAATTGGTTTGCACCATTAATAATCTCTTTTCTGCCAGGTAGTAAGATCCTTCTTCTCACGAGTTACTATTCTTACATTATATTCTCTTAACAAACGCCTTAACACCTTAACCCACCTTAACAACAAATTATATCCATGCAAAATATTTAAACTATTGTTAGATACATCTTGCATAAGACCAATGGGAAATAAAGGTATCAAGTATCAACTAATGTCAATGAATTCAGCCATGTACTGTACATGGTTTGTACTGGATTTATATATATATATATATATATATATATATATATATATATATATATATATAAATAAATAAATGTATGATTTATTTTCTGTTCTCAAATAGCAGTATAAATTAAACATTTTTCCTAGTAAAATGAAGTAGCTTTTAGAAAGATAGCTGAGCATGATTTTAGAATAAACTGGTTAATTTGTTCACAGTATATTTTCTTCATGTTTATCAATTTTAGTGGTTATGAAGGGCACTCATCACATTTAGATACTGTGATCACGGTCAGGTATTTTATAATTTTTAGACTTCTACTGCCTTATTTCTTCAATTTTAGACACATTATGTCTAAAACTTTAGATACATACATTTATTTTTCTCCTATCCAACACATTTTTATAGTTATATCCAAAAACATGTATTTTCATCAGATGAAAACTTTTTTCCCCCAAATGAAGGAAAACATGTTTTTGTATTCATATGAGTGACCACCAACAATAATGAATCTGATTATTTTTCCGGATGAAATAATCCAGTTTAATGAAAATGTTTCATTCAGCATTTATATTGTTCAGTCTGTGATCAGAGATCCCAATTACTAATACAAGGAAGGATTCATTGTTTGGCTTGCCTGAAGCTTGAAAATACACATTTGTACTATTATATAAGATTCAAATCCATGAACTATCAAAACATGGCACTTTCAGTAACTGCCCGTAGCTTAATGAAAAAAATGTAAGCAGTGAAATAAATTATTTGTATTAAAGATTTTTATATAAACTTAATTTGCACTCCTATAGTCAAAATCAGTTTCAAAACAGAAGCAGCCTTAAAGATCAGAACATTAATTTATCATGAAATTCTTATAAAATAAGAACTTAAATGAACCTTTTAAATCACTGAGGCTTTTTTTGCTCAGTGCAGAAACCCAATTTAAAGCATACACAATAAATGGCTATCCAGCTTCTCTTGAACCTGTCTAATATAGAATTCCCCACTTTCTTTGAGAACTGGTTCTATTTCTGAACTGTTTTATTGTGAAGAAAAAGCATCAATAAGGTGCCCTTTTACATACCTTGGATTGTGTACACTTGACTATAGTGTTGAACTTTTCTTTTCTCAAGAAAAAATGTACTCCATTTTCTTAGTCTCTCCTCATAAAATAGTTACCAGATCTTTATTATTCATGTTTTCCTTCCCTCAACTTTTTCCAGTTTTTTAAAATCTTTCTTAAAATGAATATTCAGAACACCAGAGGTAGGGGTTGGCTAATGCAAACATGTTGTAACGATAACTACCTGTATTTTGGAATATAATTATCTTGTTATGCCAAATAGGACAGCAGTTTTTTTGTTTAGAACTATACTTTTAATCAAAATAGTTTGAATACAGTGTCATATGTCTTTCAAAAATGTTTTGGCTATCTAAGAACTACATAAAACTGGGTATGTTAAAACTACAAGCAAAAAAGGCGCTTGAATTGATTTCACATGTACGTAGGATTAATCCTATTTGAATGAATGTCTTGGAACACATTTAAGCAAATTGCTGGTTACTTATAATATTTTGATATAGTCATGTTTAAATGTCTGGTTGGGAACAAAGCACAGTGTGCATATGTAATATTAAAAAGTTACTCACAGTCCCACTGGAGTCAAGTCTAATGAAAACTTTTGTCAAAATTTTACTCCTCAGCAAACTAAAGATTCTTCTAAGAGCGAATAATCACCACAACCCTGGATTCAAGTCACTCATTTGTTGCTCTTCCACAGCAAATTATTTGCACACTATTTTTCAAAGTTTGAGGGAGAAATCACAGCACTGTAAAACACAAAAGAAGCTATGTTCAGTCCACAGTACTGGACATGCCTATCTCTGTGGGAAAGGGAAATGTCTAAGCATTCAATTTTTTTGTTCTCAAGCATTTTTCATTTAAAATATTATCTTTTCTCATGACGCTCCCATGTTATAACAGATTAGACACATGAAGCAAATATTACAGATTAGAATCACATGCTATGAATAAACCATAATGTGGTATCTCTGTGCTTTTATGCAATGCATGAACTTCTATGGGAACATATATTATCTTTAGATTCTGAAATGAATACAATATTAAACATACTTATTTCAATTAACTCTAGAAATCTAGAACAAAGTTTTAACATTCCACAGAATCTGATAAAAATGGTTCCTTTGGCTACTATGAGTGCTGTACAGTACAACCTCCAAACATAATATTCTCATTTTATTATTATTGATCATCTAAATCCTTTATAGGATTCATACATATCAAAGTAAAGATGAAAAAAATTAATCTACAGATTTGCAGCCTAGACAAAATAACCATAGTCATTCCATGTTTTTAAGCCCACAACTATTGCAACTATTTCCAGTTCCATGCATCAACTACTAAAGTATTTCATATTTCAACTCAAGCAAGAAAGGCACAGGAAAACAATGTGGCTTAGCATAATATTATGTTATTACTTGGCAAAATCACATTGAAACATAAAGATGCCCATGTATTAGGAGAAAAATGACAACATTCCAGATAGGTCAGACAAAGCTCAGGTGCATTAATAAATCAATCCACAGTTTTCACAAGGTAAGAGGCAAGGCTTTTTTCCACTGTTATAGAAATTCATACCGTTTCATGAGAAGAATTATAATTTAATCTAAATGATATTCAAAGAATCATAAAATAAGCTAATTTGTCATAACATGGTTTCTAGCCACAAAAGTTAAATTTAAAATGTTAAGAAGTGCATCTCTATACAAAGATATCCTACAATATGGAGAAGGGCAATACAACAGGGGTTTTCATATTGTGAGAAAGCACACTTGTCAAGTAGAATACCCTTACTATATAAAATACATATTATTTCAATCCTGTTGGAGATTGAGAAATAATCCTCTACATCAGGGGTCTCCAACCTTAGCAATTTTAAGACTTGTGGACTTCAACTTGAAGTTGAAGTCCACAAGTCTTAAAGTTGCCAAGGTTGGAGACCCCTGTTCTACATTACTGGGAATGGTAAGTTTTAGCACTTCTGCAGAAGTCAAATAAAAACCACAAGGAGTTTCTTACAACAAACAGGCATAATACTGTCATGCTACAACTATTTAGAAAATCAAAATGAAACAATTACAAATTTTTGTAATTTGTCTTTTATAACAAAGCAGTTTGATTTATATTTTTCTTAGCACCTATAATTTTTTTGCTTTCATTATGACTATTTAGACTTATTTTGCAGAAATGAAAAAAAAACCAACAGCAGAATTTGCCATGAATAGAATAAAATAGAACTTTATTACGGTCATCAACCAGCAATCCATATACAGTATATTAAAAATAATACTGACATTAATAATGAATAATAACATCCCTGTTATGAAAATACATGATCTCAAACCTTTAGGATTACTCCCTAATTTACATGAGTGACAGCTAATAAGTATGTGAGCAAATGTATTTTCCAAAAATTGTTATAGATATCTCCAAAAAATTGGCACAAGTTGACAGCTATAATTCTGTAACCAATTTTTTTTTCTTGTGGACATTGCAGCGACACAGAATTTTGCCACTGCACGCGTGGTAGCCGGGTTTGAGTCCTGGAGGAGAAAGCCTACATAAAAATCGTCTACCCTCCCTGGCAATCTCTCTAGTAAGGGGAGAATATATATTGACCTATAAACTCTATATAACTCACAGTACAATAAAACGTGAGGTATCTTCGACTTCTCCTTTATCACATATACATACCTGTTCTGCTATTGGTGTTCTTGTATACCTACCCTGGAGAAGTGCTGAGGGCAGAATATTAAATCTGGCTCTGAAGAAAGCTATTCTTTGTTTTGGGAAGATCAGATCATTTAGATATCTTGCCCAATTCCCACACACCCTGTTTGATTCTGTCCCTACTGTGGAGAGGCAACCTATTTAGTTCTTGGAACCCCATATTCTTCATTCTATCAATTACTACTTGCTTTGCTTTGTCAAAGCCTAGAGGCATTAAGAATACTGGTGAGAGCCCATAAGAGTCCAGCTTGTGGTCTATCGCCAGTTTCCAGTGGGAGGGGAAGTTGTCAGTCAATACTAGCAGGGACTGTCCCTCTGAAAAGAAATGCATTTTTAGCCAATAAATGATCATCATCTTCCAGACTCTTACCTGAATTTGAGGCACACCTGTCTCAATTCTTAACTGGGCATTTGAAGTTCCTTTGGGTGCAGCTAAGATGGCTCGCAGGAATTTGGTTTGTATGGTTTCTAGCAAGTTTTTCTTTACAAGGATTCCTGTTTATGCCCATAAAGAATTTGCGCCAATGTTTTGGCCTCAAAAAGTTTTAAGGCAGCAGGTACTAATTGACCTCCGCCTGTATAAAAGAAATGTTTAATTGCATTTGAGGAGCTATTAGCTACTTGCAATGTATGCTCCAGTGTGCCTTCCATGTCCCTTGCGAGTGGAAAACCACCCCAAGGTACTTAGATGTCCTAACCTGTTCCAATCGATGTCCTTCAATTTTCCAGGAGTATTGGCTGGATTTTTTTTAGCAAAAACTAAAATTTTTGATTTATCAAAGTTAAGGACCAACTTGTTTTGTCTACAAAAGCCAAGTGTTGGCCTAATTGCTCTCTTCAGTCCTATGGGAGTTTGTGAAATAGCAGCATTGTCAGCATATAGGAGAATCGGGATTTTGCGTTGTGCTAGATTAAGAGGATGTAGATCAGGGTTCTGTAAGAAACAGATCAGGGGGTTAATATAGAAGTTAAAAAGGGAGGGGGACAGGATGCAACCCTGCCGTACCCCTTTTTGAACCCTTACTGGGCTGGATAAAGTCCCTTGAGGATTACACCTCACTTTCAAGGTGGAATTGGCATACAATTTTTGTATGAGGAAAAGGAGGCATTTATTGATTATAGTGCATTTTAGTTTCTCCCATAGGGTGTTCCTGGATATTGAATCAAAGGCCTGCTTAAAATCAAGGAAGGCCACGTAAAGAGAGGACTTTTTTTTTGTACGTATATTTTTACATGGTGAAGTACTAGGATATGATCCACCGTAGATCTTCCTTCTCTAAAACCAGCTTGTTCATCTTTGATTATCCCCCCTGAAATTAGCCAGTCCTGAAATTTATAGTTTAGGTGTTTTGCATACAATTTACTAATAACACTCAGAAGACTAATGGGTCTATAATTGCCTGGGTCATTTCTATTACCCTTTTTATAGATTGGTATAATAATTGCTAATCCCCAATCTCTTAGCATACAGCCTGTTTTATCTATAAATGTAAAAAGAGATGTTAAAAGTAGAGCCCACCAACTGGTGTTCTTTTTTATTATTTCTGGGAGGACATTATCAGCACCAGGTGCCTTATTAGCTTTAAGGGCTCCGATCAACCAGGATATCTCTTCTGGTGTAACAAGGGCTCAGTAAGCTGGTCCAAACTAATTTGTCTCTCCTTAGTTACATAGTCGGATCTGTATATAACTCTCTAAAATATTCTTCCCAGGCCTGAATCGGTACCTGATTAGCTGAAAAAGAACACAGGATTTGGCATGAATTTAATAATCAGTCCCTTATGTGGTTTTCTGACATAGAACATCCTTTTAAAAAGAGAAGTGAATTGCTTAAGAATTCCTAAGCTTCTTCTAGTGTTAACATTAGACATAAGATTAGATGTTTTTGTTACATTCCTAAAAACATAATAGAGTATTTCCTTATCCCCAGATCTTTATCTTTACTAAATACTTGGTCCCTTGTTTCTTTCTCTAAATTTTATGAAGTTGGTCTGCCAAAATACTCAGAAAAATAAAACTAGTTAGTGGTAAGGTATGCCTTTATAGTTATGGTGTTTTTTTTCCCTTGAAAGTAAATTATTGAAGCTTATACACTAAACTTGCTGAGTAGTTCACTTTTAATGCAACAGCAGCTCCCTCTACAGTTTTAAGATTGTGAAGCTTAACTGTGCAAGTTCATATTGTCAAGACAATACAGGTATGTTAGATTCTACTATCTACTATTTTACTATCTTCTTCAATGACTCCACAGATGAACTCTATCACTCAACTTTTTGTGGGTTTCATGGACATACTTACAAATGAAATACAAGTAGCTGCAGCCATTCTTAATTTTTAGTTGTAGGAATATTTTTGATGCAAGTTCCACTCATTCTTGCGGGGGGGGGGGGGGGGATAATACTGGCATTTCGTGATGTAGCATGTTCAATTGAATAGGTAGGAGTAAAGACACACTGCAGACTAAATTACACAATATTTTAATTAAGGACATATTGAGCTCCTTAGGCAACCTAATAAAATGTTTTTATAAGAAGCCTGTGTCTATTATTTTTGGATGGCAGAGTTCTAAATATTCAAAATATAATATGAATAGGATTTCATGATCATCTTCAGTAGATGGTTTGGTAAAACATCAAAAAATCTAATGTACCCAAGTCCCTTTTAGATTCAAGACTCCTGCAATAATTGTTTATGTAAATATATCTCTAAATAAGCAATCCCCACAGCCATTTCTCAAATATTGTAACTGAATTTCTTCAATGTATTGTAAATGTAAATTTTAAAATCTACTTTTTAATAAAATCTATATTAGTATGTTAGGAAAGATGTTCAAATGGGCCTGAATAGATACATTATAACTACCATAACTAACATTAACATGCTATAAGATTGGTGGAGGAAAAACATACAAGCAAAGCTATAACCCTAAACAGTTATATACCTATAGTCATAATTTAAATTCTTGCTATCTTGCAACTAGAATCTAGCAATATAAAGTATGATCCCTTAGATCCAGTAAGATATAATAGTACTGGAGGGCTAAGAAAGTGCATTATATGTTGACTACGTAAATCGCTTAGAGATGACTATAAAGCACTCTGAAGTGGTATATAAATCTAAGTGCTATTGCTGTTATGAAATTATAGTAAATTGATACAGTTAAAGTTGATAGTTAGTCCTGCTTTTGTAGATTTTCTTATAGCTTATATAAGAATACTATGTGACTGCTATATTATACAGAAATAGTATATCTTTTCTTCCCTCATCAACTTCAAATTTCAACTAACACTTGCTACTGTGATGTAGAGAAAATATTTATTCATATGCTGTACTTTTAAGAAATAGCAGAGACTCAAAATGTTGTTAGAAAATTATCTGAAATTGTTTCTTATACATAGCTTAGATATAAAAAGGGAACACAGTATACCAGCTTGTATTTAAATGTATCCCCAGTAGACCTTTATGTCGCTTTGAATAAACCTGAGAAGTGACAGCTAAAAGTTGTAATGGAAGTAGCTGAATTTTTAAAATATACATTCACTTCAAAAAACAAGAATTCAACAACAATCAAATATTGAGATTTTAGGAATTTTTAAAAAGTTCCTTCAGTTATCAATTCCAACAATACCTTTTTTATGTCAGTGATGGTAGTTCTTTGGAACTGCTAAAACCTTTCTAGTGGTTTGATATATTATCAAGAATGGTTACCACCTCTGGAATGGAAAAAATCCTGACCTCCAGTAGATTACACCAAAGTGACATGGAAAAGCCTGACTCTTTGGAGCCATCTAATGGTCATCCATATTTCTGCATCCAGTTATGCTATATCTAACTATACTCAAAGCAATTTTGCTTTGTACTTTTGAAGCAAAATACAGCTTTTCAAAGTGCAGTAAAATTACACGGCATTATGCATTATTCAGTTTCAACTAGTACTTAGGTATATATGAAAACAGATCTATCCATAGATTTTAACCCAGATATTTATTCTAACATTTCATATATATAATCATGCTTCAAGTTGGTTTCTTGTCTTTGAACTACCTGGTTTAGTTTAATAGGAGATAGTGGGATCCTTGGTGCTCTTTGAGCTTTGGTTGTTTGCTTGCAGACCTTTCATTACCCACTAGTATATTGATGTTACCTAATTGGGTAATGAAAAGTGTGCGAGCAAACGACCAACCAAATTCAGAGATCACCAAGATCTCCCCAGGGTTACAGTTTTCTTCTTCTATTGATAACAGAAAATCGTCGCTCAGGTATTACAGGTTTTATACCGCCATTCGGAACACATCATACAGCGACAAAAAAAACGGGGCAGGGAAATCGCCAGGAGCAAGTTTCATAGATTACGGTTGCATAAATAGGAACTACTGCCGCCTACCTGTCTGCCTGAGAAGTCAGGGGAGGAGGAAAGGGGGGCCTTTCTGTTAAAAAAAAAAACGGTCTCGAAAGCAACTTGATCGCCCGACTCTAAAGAGGTCGTTGAACTCGGCCCTTGCCGTTTTCGGAGACAGCTAGATCAGGCCGGCTAGCAACAGTGCTGAAAACACATTGGTTCTGACCTCACCCACGGGGGGGGGGGGGGGGGTTGCCCTGCAGCAATCGCTCACACACGTGGACCCTTCGCACAGCTCTCCCCTCCCCAGCCCTCGCTGCAGCCCCCCCCGGGGTCCCCTAGCGAGCGCTGCCCGCGGAGAGGTGCTCCTGCCTACGCCCACCGACCGCCCACCCTGCGCTCCAACAGTCGCGGCTTGGGTTGGTCTCGGAAAGGGTCCTTTCGCAGGCAGCCACATCTTGGCTCCCCGTCAGCCACGCCGGCGAAGGAGCCGGGCAGGGACAGACGGGGCTCGCAAGGGGGCGACAAGGCAAATCCTTCCGGCAGACACCCGCACACAAAGGCGCCGAATGGACCGATGGCGAAGGAGGGAAGGAAGGGGCGAGCGGGTCTTGGGCGCGGCAGCCCCGACTGAGGAAGAGGGAGCCGTGGGAGGGAGGGAGGGCGGCCGGGCGAGAAGGGGGCATCCCCGACTTCATTCGTTCTCCTCCAGGCCACCCGCCATACGCCGCAGCCTTCCAGACCTCGGCTCTCACCTCATCCTCCCTCTCGCTGCGGAAGCACAAGCATGCCGCCCGCTTCTTGAAACCCTCCCGGTCGTAGGTCCGCGTCTGGTTTGGCTTGAATTTCATCATAGAGGCAGGAACGCCGCTGCCGCCGCCGCCGCCTACTCCAGCCCCCGGCACGCCCGCCCGTGTGGGAGGGAAGCGAACGACGAGGGAGGCCCCGGTGGCTCCCCTTCTCTCTTCGGTCCAACCCGAGGAGCCCGGTGGGGCGAGAGAAGCCTCTTTCCTCGTCAGGAGGGAGCGAAGGGAGCGCTCCTCAGGGGGAAAGAGCGCCGCGCACGGCTGTGGCAGTGGAGCTGGCGACACCGCGGCCACTCAGGAACCCACGCCGCGCCATGGAGCCCCGCCGTCTGTTGTCTCCACTGGCCGCCTCGGTTTCTCCTCAAGCACTGCGACCCGGCCCGAGCGCTCCCCTCCGGCCGCAGCTCCTCCCGCTTCACTCAGTCCCTGTCCTTCATCCGGTCCCCAGAAAGCGCCGCTTCTGCGGCGCTGTATCCACTATTTAACTGTAACGCACATTCCTCCACCCGCCCGCAACCTCCCGGCCTCTCGGACTCAATGCGCAGGCGCCGGGCCCGCCTCCCAGGGGCGACACGAGGGAGGAAAGGGGCTGGATCGAGGTTGAATTAATTCAGGGAAGCTGAAGGAGGCGGGGAGGGGGCCGGGGAAAGGGCGTGGCTAACAGCCATCGCCCACCCGCTCTTGCTCGGCCGGCCTCAGGCGTCTTATTGTCGTTTGGCTGCGAAAGAGCGAGAACGATGCGAGTGAATAGAGGGCGTGGCTTTGTGGAAGCGGGGCTGCTACCGCTCGTCTCTCTGCGATTCAGGCTTTTCCTAATGAAAAGCTCTCCGGGCTCCGTTGCACTTTAAAGATCCATTATCCGCATCGCCAGGGTAACGCTGTTGTTGTTCAGGGTGGAAAAAAATCGATATGGGTAGCGCTACTGCGCCCGGAGCTAGATTAGCCAAGACTGTATAAAACAATTTATTTCGTAATCTTATGCGTGCTGTGGTTTCATCGCGCCTAATTCTCTACCGCGTAAAAAGGTGAATGAATAGGAAGAAGTTGCTCTCTGCCAAAGCTCCCTCCCCCCAATTCCTACGCTCATCTTTCGTTGGCTATTTGCACCCCTGATTGTTTACTGAAATAGCCCCATTGCCTGGATTTGTACAACACACCAACCAATTGGCATTTAAACCAACCTTGAGAGCATCTGATCTATGCAAACCTAACTCTGCTTATGCTCAATGCTGCAAATTACCCACAAGTTGTGAAACAATTTTTAAACACCCTTTTGAGATTTATCAATTTTACAACTTGAAACTGGGCGCGTGGGTTTTCAGCTTCTGGCACCTCAGGTCTTTTGTGTTCCTGTAACTTGCTACAAGTTGCACTGCAAGCAGAATAGGCTGAAGAGAGGTGTAAGATGTCATGATTCAATCATATTTAGCATGCAAGGTTGGAAAAGAATGACTCTATGCATTTATTTCCTCCTTTAAGGGAAATGACTCTAAATTAGATAAATTTTATACAGCATGGTCTTACACTGTTAGTGGATACATTGAAGTAATTAAATAAGAATTATTACTGATTACAAAATTTATTATACGTAATTACTTGTTTATTACAAAATAAAATGAAATCAATATAATGATGATAAAATACTGTGTTGGGAACTTTAAGAGGCTTTTATTAAAGGTAACATGATGGCCCTTGATCAAGATCTATTTATAGTTATTACTGGTTCCACCATGACCTTTTTCCAACTTGGAACAATGAAAAGTTTCTGTATTCAAAATGCTGCATTGAGTGCTGTATCCACCTTTGTTTTTGTTTTTTTATGAATGTACTGCAAAGGATCTAACACAGCAGGTATTTGGAAAGGAAGTCAGTTCTAAGCTTAGCAGAATCATCGGTATGCTGCGTTCACAGTCACAAAAGCTCCCATATGTGATTTTTGGCTTAACATATGGATTCAGACTTTGTTAATTTATAGTATAACATGCATGCAAACCTAGCCAATGTTTTTTCAGTAAACCCTTGATAACAAATCATGATATAGTATGTTGGACACCTGTCAGTGGTTGGGTTCACTCAGCACAGTAGATAAAATTATAGTTGGTTACCTTGTAGACCACTTTGTGCTATGAATTCAAACATGGGGTTAATTCATTAAGCCACCAGCTAGTATGTGGTGTGAATATAATCAGTGTGAACTACTTCAAAGAACAAACCCTAAAGGGTATCTAGTTTTGGAATCATTTTGTATATATGTCATTTAACTTAAGCTTATGTGCAGAAACATACTTGGTTAAAAGTATAGTGCAGAAAGCATCAAGGACAGAATCCACCTGTATGATCAGCTACCTATATTTGTAGTTTACAAATTGTCTTTTAGCCTACCTTTTCTTAGAGCAATAGATGTCCCGCATGGAATTTCCCCTCATTTGTCTTACAGAAACAAGTTGCAGTGTAGGTTAGGCTGCTATGTAGGATCTGATGGACACATATTTCTAAGCAACAACATGGTATTTAGTTTTGCTTTGGTTACTGTGCGAACACAACCTAATTCCATATATCATGGTTTAAGCTGTGCATGAACCAATTTATTATCTCATACAAAGTCAACCACTGAGTTCCAAAGTTCAGTAGGGACTTAAATCTGCATCTCTCCAGTCATAGTTCAAACTCTTAACTACTTTCTATTGAGCTCATTCTCTGAGAAAGAAATTAGTCTCTTACTAGAAGAATAATTAGCAGCAAGATACCTAAGACTGACTTCATTGCTGCAATAAATGTCTTTCATATATGTGTAATAAAAATCTAACTACATTACATTCCTGTTAAGTCTGAGATATTTACATGATCATAGGAAGCTAATTATGAATCAAAATCTGAATGTATTTTAATGCATGATAGGCCACCCCTAGCATTACAAAAACTTTAATAGGTAATTTATAATTTAGCACAATCATTAAAAAGAGATAGCAGTAAAAATTGCATAGGGTAAACTATACAATGCAAACTCTTAGATATATTATTACTAATCGTTTGCCTCATGATTCTGTACTTGGAATACTTAATCTGTAAAATGATTACTGTATTTATAAAATATTTCTTTAATAGCTTTGGAAGATAAGAAATGTTCTCTTCAAATCTGTGTTTAAGCCTAGCAATATTTTAGAACCTCTTTGCTGGAACATCTGTTTAGTTCAACATTCTGTTCCTTTTGGGGCTAATCCAATAATATTATAATTATAATTATAATTATAATTATAATTATAATTATAATTATTATTATTATTATTATTATTATTATTATTATTATTATTATTAATTAAATTTCTATACTGCCCTTCTCCTTTCGGACTCAGGGCGGTGAACAGCCAACTAAAAGCACAATATACAAAAGTTAAAAGCAATTTAAAATGATATAAATAAATTTGGCCCAATTTTAAGTTAAAAATCAATAACAAAAACTTTAAAACCGACATGGGGTCAGGCCAGCCCAGCTAACCGAAAAAGATGGGTTTTAAGGGCCCGACGAAAAGGTTTTAAGGGCCCGATGAAATGCCCACAAGTAGGATACGGATGTCATCACATCTTTCTGCCTTGTTCTACCACAGTTTGAGGTAACTCATAGCCATCATGCTTAATGTATATTGATAGTTGCATCTGGATAGCCATCTACGAATTTTATTTTCTCAAACTAAAGCAAGCCTTAAGCAACTACAGTATTTTTGTGCCAATTAATCTGTATGTAAACAACATGGGATGCAGTGTTGTCCAGTAATGCCTAGTGATGGGTATTCATGATGTTTCTTCATCAGGCTCCTGTAGCTTGTAAAAACTCCCTATACATCACCCATATGAATAATGTCAATGAATGTAATGAAATTAGATGATTATGGAAAGCGTCCCAGACTTCCCATTCC
Source organism: Ptyas mucosa (assembly GCA_012654045.1). Classification (NCBI taxonomy): domain Eukaryota; kingdom Metazoa; phylum Chordata; class Lepidosauria; order Squamata; family Colubridae; genus Ptyas; species Ptyas mucosa. The sequence continues at coordinate 14,235,469 of WNWU01013802.1, forward strand.
TAAGCACCTGATTTAAATAAACAAAACAAAATCAGATGTCATGCCCTGAAAATATTCTTTTGGATCCAGGCACTGCATCCAAGTAGTCAAATATTTTCCCTAAGCTGACAGCATGACATGACATGGCTGGAAATAGCGTGATTGAACAATAATTTGGAATTAGGATGTACAAAAGGTTCACCCAAAGTTCATATGGAAAAGAGTAATACATGAACAATAATACTTTATGAATTCTAGTAATGCTTCACAAAAAATACTGGATGCAGGCCCAATATTTAAAAGCAATAGACTCTAGTATGAAATAATGATATAATGAAGGTATATAATGATATAATGAAGGTATATAATGATATAATGAAGGAATATAATGAACCCTGACAGAAGGTTCAAAAGCCTTCCTAGTCAAACAAAAGTTTAAACCTTTCAAGCTTTAGTTAAGACTGCTGGTGAAGCAACATTTATTCAAGGGTTACTATGAGGCTGTTGTCTCTGTCCTGTGTCTGAAGATACATAGTTTAAATATTTATGGATGAATGTCTGTTTTTAAAAGGGTTCATTACAATAATGTAGTCATGTAAAGAAATCCAGCATTTGACATTTTGTTTTGGAATTTAATTGCTGCATCACAGTTAATGGAACATTAAATATGTGTACGATACATTTATTGTTCACATGCTACGGCAGAGGTTATCTATACTTTTAATATTTCCATGATCTATTCTGGTTAAAAGAAGAGGAAGCAGTCAAGATGAAATAGTATTTCTTTGCTATGATTCCTGTTCGCTTGCTATGATTTGCTATGATTGATCATATTTGTTTGTATACTACCTCATGAAAAGCTGCAATCACATTTAATAAAAACAATAAAATATAATAAAAATATGCAGGTTTCTTCATTAGTTATTCCAAATATTCCAAAATGCCCAATACATTTCTAAGATTATCCTTTAACTGCCTTTTAGATTAAAAAAAAAACCACATTGATCTCATGAATACATTCTTGCAAAAATAATCTAAAATCAGATGGAATTATGAACAACTTGTAATCATTGTAGTCTGGAGAGAGTGAGATTAGGTAGTACATCTATCCCTGCTCTCTTTGATGGCTTTCAATATCATTAAGCATGGTATCTTTTGGGCCAGCTGTAGTGCTTGGGGCTGGGTGGAGTAGTGTTGTGCTGATTCAACTCCTTTCTCCAAGGCTGGTCCCAATCTTTCACCTTTTATAAATCTTTTTTTAAAAAACCTTTGTATTCCATTAAGAATGATGGTTTACCAAGTAGATTTTTCTTATCCTGCCACTCAGAAAACTTTTAGCTGTAAATTATCTCAAAGGGTTTAAGAAATGAGGCTCTTACAAACAGTATCTCCATACAGCCTATATTGTAGCTGTTTGCTTGAGTGAAATTCCTTGACTCTCAGGCTGGTCAACTCATGAGCTGACCACAAAAACTTCAGTGCCTGCAATTTAGTTACAAGGAACAGCTGTCTTGAGTGCAATTTTTGTGTGTGGAGAGAGTGTACTGGTCAAAATTCATAATCTGACCACCAATGTCTGCCTACTGTCCCCACTTCTTCAGGGATATCTAGTTCACATGATACTTCTCAGGAAGCCAAGATTTCTGTAAGGCTTATGTTTTGATTTGTAAGCAGCCACAAAAGGCATTACATTTGCACATGTAGCCAAGACAGCATTGGTCACTTCAACTGATTACTTTTGTTAAGACCTGGATGAAGTGAGTATATCCTTTCTTTTGAATCTCTTTCACAGTTCCCAATAGTATCAGCGGTGTAACCTTCTGAACAGCTGTTGGAATTAGGAATTATGGTTGCACTGTTTTACAGTGGCTGTGTTCCTCAGTGGGTGGTTTTGTCATGGGGAGAGGCCAGCTTTGAGGCATGTCCTGTATGACTAAAGCAGGGCTGTTAAACTTGTGTCATCATGGTGGCATTACGTGACATATCAGGACTTTTTTCCCGTTTGCTAAACCGGGCATGGGCATGGCCAGTGTGTGACACATCCGGTTCTGTACTAAAGGGATTGGCCCTCTCCTCTTTAACATTTGCACAAAGCAATGGGAGAGATCATCTAGGACAATATTTGACAACCTCAACAAACATTTACATTTGTCAATTAACATTTGCCAAATTTAAGAAGTGTGGACTTCAAGAGTTCCCCAGCCATCATGAGAACCTGAAAAATTATGTGATCCATTAGTCCCAACTGATCTTTCCCCTCTAGAATTTAGTGATGCTGTTAACACTTATGGTGGATAGAAATGTATTTATTTATTAATTTATATAGTCATCCATTTCATAATCTCTACTCTCTAATCTGACTGACAAAAGATCGAAGGTGATGTCTTCCACTTTCATATTCGCTCCACTCCAAAGTTAATGGAGATCAAGAACATGGCCCTGTGATGACTTAGAACAGTGATAGTTAAGATTATAACATATAAAGTGCCATGCAAGAGTGGAAACAGATGTTCCCCTTCAAGAGCAGCCAACTCCCATCTGTGTTGACTTTCATTTTAAATTTCATTTAGCTAGTATGATTATGTCATGCTCTGTTCATTTAGCTGGTATCGGGTGGGTTCTACTTAACTTTACTACCAGTTCGCAACGGGATTGCGCTTTGTGCATGCGCAGATCTCCAATGATGAAATCCAGGGTGGTGGCCAGGGCCTCCCACCGGTTTTACTACCAGTTCTTGCGAACCGGTCCGAGCCGGGGGCAACCCACCACTGGCTGGTATGATTATGTCATCTTTGTGGTACACTTATGGTACAACTTTCTTAGAGTGGTTTAGTTAATTGTAGAAATGATGAGGGAAGATAAAACTGCTTGACAGAAAAATACCATTGATACTGGCTCTAACTAAGTAATTTATTTTTGATTCCATAGTATAGCTGTTTAAATTCAGTTGGGTGTCTGAGAGTACGTTTATTGCAAAGCAAGTAACGGCGACACACAGACAAACACACACACACACACATATAAGAAAAATAGTATGACTTGACTTTAAAGCTCTGCAGGTGGGTTTTTTTTTTTTTGAGGATGACAATTTATTGACAAAGAAAAGTTTTCTTTATATTTTTAGCAGAATAATCAGTGAACCTAGCAAGTAATGAAGTAACACAGGCAGCAACTACTTTCCAAGTATTCTGTATTGAGGCATTGGTCTCTTTCATAATGTTGAAAGACTGCAATAATCTAGCACTATTCAAGCATCTGCTGATGCAATGATGATTTCAAGATGACCGATCCTATAGACAAAATATTCTTGATTATTCTATTTCCTCAATCAATAAAAAAATTTTAAAAAGCCCTCAGGAATTGGAATATTAACTAAAAACATAATGATAAGCCATTCATGAAGATCCTACTACTCAAACTGCAGTAAAATGTGAAAAAAAATTTTGTTAGCTCTCTGGTTATTTACTCAAGAGAAAGAGATCCTCTGGTTCTTCAGCTGACATATATCAAAATAACACATGCTTTTAATCCCCAGAATTCCAGAGCAAAGAGAGTTGATATATTTTTTAACTAGGGAGGACAACCCAGGAAATGTTCAATCATTCTTAGTTGTATTTTATATATTTAGTATTTAAATTTATTTCCCACCTCACTTCCATACATAGCACTATCTCTTCCAGTTTTCCATAACAAATGTTTCCTCAGAGATAGTGACTTGTCCTAGGCCACCCAGTAAAACTTCATGGGTGAAAATTGACTTAAACCTGGGTCTCTTATGATTGTAGTCAAACACTTTATGCTGCAAAATGGCATACTGTATTGGCTCTTCCAGCCTTCTTTTCATTTGTTTACTATCACTTAATTTGGTCCTCAATTTTGATTTATGGTCAAAGAACTGTAGTTCATATTTATAAATGAAACAAAATACAATCAAACAAATGTCTTTCTTAGTCAGCAGAACATTTATTAGTGCTGATTCTGTGTTCTTTTGGTTTGTAGTATGATTGTATGCCTTATGCTTTCTTGAATCTCTGTGGCAAGTCCTGTGATTTTAAATGCTGCTTCTAAGATTGCAAATAATTCTGATTAGCATCCTATGTCTTACAGCTGATGCCTTTCTGGAGTATATTGTATCCTGTGGTGGATAACAGGCAATTGGGCATGTTGACTACACATTTGGATGAGGCAGATACTACTTTGTTTCTGGGGTTTAGCTTTTAGCAGTTTGGTTTGGAGTTTTATTTTTCTTTTTAGCTTGTCTTAGAGATGTATGGTGGTTGTCAGCATTTTTGTGTGTTCTGGGGTCATAATTTGTTCCAGTTGCTACCCGAGGTTATCTATAGTGGGCTGGTATTTGTTTAGCTAAGGTGAGCATCCATGATCATTAACCATATCATTTTTCAGCCACTTATTGAGCTATTTTCCATCCAGCTAGGTGGTTTAAAATGTATGTTTTACAAATATATTTGAAATATTTATTCAAGATAAATATATGCAACATAATTAAATGACAATACAAGGGAAACTTTAATAAGTTAATAATCCCCCCCCTAATTTAGGTCTTTATTTCATCAATATGTTCTAAAACAGGGGTATCAAACTTGCATTGTCACGTGGTGTATCTGGAATTTTTTCCCCATTCGCTAAACTGGGGGTGCGGGTGGCACGTGTGTGATGCATCTGGCCTGCAGGCCGCGAGTTTGACAGTTCTGTTCTAAAATAACCCTTTCTTACATATGCATTATGAAGGGCAAAATCTATGATCATGGTAAATTAAAAGGAAAAGGAATCTTAATGCCATTTTGTTTCTTGTTGATTCTCTTTTTCTTTTCTTTTTCTTGGGATCCGGATCTTATTATTTTGGGCAAAAGGATTGCAAATGAATTTTTAGTTGAGTAGCCTTCTTCGGGTAATAAATCTTGCATCTGTTTGCATAATCTGTTTCAGATGATGCCTGAATCTATTTCAGCAGGCACCATCTCTTGACAAAGGCAGTGCCGGTCTACCTGCAGGGTTCAGAGAGGTCTTCTCCTGGACTCCTACTGTGAGCCTGGCAAGATAGAAGAGTTTTCTCCATTGCCCTTCTCCTCATCAGAAAGAAAAATCCCTTTGGCCAGATGTTGGTTTTGTTATAAGTAATAAATTATGTGCTAGTAAACTGATCAGTATTTTAATGCTTTGTTCCATTACACAGTCTGTTTAGAATTATCCGTACCTAATTTATAGTGTATCTATGGATTGTAAGGTTGCACTTTATTTTGCTCTTTTTCCAAGCTTGACAAAAATACTATTTTTCAATAAAATTTTACATAACATATTTAAATTAAGATAATTTATGGATTATACCATAGAAATATTTATTTCCAGACTCTTAGCAGTATTCTCTAATTGATGAAAATAGTTTTTTTAAAAAAATTATCAGGAATTACTATTTGCATGGGCTTAACCTATTTAAAATTATTTCTAGAAGTTATCTAATAAATAAATCATGAATCATACCCTGGGACCAAAACTCTAAATGCTAGAAAATAAATGCTCTAAGAACATCATGCATAGGTTTTATTACAAAATGTATATATCCATCCATAGAGACTGGACAGTTTACAACACATGAAATCCAACCATCAGTTAAAATGCCACAATAAAACAATCACCAATTAAACTTAAACTAAATGTTGAACTGACATTAATAACCAAAACAAATAAACCTTGACAGCAGGCAGTGAGATAACATTTTTGGTCCCAATTTTTTGGCAATAGAGTGATTTCTTCTGTAACCTTCTCAGAACTTATCCATGTAGGTGTAGGAACCATCCTAACCTAGCTCTTAATCCTCTTCCCATCCTGAATGGGTGGGATCTGAACTGTCTCCTCTTGGACTGAATACATATGACTGGCGGGTTGTTTTCAGAGAACATAGTCCTGCCAATAACAAGAACATGAGTCATGTGGGCTTTATACAGGTAGTCCTTGACTTACAGCTGATCATTTAGTAACCATTCCACCTGAGGAGTACTTATGATCCAAATTTAAAGTTCTGACGATTGGATATTCTACCATTTTTTATGTACTAAGACCACACACTGTTATGGTAATGTTGGCATTATATAGTTGTATATTGAGAACTGGTCATAGCTAGACTGAAGAAAAAACACTATTCCCTGTTTTGTCAGACATTGTGAACTAAAAGGTGTTTTCTACTCGCTGCCCATTTTGTCACCCAAAATATTGCCAGATACGTTCTAAAGAAGCTATTTGTAAGTTCCAGAGTTTTCTGTAAAAGCAAGGTTACCATGTTACCTATTTTTCTGAACAAATATTTTTCAAGGATAAACTTGGTAGGAATACATTCCACAGACAATATGCTTTTAAAAGCAAGACTGAGCTTGCGATGAATGTGTTCAGTTTACCCTGAGGTTGATTTCCATTGCTTTAAATCATTCTAATTTTAGAGTATGTGGCAGTATTCTAAAAAAAGGTGGATCTACCCCTTTTTTTCTGCAGTTTATTTAAACCAAATCTACTGTCATCATAAGAGCTGCGCTGTAGAACAGCTTCAATGCATTCCAGAACGCTCTGGTTGCAGAGCTGTTCCATTGGAATGGCTGAATAGGGTAGATATACTGTATGGATTAAGTTAAAAGGTGGGATGAGTTTTTTGTTACTCTGAAAAGGAGCTACCAGATGACTCCTGAGTTTTGTCTACTGTTAAAAAGGACGTTTTGAACAATAAGGGGACACTATTTACAAATTGTTTTTAACTTTACTCACATGAGAACTTGACGCATTTTGCAAATCTTCACAGATGCTCTATTGTGTTGTGTTCAGGCACAAGCAACACAAGAGCTTATTTTCTTTCAGTACAGAACACATCATAAAAGTAAGCAAGGAAAGGTGAATATACAGGCAATCCTCTACTTACAACCAGCATTGGGACCATAATGTCTATGACTAAGCATTGTGGTTGTTAAGTTTGTTGCACCTGATTTTATGACTTTTTTGCAGAAGTTGTTCAATAAATCACCATGGGCATTAAGGAAATCTGGCTTCTCCTATTGACTTTGCTTGCCAGAGGTCCCCTGGGAAGGTTGTAAATGGCAATCACATTACATGGGGACACTGTAAGGACAATTCATTCACATTCTTCAATGCCATCATAACTTTAAATGGTCATTAAATGAATGGTCATAAGTTGAGTACTTGAATAAGGTGCATAAGAAAACTGCATGGAGCAGCCATGTAAAAATGTATCTGCCTAATGTGGACATCATAATTATCCAGATTTCATTTTGTGAAAAAACCTTTTAGATCTTCAATAATGGACTGTAATAAAAAGATAATTTTCCATTGGCCTTGGGGGAAAATATGGAAAATCGGAGATAAAAATCAGCTACAGTAAAACTATTTTTTTTGGAGTAGGAATTAGCTTACTTCTATGATATCAGAAAATCTAATGTAAAAGTCACAGAGCTGACAATAGTTACATTTCCTCTTAAACAGTTTTCCATTACTTTCTGCTGTTGCTGAGTAAGTAGCAGCTTGGTGGAACAAGGCCTTATCTGCCAGGGACAACATTTGTGCTCCACACCCTGCCCTTTGAGCCATTCCTGTTGCAATGACAACTATGTTCAAACTTGTGACTAGAATAGATACTATTTGAGCCAATTTTCCCAAATGATATGCTATTGCAAGAAACTCATGTAGGAAGCTCATGAGGCATCTGAAACAAACATTTGCCTGCAAATGGCTGATCATTGTAGCAGTTGCACATTTTACTTCATTGCTTTTAGGATCAATTTTTGTGTTGGTTGACACTTGCTGAAGCGAATCATCTTCTCTGAATGGAAACAAACAAATGTTCTGAAGGGAAGGCAAGTAGCAAGATACAGCAATTTTTACATCCAGGTTGAAAATGTGAAATCACATTAATACGGTAATATAAGAATGGTTATTGGGAGGAGGGTCTGTGAGTTGTTTGAGACTGCAAAACAATTGTGAAGGAATATCTCCAACACGTACACTATATGAAGACTTCAAAAATTTTGAACATTCACTCAAGGCCAAAGATAGAAGGTATATTGGTATCTGCAGTGAACTATACTGCATTATATTTATCAACTTTTCAGTGGAACATTTTTGGATAGAGGAGGAAGGAAGATACTTTCCAGCAATGTGGTCAAAATGTCTGTTCTTTTGTTTAGGATTAACAGGTATTATTTAAATACCGTATATTGTAGTGAAGAGGGAGAACGTTCTGGGATTAATATCTGAATCAATCATTTGGGATACTGGACTGAGCAGAATCCAGCAGAGCACAGGAAAGACAAACTCTAAGTAATTATTTAAGAGCAATAACTCCCCCACTTCTCTCCCCCCATTTCTCAGAGGCTCCCTTTTCTTCCAGTGGGCAGGGCATGTCTTCCCAAGGGTTTTTGCTAGCTAAATAAACCAGCCATCTTAAATGGGAATAAAGATTGAATGAGGATCAGAACAATCTTGGAAGCCAGATGCAAATTAGGACAAAGCTGTTTGGTTTCCTATATTCTTATTCATATGTTGTTTTAACTATATGGTGTGTCTGTATGCATATTTCTGCCTGGAGAATAATTCTTGAGTTAAAGTCTACAGGATACATCAGACTTTCCTTTTCCTTGTTCCAATTGTATTCAATTCTTAATTAGCCCTTTAATCTACATAATAAAGAACATGTGTCTTCTGAAGTTCTTACCCCTCTTCCTCACATAAATATAGCCTACATGCATCCCAACCACTTGATTAGCTACAGAAGCCAAGAGCAGACAGGAAGTCTTCCTTGTCAACTTCCAATAAAGGTTTCTAGAGAACCTTTTGAATCTACTAGAGAAATGCTGTTTTTCTAGAGTGTTGATAGCAGTAAACAAGTAGGTACTCTGCACCAGCTGATTGTGGGATATTGCAATACTACAGAGTGTGGGGAAAACAACAACAACAACATACTAAAATTGTATGCCTAAACTTATATGCCACTTGATCCCCAACTCTGGGCAGCTAACATCAAAGAAATTGCAATAAAGATGATAAAAGATTAAGATTAAAGATGGCAAGAATGACAGAGCAGATGGGAAAGAGGGGTTTCAATCTCCCTTGCCAAAGGCCTGGCGGAAGAGGAAATCCTTCATATCACTTTTGAAGACTTTACGGAAATGATCAGGAAACTTTGACATCCTTTATATGACAAAAGGACAGAAAATTCAGAGTTCAAGACTTTAGCTTGTTTTTCAAGATAATTTACAAGCTAATGGATATTGGAGAGTCCTTAAACCATTGGAAGTAATATATATACACAAATTTATATAACTGCCCATGTCACCGAAGTGAATCAAATAAAACAATATAAATATGAAGACATAAGCAGGCTCTTGTATTTTATTGATTGTGGAGTCCTTGGTGCTCTCTGAGGTTGTTTGTTTGCTTGCAGATGTTTCATTGCCCACCTAATATTATCAATGCAAGTAAGTCTGGAGTTTGCTCCCTGTACAGTAGCTTGCCCTGCCAGTGTTAATGGAAATTGGTTTTCTTCTTGGTAGTTCCTTTATTAGGGTATTGGTTTTTTTGTTTGTTTGGTATGGCTTATTTAGGTTGACTATTGGGGGGGATGTGTTCTGTTCCCTTTGTTTCCTTCTTAACTTTTAAAAACTCTTTTGAATGATGTGTAAATATGGTTTGTCTCTTATTGATTATATTTCAGCTGGAGATATTTTGACAGAGGTTAAATTTAAAAGATTTTAGTGAATTGAGAGAATGTGAAAGTGAGATGATGATGGGAGACTATATGGTATAATTGTTAAATGCTGGAAGCTCATCCTCAGCCATGGAGGCTCACTGGGTGATTTCAGGTGAGGTACTCTCTCTCCAGTCACACATGGGGGTCAGGTGTGACTGGAAAGGTCAGGCATTCAACACCATAAGATTGTTGTTGTGAAGAAAAATGAAAAAAAGGAATATGACATACAATGCTGTGGATTACTGGAGAAAAGGATGCAACTCTAAATAATACTGTGCTATTGTATAACATCAAGAATGTAACTTAAAACAATTGCCAAAAAATAAAATAAAATAATAGAACAGTCACTTGCAAAGCTTCCCGATCAAGAGGGGAAGAATAATCTATCAATCTATATAAAAGGATGTATGCATGTATATTTGTTCCAGCATAACTCTGGAATGGCTGGAGCAATTTCAACCACACTTGGTACACAGATGACTTACCCTCTGGAAACAAATACTGTGGGGAGGGGGGGGAGTATAAGACACCCTTGGTGTGTGTGTCTGTTTCAGCATAACTCTGGAATGCCTGGGCTGCTGAAATGAAAAGGAATGAATTATATCTATAGTGTGATTATACAGCACTTTTGACAGTGATAGTGTGCATTTTGGATTCAAGTTCTGTTAACATACAGCCTGTCGTGCCTTAAAATGGCTTCTACTGTACAGCACCAAGGAGTTGCCATGGTAACAGCTTCACAGTACTCCACAAGGGAGCTCGCTCTGGTAAAGGGGATTGGTTCTTAAAAAAAACAAAAACAAACAAAACAAACAAACAAAAAATAAACTCCCTAGGCCCTCAGCTTCAAGCAAAGAGGGCAAGTTGTCGGGGGAGGTGCCTGCTAATGCAGATAATCACCTCAAAGACTGTTTCCTGTAGAATATTTCCCAGACTGTTGGCCAGGGTAATTAGGTCTCTAATTCTCACCACAGTGAGCGATGGCTTTTCCTATCTAATACAGGATTGGGATAAATAAATACCCGGTCAAAGCCCGGTTATCAGCTAGTGAGCAATATAATTCAGCAGCAGTTCAGTGTGAGAATTTTAGTAACTTTGCGAAAGTTAAATAGAATATACTGTCTGTATTTTGTTGATTTTGGACTTCCAATTGCAAAGTCTATTACTGTACTATTTTACAGTCTTCTATGACATACAATGTTTTTGTAATATAAGAACATTAAGTAGATACTTAATTTCCTGTTTTTAAAAGAAATACCATTCGGTTAATAATAGTTCATTATTATTTTTTGTTGGGGGCAATATGCTGACTTTTTAAACCGCTTACAGAGGCCTGTAAAGCACTGTGAAGTGGTATATAAGTACTATTGCTATTGCAATGGAAAAGATTTTTTTTAATGTAGTTGAATACATGCATGCTAAAACAAAGCAAAAAACCTCATTCTATGTTTCAACAAATCTTCTGCATATCAAATTTTTATAATATTTGTATTTGTTATTTATTAAGATGCCATAAGACATAAGGTTAACACAATTGCCTCTCTGGAAACTCTGTGCTCAGACCGAAAGAGTATTCAGTAGTTTCTCAGGGACAAAATATATAGTGAATGTGGTCAGAATTCATTTGCATCACAAATTACATTCATCTTGGTATTAACCATTTTTCTTTTTTCATCCACCCCCTGCCTCCCTCCCATCTTAGCTCAGAAATACTTGATAGCAATCTGCTTTAGGGTTGCTTTGCTGGAGGCATAATGACATATAACTTGTACTATTGAAGTACATTTATTATTGGATTCAAATTACTGGAATGGAGACATCATGTCCCAGGCTCTTCTATAGCACTGTTGCACCAGAGAGCAAAACAAAACAAACTAGATGATGATGATGATGATTAGTGTTTTATATTTATCTGCATTTATACCTCATTTGGTAATGAAATGTCTGCAAGAAAACAACCAAGCTCAGAGAGCACCAAAGACCCACATGCAGATCTAGGGTAATACCAGTAGGTCACCTTATGCAAGAAATTGACTATTTTTAAGACCTACAATACTTCATGGGCTGCTTAACTCGATGCCAAGTATGAGAGAAGTAAAATATAGTGCATTGTGTTCTCATTGCTCTATTGCCAGGACATTTGTCTTCAAGAGAATCTTACAATACTCTTAAAGAGTTAACTCTAAACCTTATTGAAATATTGATGTTGGGTTTTGAAATCATATATTTTACAAATGTACAAATAACTTATAATACAGTAGAGCCATACACTATTTTTTTCCAAATGAACCCTTGTGGGAATAAGTAATTTATTTTACAATACTGTACATGCAATTGCTGATATTCCCAGTGATCTCAGACAGGAAAAGTGTAAAAGATTGTACAATCATAATAAATCAAGCTGTCAATTATATATACACACCAGTGTTCTGATTTCATCTGAGACTACAGTTAGCTAAAAGTAAATTATGAAAATAAGCAGATTTAAGACATGTGCATCATGAATTCAGATGCCAGATTTTCTTACACAGAACATTGAATGGAACAGATGCAGCTGCTTGGCCTTCTAAACAGATCGGTGGAGAAGCCACACAAACTGATGTTGAAATGATGTACTTCAGAGCCTTATATTTGATAATCTGATTTCAACACAATGTCCTGTGCCAAAAATGCTCCAAATAATATTTTGAATATTTAGGGATAAATTAGTATTTGAAAACTGCAGCGTGCATTATTTGATATCAATTGCACAAATGGTTTAAGAGCTATAGTCATAGATGTGAAAAGTATATGCCCCAGATTTCGAGAGAAATGCTGCCAGCTTTTCGGATATCAAGTTTATTATCAAAGAAAACTCATTATTTTATTTGAAAAGTGGGGCATACGGTAAACATGTGATTATGCAGGAAGATTTTAACAGTCAGGCTTAAATTTAATTCTGTGCAGTCAGTTTCAAGTGTTAAACTGTGGTGTGAGATGAACAGGTGTTAACAATTCTGTTCTTCCTTGGCAAGACATAAAAAGTACAAAAGAACATAGCAGGTCTTACTAAAATTATCAAGCTTCTTCACTAATGGACCAGAGCTTCCAAACTTTGCCAGTTCTGTTATGTTAGGTTATTCATTTAATATGATTTTATGAGGTAATACTATAAACATGAGGTGTGGGAAATTTATATTGAGCCTCTTAAAGCCAGAAAAGCAAACTTTTTTTCACATGTTCTGAGCAATATATAGTTCCCATATTTAACATTTAAACATCACAGTTTAAAATAAGATGCTAAGAAAATGTGTTAGTGGTGAGGGATGGGGAAAAGAAGAAAGCCATGGAGGAATTAAGTTGAACATGCAACTTCCTATATAAATGCACGGAGAACATTACACATACAAATACAGAAATTTCATAGTTCATAAATTTGGGCTGCAAGTGTTACCTGGCACTTATGAACAAGAACTTTTAAATTATATGGATCTCTTAGTGATCCAAGCTGAATTTTTTTTTCTAAACAACCCAGAAAATAGTATTATATTGCTTATCTATGGTAAAAATATTAGATAACTTGCAGCCTCAAGATGCCACATTTTTAATAACCCATCACCCTACTTACAATTAACAGTGTAATTGCCAACTTTCTAAATGACATGTTCTTGCCTTTAACAAATGTCGATGTTGCCTTCAGGCAGTAAATTTCATTGATTTCAAGAGCAATTAGGATGCAATTACTGTTGGAGTTATCCCTGTTCACAAAGTTGTTTCTTTTGTGGTGCAGCAAAGAGGAGGGATAATCTGGTGTCCTGTTTCCATTGATCAACAAGCACAATTGGGACCACAACTTCTGTCGCCAAAAGATGCACCCAATTTTATGACCTTTTCTGCTGCAATCCAAGCAGAATTTCACAGTTGTTAAATGAACACCCATTGGTTTTGCTTGTCGGAAGCTGGCTGCCGGGAATGTTGCAATGATTCTGGGATGCTGCAACAATTGTAAATATATGCCAGTTGTGAAGCATCTGAATCATGATCATGTGCGACGACTGGTCATATGTCACTTTTTTGAGTACTGTTATAACTTCAAATGTTCGCTAAATGAATGTCATAAGTTGAAGACTACCTGTATTCTGCACCTGTTTTGTATATAAAATGGCTTGGGGACTATTCATGTTAGTTATCCACAGTATTGCTTTCAATGGCTTTGGAAAGTTCTGCCCTTGTTAATATATGGTACTAGTCATACAGTATCAATAATGTTGATATTAATTCCTTTTATCTCTTGTTTCTTGTTCATATAGATCTTTCTTTGCTTTTGCTTGTTTTTGTCTTCTTTTACCTGTTAAAAATATTCCATAAATATTGAATAAACATCAAACCATATTTTTTGTGAGTTGAACTGTGCAGAACATGTGCTTGCTCAGATCTGGCTATAGGAATTGACTGTGAACCTGCTGGGTGTGAGTCAAACTGGAAATAACAGTAATTGTCAACAGTTCAGTGGCAGGATCCCTACAAGGCCCTAATAGCATCTTCTAGGACTTTCCCCAACTACTGAGTTATGTTATATAGTATTTACTCATCCTTAAGTCAGCAGAAATTATACTGCATGAAATTTGTATTCCTGACAGCCAAACTATCCTGCCCCAATTGTTTGCAGGCATTGTCATTCAGCTGACTTTCTCCAATACAGTGTTTCTTAGCCTCAGCAACTTTAAGCTGTGTGGACTTCTACTCTTGCTGGCTGGGGAATTCTGGGAGTTGAATTCCACACAGCTTAAAGTTGTTGAAGTTGAGAAACATTGCTCTAAGTTGATGGGATACAAAACTTAAAGTAGATTTTATATACTGTACATTGAGGCTAACCATAGATGGTGTCAGAATAAGAGGCAACGTATTCTTTTAACATCTATATAGATAAGGAGAAATTGAACCTGCCTCATTTCCAGGGTAGGATCAAAATAAAATCACCATAGCAAATTATTGTTGCTAACAACAACAACAACAACAACAACAACAACAACAAAATATGTTGCCAGGACATATTTGTAACAAATCATCCAACTATTATTGTGTTTATATAAAATAACGACGAGAGGCTTTATAATACCTCAGTATTGGATGAGTGATGCTTGGGTAATTGAAATTTTGGAGACACATCTGGGCTGAATGGAGGAATGGTTTGCTACAAAATAAAATTGCTTCCTATGTTTATAACAGAGATGCACTGCGCTCATGTTTAACCCATTTAAAAGCAAATGCCATTCAAAATCCAGTCAGCAAATAACTGGTTCAGTACTGAGTAGATTTGTTGCCATTTCCGCTGAGGCAGCAAGGAAGAACATTGATTAGAGCCAGAGGTGTCAAACTTGCATCATCACGGCAGTGTCACGTGATGTATTGGGACTTCCCCCCTTCGCTAAACCAAGCATGGGTGTGGCCAGCGCATGATGTATCCGGCCCACGGGCTGTGAATTTAACAGTCCTGGATTACAGCAATACTTTTAGAAACTGATCTATAAAGGAGATAACTAATTGCTGTATCAAAAACTAAAGCATACTTGAGTACTTTTTTAGAAATAACAACAACAACAACAACAATAATAATAGGCCACGCAACACCCCAAACTTAACAATTGTTGATTAAAAAGACAAAAAAGTTTGGATAGTGGATTTGGCAGTACCTGGAGACAGCAGAATAGAAGGAGAACTGGAGAAGAACTGGAGAACTCCAGCAGAACTGGAGAAAATAACAAAATGCAAAGACTTACAAATAGAAATAGAATGCCTGGCAAAAGCAAGCAAGGGCAGCACCAATAGTAATAGGCACCTTGGGTGCAATCCCAAAACAATTGGAGCATCACTTGAACACCATTGGCATTGACAAATTCGCCATCAGTCAATTGCAGAATGCAGCTTTACTTGGAACTGCTTCCATCCTGCAACAATATCTGTAACACCATCAAACGTCCTGATCTGGTAAGGACTTGATAGGTAGACAAAAATGCCAAACCCAGTCTGAACATCTGGCTGACTGTGCGAATAATAATAATAATAATAATAATAATAATAATAATGCCTTCCGCCGTGCCCTCAAAACACATTTTTTCCAACAAGCCGGGCTGGCTTAAGAAGAAATTTTAAATATTTTAATTGGTTTGTTAGTTTTAAATTTTGGGGCCAAATTTATCTATATTTTAATTGCTTTTAATATTTGTATTTCATGTTTTTATTTCTGGCTGTACACCCCCCTGAGTCCTCAGGGAGAAGGGCGGTATATAAATTGGAAATAAAATAAATAAATAAATAAATAAATAAATAAATAAATAATAATAATAATAATAATAATAATAATAGGGATAGTCAGCTTTCCACATATTTTGGACTTCATTTCCTATCATGCCCAGCCAGCACATATGGAAGTAGAGAATTCTACAATGCCTTGCTTTAGATATACATCTAAAACAGTGGTGGGTTTCAAAATTTTTTACTACTGGTTCTGTGGGTGTGGCCTGGTGGGTGTGGCATGGCTTGGTGGGTGTGGCAGGGGAAGGATACTGTAAAATCTCCATTCCCACCCCAATCCAGGGGAAGATTATTGCAAAATCCCCATTTTCTCCCAATCAGCTGGGACTTGGGAGGCAGAGAATAGATGGGGGTGGGGCCAGTCAGAATTTTTACTACCAGTTCTCCGAACTACTCAAAATTTCCACTCCCAGTTCTCCAGAACTGGTCAGAATCTGCTGAAACCCACCTCTGATCTAAAAGTCCTGCTTGTTCTCGGCATGTAACAGTCATAAACACAAAAGTGCTCCACTGTCATAGTTTGTGTATAATAAGAATGTAATGGCTGGAATATTAGAAAATAATAGTGGAGCAAAATGAACAACTGTATTTGCAGGATAAACAGAAAGAGGTGTTAATAATACAATTTTATAGACCATATAGACATCAAAGGCAGTTACTTACTGCCTTTGATGTCTAAATAGTTATGCAAATGTAAAAGTTCATGCTTCTTATCATCAGAGGATGAAGCTTGGAAACAAATAAATTGCTTTTGTAGATCATGACCTCATGATGCTGATCGCATCTTCCTAGATGGGGTAAAAGCTACCTGGATAGTGTAAATACAGTATGTCTTTCAACTGCATCTGAAGTTACAGAACTTCCTCAATCTGGCAAAGTAGTATTTTGCCTCTTTCCCCAACACACCTTACTATAGAGCTGATCTGTGACAATTGGATGGCTATGGGGGTTATGACAGTCAGGGCCTGGTATCTGCCTTGTTCCTATTGGTTACTTTAGACTGCTGTGGCCACATTCTTAGTCTCCATTCCTTGGCCACTGTTTTCCAGATTTTTATTTTTTTGATGATGATAGAAAATTTGGTTCTTTCAAACAGGCCGCTATTCCTGTACCCTTCAGTTCTCCCATTCCATCATCGTTTTTATGGGATTGCAGAATTGGCAGGTACAGTGTGAACAGTCAATTTGAAAGAATTGGAGGGCTGGTCTAAATAAGAGCTTTCAAGCCTGGTGGGACGAAGTTCTTGCATGGTAAAACAGGACAGATTCTGTACCACCCTATCAACTGCCAATGGGAGAAAGTGTGATTTTAAACATAGGTTACTACTTTTCTGGAAGAATGCTAGATCCATGAACCGGAAAAACAAGTGGAGAGAGTGGCAGTTGCAATGGATGTGAGTGTGGGTTTTGCAAGATGCTCTTTGTCTGAAAGCTTCCACCCACCCTGGGGGAGAATTGAGGCTTTTGACAGATGGCTAAACCCATGATTCCATCTATCCAATTTTCTGGATATTTTTCCTGCTGCAAACAAATCCACCAATTGCTTTCCTGAATTTGTCCTGCTGCATTAAAGCTGAGAGGACAGCAGCACTCATATGCTTCATTACTGACACAAATTAGATCAGCTGTAAGGATAGTGCAATTTATGGCATTATACTTTTTTGCTGACTCAAAGAATGCAGGAATGCACAGGGACACAGTCATAAATTTTTAGCATCTAACAAGATTTCCCAGTGAAAAATCCCATCCTCTTCATTTTATGGTGGAATTCAAATACTGATGGTGTTTTCCCAAAAATAAGACCCTGTCTTATATTTTTTTGAACCCTGAAATAAGTGCTTGGCCTTATTGCCATGCGCTCAAAAGCCCGATTGGACTTATTATCAGGGGATGTCTTATTTTGGGGGAAACAGGATAGTTTACCCATGCCTATTCAATAGAATGGCAGTCTTTTGCAAAGGTTTGGAAACATAAAACAGTCAGATTTTTTCAACCTTGCATCATCCTATTAAACAGCAGCAGTTTTTGATTTATATCTTCCTCAAAATTGCTGAAAGGGAAATAGGACTGTCTTTCTGCCCTAGTTCTAAATTCTCAGCATTCTTGCTTTCAAGGAATTTTATTAGATCTATAAGCGCACTTTTCTGTGTCAGTGGCAGATATTGTAGTTTCCCTTTCTCTGTTGCCAGAAGAGAGAAAAAATAACTTGTTGGAACATTTCACTCAAGTATACCTTGCCTCCAGGCAGAAATTATCTGCACTTCTTATGGTGTGACGCACTCGATATATTTATTTGCTAAATAAGTACAGGTTATTGTCGACTTACAACAGTTCACTTAGTGAGTGTTTGAAGTTAAATGGCACTGAAAATCATGCTTGTGACCATTTTTCACACTTGTGACTGTTACAGCATCCCCATGGTCACATGATCAAAATTCAAAATTCAGATGCTTGGCAACTGACTCATATTTATGACAGTTGCAGTGTCCCAGGGCCGTGTAATCACCTTTTGGGATCTTCTGACAAGCAAAGTCAATGGGGAAGCCAGATTCACTTAACAACCATGTTACTAACTTAACAACTGCTGTAATTCATTTAACATAATTCATTTCATGTGGCATGAAAGGTTGTAAAATGGGACAAAATTCACTTAACAACTGTCTCACTTAGCATCAAAAATGTTAGGCTCAATTGAAGTCGTAAATCGAGGACACTTATAAAGGCTTCCTTATTCTGAAGACAGTACAGAAATAAGAGTTGCTCATTTTATGTATGTATTTGATAGCAGTATGAAAATAATAGTATTACTTTACCTTTTAAAATTATGTCGGCAACAGAATAGTGTTGATGTTGTCCTTTGGTCAAATGATCCTTTCCAGTCCATATCTTGTATACTTATTGGAGGACTTTCTATTCTGGAAAGTAAACAATTGGTCTTACTTCCATCCCATCTCCATCTGTGAAGAAGGTAGAGGTACATCAATTTCTCATCATCCTAGATGAAGCAGATGATCTAACACCAATTTCAGCTGGTATTCATGACTAAGTCTGGGACAGAAAGCAAAATGGTGGCTATGATGGAAGGCCTGTATTAATACTTTGAGGGGGGATTGCAGCCTGGATTCAGTCTGAAGAAGGGATACAACACTGAGGAGAAGAATCAAACTTCATTGCTTTATTGGGTGCCTGCTTTACAAGAAATAGGGACATTAAAAAAAAGCAAAGAATTGTATAGAAGTTGAGGGTAAGAAATCCAAGCGATGTGATTTGCTGGTCAAGGGAAACTAGGCAGATCCTTATCAGTGTACCTGTGGGGTTAGTCCTGTTGTTAGGCAAAGATAGGCCTCTCAGGAGGCCAGCAGTGTTGAGGAAGTCCATTGTTAAGGAGATGGAATGTTCAGGGAATCAGGTTTATTGAGGATGGAATGTTGGGATTTCTCTGAATTGCAATGTCATCCTATGGGCTGCCCTTGGGCTGTACTGTGAGCTGATAAAGAGGCTTCTATTATTTGGTCTAGGGGGCAGGGAGGATCAATTTGGGTTTGATAGGCAAAGGGAGGAACTGGATTTGACCTGGTCATATCTAAAAACTGGGGAGGAAAAGGGTGCAGCCTCCATTTCCTTTGTAAGGTTTACTTTCTCCACTCTATAGTCATTTTAGACTTCACGGTATTAATCAATCACCACGTCTCTTGTCTGCTGTTTAATAACTACAGAAAATTAGATCATGGAGAGAGAGGCCAGCTGTTTTGTGCTATAGATTTGGAGGAGGATTGTGTTTTTGAGACACTTTTGACTCCTGGCGACTGTCTGGACAGGTCTGTGCAATTTTCTTGGCAAGATTTCAGAAGTGGTTGGCCAGTGCCTGCTTCCTAAGACTGAGAGGGGAGTGACTGGCCCAAGGTCACCCAGCTGGCTTTGTGCCTAAGGCAGGACTACTGTGGAATTCAAGCTCTCCCAGTTTCTAGCCTGATGCTTTATCCACTATACATCCTGGCTGATGATACCTAGTTATATATTGCCACAATGAGCCGAGCTGGATATGCAGTGGATGCTTTGATCTAGGTCTGAAAGGACAAAAAACTGAAACAGAATCCTTTCAAGACAGAGGTTCTGTTCATTCATTACCCGTCTCTATCAATTTTTATTTTGACTTATTTTGATAGCTGTACACTACCTGAAGGAACAAGTGAATAATCTTAGGGTAGAACAGATTTTTATCCTAATTCAGAAGATTCTTAAATTAAATATAAAAATGAAGCCACGGGCTTTCCTCTGGCAATGAACTTGAAATAAAATCTGGAACTTTATTACTATATATAGTAGTAAAAAAGAACACCACTTAGGGGAGGCCGGCGTATAAATCGAACAAACAAACAAACAAACAAACAAAACAAACAAACAAACAAACAAATAAATAAATGTTAAGAGACTCTTATATGCACAAAGATGGACAGATACATGAATTCCCACAATGGAAGAATGTGAAGGACAGTAAAGGTGATGGAGTTGGCAGAGATGGCAAAACTGACTGCTTTAGTTAACAAGAAGAACTTATTTAGTTTTAATTCTATTTGGAAACCACATCTGGATTTTGTATTCAAAACAAAACTCTTAATTTTAGGTGTTGATGATTAGGATGATTTTATTGTTATAGAAATGGCTTGAAATATCTAGAAAATGTAAAGCAAAAAGTTGAGGCTGTTATTCTTTGCTATTCTAAACCCCCAAAAAGTTGAAAGTCATTACTTCCTTTTTAAACCCTTCGTACTTCTCTTTGCCCCCTTATTACTTTCTTAATTTGTATTTGCATTTACCTTATCATAAACTTTAATAATTTTTTTAAATAATAACAATCTTTTTAAAATAATAACAATCATCAGACGTGGATGAACTCACAGATACTGTAACATCATATTTCAGCTTCTGTGAAGACCTATGTGTACCGACCAGGAACTTGCGAATATACAGTAACAACAAACCTTGGTTCACAGCTAAACTTAAGCAGCTACGTCGTTCCAAAGAGGAAGCCTACAGAAAAGGTGATAAAATGCTGTACAATCAGGCCAGAAATGTATTAACAAGGGTTTATGTATTAATAAGGGCAAAAAGAAGCTGCTCTGAAAAGCTAAAGAATCAGTTCTCAACAAAGGAACCAGCAAACACGTGGAAAACTCAAAAATATCACCGGCTATGGCAAACCTCCTTCCCAGGGTGAAGGAAATCAACAACTGGCAGATGATCTGAACTGCAGGTTTCAAAGGAAACTAGAGCCACCTATGTCCACAACCCCCATCTCAGACACACCAACAACATCCAAGCCTCCTACAATGGGATGACCCCATCCCATTGGGTTCACAACCCCTAGTGATCATAGAAAAGGAAGTGCAAGACCTATTTCACAGGCAAAAGCCAGGAAAAGCTCCAGACCCAGACAGGATAACTCCTTCTTGCTTAAAAGTCTGTGCTGACTAATTGGCACCCATCTTCACCTGTATTGTCAATAAATTGCTAGAAATGTGCTATGTTCCTTCTTGCTTCAAATGCTCTACTATCATTCCAGTGCCAAAGAAGCCCACCATCAAGGAACAGACCAGTTGCTCTAACATCTGTAGTCATGAAAACCTTTGAAAGGCTAGTGCTGTCCCACTTGAAAACCATAATGGATCCATTGTTAGACCCCTTGCAATTTGCATACCGAGCAAATAGATCAACAGATGATGCTGATAATATGCTCTGCACTACATCCTCTACAACATCTCGATTCCCCAAAGACCTACGCAAGGGTCCTTTTTGTAGACTTTAGTTCAGCATTCAATACCATCATTCCAGACACTCTTCTAACTAAGTTAAACCAGCTACAGGTACCTGAACACATTGCAAGTGGATCATAAGCTTCCTAACAAACAGGAAGTAACAGGTGAAGCTAAGCAGAATCACATCAAATACCTGTACAGCCCCCCCCAGGCTGTGTGCTCTCCCCACCTCTCTTCTCTCTGTATACCAATGACTGCATCTCTAACGATCCATCTGTTAAACTACTGAAGTTCGCAGATGACACAACAGTGATCGGTCTCATTCGAGACAATGATGAATCTGCATACAGTGGGAGGTTGAACAACTAGCCTCGTGGTGCGACCGGAACAACCTGGAACTGAACACACTCAAAACCGTAGAAATGGTGGTAGACTTTAGGAGAAACCCTTCCATACTTCTACCTCTCACAATACTAGACAACACAGTATCAACAGTAGAGACCTTCAAATTTCTAGGTTCTACCATATTGCAAAATCTAAAATGGACAGCTAACATCAAAAATGTCATCAAAAAAGTACAACAAAAAATGTTCTTTCTGCGCCAACTCAGAAAGATCAAACTGCCCAAGGAGCTGCTGATACAGTTCTACAGAGGAATTATTGAGTCTGTCATCTGCACCTCTATAACTGCCTGGTTTGGTTCTGCAACCCAACAAGAAAACCATAGACTTCAGAGGATAATTAGAACTGCAGAAAAAACAATTGCTACCAACCTTCCTTCCATTGAGGACCTGTATACTGCACAAGTCAAAAAGAGGGCTGTGAAAATATTTACAGACACCTCACATCCTGGACATAAACTGTTTCAACTCCTACCCTCAAATTGAGGCTATAGAGCACTGCACACCAGAACAGCTAGACACAAGAATGGTTTTTTCTGAATTCCATCAATCTGCTAAACAAATAATTCCCTCAACACTGTCAAACTATTTACTAAGACTGCACTACTATTAATCTTCTCATCGTTCCCACCACCCATCTCCTTCCACTTATGACTGTATAACTGTAACTTTGTTGCTTGGATCCTTACGATTTATATTGATATTGTTTCCTGATTGTTTATTTGTACCCTATGACTATCATTAAGTATTGTACCTTATGATTCTTGATGAACGTATCTTTTCTTTTATGTACACTGAGAGCATATGCACCAAGACAAATTCCTTGTGTGTCCAATCACACTTGGCCAATAAAAAATTCTATTCTATTCTATTCTCATGGACTCATGGCTCCTGCTACAAATGGAGACTATTCCAGAGGAAATTTTTCTCAATTTTTACAGCTTAGAGTTCTCTCAGAGCATCTAAAGATTGTGAGGATGTGAATGGGGAAGAACAGACTTCAGTTTAACCCTGTTAAGATTATCAGTTAGTAGCTATGGGTTTTAGATCCCCCAGATCTTCAAACTTTCTAGCTTTGTTTCTTCATGGGATGGTACTGCCCCATTGACAGCCAGGCAGTCTTGTGTTCTTCCTAGAGTTAGACACATAGCTGTAACCAAGGGGCCCTTCGGACAACTTCATCTTATGCACAGTTATGGTCATTCCTGTACTTGCTCACAGTCTGCTAAGTCACTTTCCAAATGGATTTTTGCAGTCTGCTCCATCATCAGACGCTGCCCTCCAAACTGCACTATTACAGGTAATTTTGGACACTGTTAATTACACCTATTGGATATTACTACTCTGTGAACTGCACTGGTTCCCAATTGGCTTGCAGATGCAATTCAAGATACTAATTAACAGCTTTAAAACATTAGATGGGATAGAGCTGGACTGTTTGTGAGATCACCTGGTCCCAGAAATACCAGCCTGATCCAGGCATTCCCAAAGGAGGGAGGCATCCTTCAGGTCACTTCATTTAAGCCTTGCCATGTTTGGAATTGAGAATGTGTCCTTTTTGAAAGCTGCCCCTATTCTCTGTCTTCCCACTCTGTCTTCCCACTCTGATATTTGCCTTCCCTTCTCTGATAACTGTCTTCCCACTCTGATATTTGATGGACCCCAATCTTGTTTGTCTTTAGAAGGTGGTGAATACTTGGCTTTCCTCCCAGGCATTTGCCTCTAGAGTCCCTTACTAGTTATGTGCATTTGTTCTGTTCAGTTTGTCATCTTTTACATTTTCTTAAATGATAACATCCTATTTAATGTTGTTGATTTGGCTGACTATAGATATACTGGAAGCAAAGAAACTATAATGAACATCTCTCTTTACAGTAATATCCTTCAGGTGAAGCCCTATCTATTAAAAATAACACCTTATCTCTTTGTAACAATTTCCCAGCCTATTTTATTTCAGATTTGGCTTTTGTCAGTCAATTGATTGATAAGAACTTTTAAATTTAAACATATTTTAAATCAATTTAATAATTTATGCTGCTTTCATTTCACACTTCTGATTATGATTTATTTTGTTGGACATACAGATACAAAGCATTAGATATGTTTTCCCAGTGCATCAATTCTAGGTGTCAGAGAACTTGGTTCATTCCTCAGGATGATTGGTGTCAGATTCATTTTTTAGATATTATTATAAAGGATTCTGGATTTTGTATTCAAATAACCCTTAACAAACAAACAAAACCCCTACAGACTGTAACATTTCAAGCTTTGACAGTTTGCATCCTAGTCAGGCTGGAAAATTAATTTACCATATGGACTCTTTTTAATGATTAAACATAATTGTTTTTCCAAATGCGATTATGTGACAGAATCTAATAAGCTACAAAAGCCTTAATGAGTAGAAACTATCTTTCTCAGTTTATAAGAAAAGATTAGATCTGATAGTCAACTACATATTAGAAATATTAAATAAATAACCTAAGGCAGATACATGGAACTGAGTCATATGAAGTTTGCCATGCAATCGCATAACTATTAGGTTTACTAAAATTCTTGTCAAATCTTTATGATATCCCTGGATGTCACTTCAAACACATAATTGTTTTTAGTCTTACTAAGAATGTCTCCAATGACTTGTCAAAAATTATACCTCTGTTCATCGCCCACGGTCTACTTTTTCACTTCATAATATGCAATTCTTCATCAATTGTTGACCTCACCAAGTGTCCATGTCACTTTTATATGTGGAAAAACCAACAGAAAATTTAAAAGTGGATTGGAGGGAATTTGTATAACATAAGGTGTAAGAACTTGAAAAATTCTTTAATTAAACAAGTTGCAACAAGAACATGCATTGCCAGTCTTCTTGCTTATCAGCTTACATAGAGAGGGCTCTGTGTGCAAAACTAGGTGGATATAAAGAACTACGGAGCCTCTATTGAAAAGATCTTTATGAGCATCCTTTACTGAATTCATTGGTTTTTTTCAGTGTTTCTCAATCTTAGCACCTTTCAGATATATGGGCTTCAACTCCCAGAATTTCCCAGCCAGCATGTTGGGAAATTTAAAATCGTTGTTGAAAAACATAATACTTTTTTGGATGTAACTATTCTTTTTTTTCCCAGTGAAAAGGAACAAGATTAAAAATAATAATCATACATTCATTTGTATAGGACCTGGAAGAAATATTTTTCCTTCATTGTTCCAGCTATTCTAAAGTTATAAAGACAAAAGCAATATAAATTGTGAACCCCCAAAAGCAGAGACTATCGAGAATGTGCAGAAAGAAAGGTAGAACAGCAGTATAAATCAGCATTGTTGTTGTCAATGAGAAGTAGAATGAATAGGAGCAATAGGGATTGTGTAAATTGTAATGGTAGAATGTATCAGCTGTTGGAAATACTTTGAAGGAAGCCTTCTTTGTGGAACTCTTAAGAGGACAGTTTGTGATGTTTATGTTTTGGATCACAACCATGCAGCATGTTCTTCTCAGATGTCTTAGGCAAATCTCTATTCAGAAGGCAATTCAGATTTGCTGAGTACATGTGTCCGGATCATTTGGTATGCAATCAAGAAAACAGCTGTAATCGAGGGCATGCTGATGCCAAGGAACCATGTCCTTGAACTGCATCCATCTCTAATCATCATGCTAGAAAAATAACAAGTGGATTCATAGGTGAACTGGATCAATTCCTTAGTCACAGTGTAAAAGATTTTGATCGATAATCAGTGGAGGAATCTTCACTTCATGCTCAAATTGAATATGTTTTTAATAGTATTCAGCTTTATCATCTTCACCTAATTTGGAGAGATGAAATAGGGCCAATCTTTACTGAGACAAGGAGATATTATCTGCTGGGTAAAAACAGTTCTGGAACCTTTGGGACTACACACGTTTTATGAGTTGCTGTTGTAATCTAGAAGCTCTTCACAAATAGATTGCCTAACAGACTCACAGGGACTTTGTCATGTGCATTTGACAACAATATTTGAGTTCAATTAGTTACATCACTCGTTAATAAATCTAACTTGGGCTCCTCATTTGGGAAATTTATATTTGGCTTGGAGACACTGATATTATCGCTGTATATTAAGGCTTAAATATGATACTTTTTGACCCCAGATTAGCACTCTAAACCACCTCTCAACTTTCAGATGGCTCTGATAATATTTTTGCCTTTCATGTGTTTGAGTCACGAAATGTTATTACCTGTCCTATTACTCATGTTATTTTTTCCTCAAAATTTGAATATTTCTCTCTCTCCTAAATGCTTTTATGATGGTTTTTTAAGGTAATTATGGCTTCTTCATGATACCAAAGACCACATGGCATAATAAAATCACCTTTCTTGTTGATATTTCTTTTATGCCTTTCAGATAATTTTTCTGGAGTCAAATACCAATGGTATATTGTTCTATAAAAATAACATTTAAATTGTAATTACATAAATCGCAGTCCTTTCAGCTGCATATTTTCTCATTGTTACATCAATATATTATATCAAAGTTCTTAGCCCATTTTGTTATACACTCTTTCACTTGTTCTTCTATTTCAAGAAAAGTTTAATTGCAAAGAGAGAGAGAACATCCTAATACTTGTTTCCATCAAAAGATTAGCTGGCAGAAAAGAACCGGGATATACGTATACCTTTATTATCCATATTTGTATCTGTTTATGTAAGCATTTATAACAAGTGTGTGCAGGATTGAAGAAATTGGAGTTTCAATTTATTTGTACTTGCAGACAGAAAAATGGAGCTGTCCCCAAACATATGGAGTAGTAATAAGAGCCTGCCTCTGTGGTGCTATTGGATGCCCCAAATAAGTGGCCTTTCCAATACTTCCAATTCTCCTGCATTTACCTGGTGTGCTCCTTGTGCTCATATTAAACATGCTGAAGATATTCTACTTACCACTCCTCTTATGCCTTAGAAACAGTGACCATGTTTTTAAAAAAAACATAGTGCCTCACTATGTCTATGCCTCACACCCACAGAGCTTATTTAAAACGTTTAAACATTGAAGGGAACATGTATCCCAGGGCTATCAAACTCCCGGCCCATGGGCCAGATACATCACGTGCTGGCCACACCCATATCCCGGTTTAGCGAAGGGGAAAAAAGTCCCAATATGTCATATGACACCGTGACGACATGAGTTTGAAAACCCTGATCTATCCTGTTCCACTTGCCAGCCCCTGGGATTTTGCCCTCCCTATAACAGTCATGGCATCTTAGGAACTCTTTCCCCTGGTATCTTCTGGCCAATTTCAGTGATAGCTTTTTTGTTCTTCCTCTTCAGAATAACAAGGTTAAGGTGGGTTGCTTGCTTCCTGCTGCTCTTGTACTCTGTACTTAGTAAATTGGAGAAACTCCTAGTTAGTTCAAGGAGAATTTTTAAAAAAAACTTTATTGTCATTGTACATGTATACACAGTATACCCATGCAACGAAATTCACTTAACACCCAGAGACCAGGTCCAACACATATAACAATCCCCAAACACACTCCCAACCACCACAATTCCCCACCCCATAACCCATGAAGGTCATGTATGTGACAGAGCAAACAAGAGCGAGGTGAGTTTCAGTGGAGTTCAGAAAGTGTTTCATAGCCCAAGCCCTATCTGTAGGGTGAAATGACCTGTTCCAAGCACACAAAGTAGAGAGCAGGAGTAGAAAGCAAGTATAGGCTTCTGACTTGTGAAGCCAGGCCAGCCTGTATGAGGGACATACAGGTAGCAAACTGTGTTCTGCTGGCACGTTTCCCATTTTTAAGACATATTTTCATATACACCTTATGCAGCAGGATCGTATTGGATTCTTTTACTTGGCCCATGCAAAGGTACACTGAATCATATGCCTTTTGTGTAATTATGAAACAGGAACGTTGTTCCAAAGGAATGTATTTCTTCAGGGCTCTAAAACAGGAAAATAAACCTCAGAATAGTCTTAGCGGGCTGTTTGACTTTGTTGTGATGACCTTCAAACCTTCAAGCTTAAGAATCAGCTGCTCACATTTATCAATGTCCAGTTAATAAATCTACTCATCACGGCAGGAGTACATTTTAATTATCACATAATTTGTCATAATACTGAAGAATATATCACTTTGGAAGTAAGTAACTATAATTTAAAAAGTAGATCTATTCATAAACTATGCCCAAGTAACCAATTTTTAGTCACAATATTGCTCTTTAAAATAAAAATGAAAAGAGGACCATTTTAAAGGATGTATATCTTTTATTGCAATGATTTTTCTGTGCTGTACACATTTATTTTTCTTGGAAGATTTTAAAATAAAGGATTTTATTTATTTATTTATTTATCACACTTTTATACCACCCTTCTCCTTTCGGAATCAGGGCGGTGAACAGCCAGAATAAAACACATGTATATAAAAGTTAAAATAATTTTAAAATAGATTAAATAATTTAGGCCCATATAATTAAAAATATTCCAAATTCAAAAGTAAAAATTTAAAATTTAAATATCATTATATAAAACAACATAAAATCAGGCCAGCCCGGCGAGTTGAAAAAGATGGGTTTTTAGGGCCCGACGAAAAGTCAGGAGGTCGGAGATTACTCGTATCTCTGGGGGTAGATCATTCCAGAGGGTGGGCGCCACTACAGAGAAGGCTCTCCCCCTGGGGGTCACCAGTCGACATTGTCTGGCTGACGGCACCCTGAGGAGGCCCTCTCTGTGGGAGCGAACCGGCCGGTGGGAGGCAATAGGTGGCAGAAGGCGGTCCCGTAAGTACCCGGGCCCTAAGCCATGGAGCGCTTTAAAGGTGATCACCTTTAACATAAATAACATTTTAAGTTATTTATACAGTGGAATTAAATAATTTAGCAGCAATAGTCCCATAAACAGCCCAGGACTGATTACATATGTATCTCCAATGAAATGACACAAAGTTCTCTTTGGTGTCTGGGAATGAATATTGAAGTTCAAGACTTTAATGGAAGGCACAATGTTAAGAAGGACAGTTGAATTAATTTGATTTCCACATACAAATCTCAATCTAGTAATAGAATGTACACATGGAATCCTGGTCCCATTCTTGAATCATCTATGGTAGAGAGGAATATACATGAATTTCATAAAGAGCGATAAGGGGTAATTACTTTACTGCCAAATAAATATATCTTTGTCGTATTTTTGGCTAGAATATGAAAGAGACGGAGGATTCTAGTCACTGATGGAAATCTTCCATCCCTAGTTGAATATGGGTTTACTCTAGACTTTTCACAGCTGTGAATTTTCAGATTGTGTTCAAGAATGCATTATATCACCTGCACCTGGTTAGACAACTGGAAACTTTCCTGTACCAAGATTAATGTTTGTCTCCCAGACTTTCCACTTTCTTTAAAAATGTGATACCGGTATAAGTTATGAATTGTTTTTCGACCATAGCAATGGCTTATAAATGCAACTATTACTGCACTCAGATCTAATTGGAAAACAATATAAAAGGCCTATCCCAGCAATTAGGACATTTCACTCTATTAAGCAAAATGATAAAAATAAAACTACAATGAAAAGCTGCTTTTATTGCCAGAAGGGAGCTGGCTTAATATTGAATCCATCCTCAAATTGGTTTTCTACAGGCTCTGTGTTCTGGTGAACTTAATTAAGGTTGAACTTAATAGAATTTATTTCACATTAAATGCAGCAGATCTTCTTGGAGCCTTTTGCTTTCTGTTTCCCCCAATAGATTTTGAGTGCTCAAAAGCAGGCCTGGCAATTGCGCTGCTTAATCTTTTTTTGCTGTTTCGAAGTAAGTACTTGCTGATTGTATTTCCAGGCTGTCAAAAATATCAGCAATGAATTCTTCTCAATTTATAGGGAAATAACTTTAGTTTGTATCATGGCTCAGCTGACTTTCCATTTTGTTCTATCCTTTGATCAGAATATGGTGATCTTGGCTTTGTTGAACTATAATTTCCTTTCAACTTCACCTTGTCTATTTCTAGGCATCTGTAGTTTCTTACTGGGTCAAAACTTTGATTTCTCCAGTCTCTAGAACACTCTGGTCCTTTGAACTTTAGAGTCTTCATGAGACATTTCCCATTTATTTTCAAAACTTTATTCACAATGGCAGCATGGGTTCTACAGAAACATACATTGTTAAAAAGACAAAAATTGCATGATGCATGTTCCATGCCAGATGCCAGACTCAATTTCCTTATGCACTAACAGTGTAGCTTTGCAAACCATGTATTATTCTGGAAAAAAGTCAGCATTCAGAAGATATGAGCCAAAGACATAAATAATAGTAATTTATGTTTTATCTTAAACTTGAATATCCACCTCCCCTGAAAAAACTGCATGTCTGCCCCTTATTACAATACAGTAGTTGAAGATTTCAACAACATTATAAATTCTATTCTCAGGCTATAAATTTTACAAGCAACAGCTTAACTTGTAACCTTGCCAACCTAACATGGATCCTAACCTGCCATAGTGTTTAAAACAATAATTAACTCATAAGCTTGTATGGTTTCCTCATAAATTAATCCTGCAGGCATTACAAGAGTAAGGGCAGTCTTGGCACATACTTGAGTCATGTGTACATATGTCTGTTATGTCTAGCAACATTATACACTCCACAACCCAACATTTTAGCTTGCTCCATTAGAATTCTCAGCATTCAGAGCTGGCTTGGAAAGGTTCACAGTAAAACCTCTCTATAGTCAAAGAATATATCTTGTGATCTTGAGTTTAAAAACTTATTAGAGAATAAGAAACAAATTTTAGCAGTAGGTTCACTTACCTTTGTGGGCTTCAGGAGAGAAAGAAAATAAATATCTATGGGATTTTAGCTAAAAGTGCCTGTTTTTCATGCCAAAGATCTTGGGTTCAATTTGTTTTCTAGACAGCATTGGGAAAGGCCTAATTTATACCAGACTATCTGATTGCAGTCAGTGTCTGTGGCTACTGTTCTATGTAGCTAATTTTCTATATTGATAGGAACTTTCTAGCTGAGAGTGACAATTGACTTTGGAGTGATGCTTTGGGGGCTGCGTGTCAACAACAAAGCATGATAAATACAAAACCCAAGTTTGTTTTATTTAAAACTTAATTGAATATGCAAAATTATTGCAAGCCACATTTCTTTCAGATAAAAATGACAACTTGATGGCAATTTTTAGAAAGATGTTGAGGGTGGACCTATGACAAGATTGAAGCACTTTCAGTCTTCTTCAAAGTAGAATTGCGTTGTTTCTATAACAATAGCCAGTCATGAAGAAATTAAACAGGGTTCTTTTTTTCAAGCATGTAGATATACTAATATAAAACACTTGACCAGTTGAATGTCTTAAAATCAGGCAATCCTACTAATGTACCCCAATTCCAGAGCTAGAGGAGTGAAGTAATCACTGAATTTGCTGGCTACTACCGATAGTAGAAAGAGGCTGGAAATGATAGCCACACACTAAGCAGACTGCATTTGATATATAAACTATCCAGGTTTTAATCCTTAGGTGCAATGGGGATTACTATGTCCAGGATGGAAAGAGGATTCTATTACCGATTCCACTGGGTTTTGCACATGGAATGGGAAGCTTGAGGAGGAGAATCATTTTGTTATTTACCCAACAACATAATATCCAGGACAGGTTCACTGTTTCATACTTATTGATGTTTTCAGATTTGAAACAAGCAAGTCAGCACCCCACCCCCCAAAAAGCTGTAATAGTTTCTTCACTTATTTTGAAATGATGGCAAATTTGTTCAGCTTCTAATGATAGAAGTGTGGATAGTAGATTGCTGGACTGTAGCCAACAAATATTGTAATACTCCCATAGTCTTAAGTTACAGCTCTCATAACCGTAATGAGATCACTACCAATAGGGTAAAATTACATTTACCAAGTGCAGAAATACGTATTTTGAGGGCTTGCTATATCATTTAGATCATCCTATAATAACTATGCTAAAATTGAGAATACTATTTGAATTCTGCACTACCAATTATTAGTTAAGAATGCAGCATTTAGTTCGTTTGTAATACTATCCTGTTTCCCCCAAAATAAGACATCCCCTGATAATAAGCCCAATCGGGCTTTTGAGCACATGGCAATAAAGCCAAGTGCTTATTTCAGGGTTCAAAAAAATATAAGGCAGGGTCTTATTTTCGGGGAAACACGGTAGGAAATCTTTGGTTGCAATAGAATTGAAGCTCATTTTTTAAGGAGTGAATGTTTCCTTCATATGACATTTTCTGAGCAATTGCAAAGTTGAGCAGTAGTATATAGTGTTGTAAACTGAAATGAACTGTGACCCAGATTGTAATGGTAGTAGAAGCATGTGACTACTCCCATCTATGCCAAATCCTGCATGGATCCACCCAGCTATACCAAGAGTAGAGAACGAAGGGCAAGCAACTTGATTGTTGTGCCAAAGATCTTTTCTGATATTGATTGATATCACCAAAGAACAACTCACATGCAAATATTGGCAACATTTCTAGGATATAAAATGCTCTTATATGTAAATAACATGATTCTGTTAATCATGCTCATCTTTGTATGGATGGGAAAAATGCCAATATCAGCATATGAAGATCTTTGTAAAAATTGCCTACTGTAGCAGCTGTCACTTAAACAATGCTCCATTTTTAGTTGGATGACTAATTGTTTGGATAGAGAAAAAAAGCACTGTTACTTAGGCATAAATATACTTCAGAATATCCTGCCACAAGCCTTCAGTTTTGCTAGCTGATGCTAATTTGCTTATTATATTTGTTAAAGTTATATTCTGCCATTCATTCAAGATCTGAAGCTGATGTATATGTCACTCCCTCCTTCAATTTCATCCTGTATCAATGAACCTATGCAATAGGCAGGGCTGAGAGTGGCTGTTGCAAAGTCACCCAGTTAATGTTGCAAAGTCACCCAGTTTCCATGTCTGAAGATGGACTTCAACCTGAGTCTTCCTGACCCTTGTTTAATAGCTTAACTACAGCATGATTGCACTTGTTATGGTTGCTGACTTGAGGAAGATGGGGGAAATATTCTAATGAATACATACAAAGATAAATTCCTGGAACTTAACACTGAACTTCTAAGGAAGGTGTCAGGGTTCCAAGTAACCACTCCAACAAAATAAGACTCCAAGGCTTGAGGTTCCTCAAGGTTTCATTTTATTAGAGATGTCATATTGGCACATCTGGGAAAACCCGGATCTGAAAGTTTCCAGGTTTTCCCCACCCAAAGAAAAGTTCAAGTACCTGCCCAACACCCACAAGTCCATCACATGGTCCAATCAAAGCACCTCCCAGCTGGAAATGCATCCCAGTTCCAGTCTTCCAGGTGCAGGGCAAGATGTCCTTGACTCTCTGAGAAAGGAATGTTATATACCACCCTGGCTCCACACAATTCCCTCCTCCCAATTTCCCACATTAGTAAATGTGGCAGGCCTGAAGATCCAACGAAAAAGATGGCTTCCAGGCCTGACAGAAGGAGAATGAAATGGATGGCCTGAGGCAAAAGAGAGAGTAATGAGAGTCTACATCAAAGGGAAGATGGACCATTTGCAAGATGTATTAGATAGTAGTGATTGCCAAGAAAGACTGCCACAGATGATTAGCAGTTAGCATCAAAGAGATAATAAACTCCAGGTCTTTAAGCTCTTTGTTGCTATTGAGTAGTCATTTGCTTTTTTTCCCATATCAGGTATGGTAATCTTCAACTTTGCTGTGGCTTCATATAAATCAGATTTTATTAAAAACAGCAACTCAATTCAGCTTCCAAGCCTATTCGGATCTGAAACTGATCCTGAATTGATGGAAACACTAATGTAGACATCCACAGAGAATCAAACCTAAGGCTTAAACTATTTTAGAGATGAGAAATTTCATTCATAATTATAACTTCTAAAAGTTCTTGGATACTCAGAACCAGAGGTGGGTTTCAGCAGGTTCTGACCAGTTCTGGAGAACCGGTAGCGGAAATTTTGCGTAGTTTGGAGAACCGGTAGTAAAAATTCTGACTGGCCCCGCCCCCATCTATTCTCTGCCTCCCAAGTCCCAGCTGATTGGGAGGAAATGGGGATTTTGCAATAATCTTCTCCTGGATTGGGGTGGGAATGGAGATTTTACAGTATCCTTCCCCTGCCACACCCCCAAGCCATGCCACACCCACCAGGCCACACCCACAGAACCAGTAGTAAAAAATTTTGAAACCCACCACTGCTCAGAACTATATATACTGTTTCACCACAGATTTGTGTAAGAAGTGTATGGTGTTGGCAGTTTTATTCCAATTCCCATTTTAATGGTTCTCAGTATGGAATTGTCCTTTTTGTAGCAGCTGCACACTGAAATGTCCACTCTGACTCCGAGATTCCTTTCGTCATCTGTCATTGCTAGCTCAGACCCATTCACGCAGTGGTAAACTCTTTGGTTGTAACAACATCATCTTACACTTGCTTACCTTGTGCTATATTTGCACATCTTTCTTAATGTGCCTCTTATCTACATTTTACCTAATTTTGCCTAAAGGAACTGAAACATTTTAGTAGTGTTGCAACAAACTAATGACTCTATGCTTGCAAGCAGATGCACAAATTCCACTTTTATTATCTATTCCAAGCTCTCTGTTTGAAATTGGCATGTATATACTATTAGGGAAAGAAATATAGTAATCAAAAAGAAGGATTATTGCATCTTTAGGAGTCATGGAGAAGATGTAGGAATTTCAGAATTCTCTTTCTCTTTGTTGCCATATGGATTTAATATCTCTGGAATATTTTGTGTTTTCTTGTTTTAATGTTTTTTAATATTTCTTTGTATTTTCTTGTTTTAATGTTTTTTAGAAACAATAATTAATAAACTGCCCAGTGTTGCTGGAAGTTGGGTGTCATATAAATGTAATGAATGAATGAATTTGAATTAATTAATTAATTAATTAATTAATGACTAAGTAAATAAGTTTAAAGGAAATAAGATAGGCCAAATACAAGATTCATTTTCCAAAGGTGCGGGTACAAATTAAAAGTGTAGGGAACAATTATTAATATAACTTTACAAAGCAATAAAATAAACCAGAAGTTTAAATTCTTTGCCCAAGACTGCTGTGCCACAGTACTAAAAGGAGAGAACCAAGCATAAAACTCAGGTTATGTCACTATGACACAGTTCATATCACTACTAACTGGACCCAGATTTGACACAGAAGAGTGGTGGAATGGATTAGAGTGAGGACTGTCCAAAGTTTGTAGATTTTTTTTTTCCATTTGACATTGCTTCATCCAAATGACCAAATACCTTATCAACCTGTCTGAATAAACTTTGCCCTTAGTAAAATATCATTATATCCACTTAAAGCAGGACTAGTCCACAAGACATAAGTAAATAAAACCCGAACAAATTTGTAATCATTTTTTTGGCTCACTGGAACCATTTTTGTTCCCATTTCTCTGAAACTACTTCAGTGGAAAAAAAAATGCAGAAATATCATTTTCAGTATTGTGTCACTTACACTTTTCTAGTGTGTTTTAGTTTAACAGTTCCAAAAATATCTGAATTAGGCTTTTGAGTGTCTCAATGGGCAAATATAATAACAATTGCTACTGGATGTAGCAAGCACCTTTTGCTGATCTTCACCAGGAAGATGTGTAAGAAAAAACTAACTTACATAAACTTATTATTTTATTCCATAATTGAATAAGCTAAAATCTTTGTAACTTGAACAGAAACATCCTCTGAATTCAATGCAATTTACCTGTAGCTAAACATAGATGTAATAAGAGTTTAAAGTCAATAAAAACCAATGAATTTAAGCATGTTTAACTCCATTTTCTATAATAGCCACTAATTCACAATTTAGATAAAAATAGATATGACTTGTACAGAAATCAGTGAAAAAGTGGTGATTGAGAGCTATGGTGTTTAAGTTCATTCTTTTATGATCTGGGGATGGGGAGTTTTAGTAATATATAGATATACTAATATTGTACAGGTAGTCCTTGGCTTACGACAACAATTAAGCCCAAAATGTATGTTGTTAAGTAAGACATTTAAGTGAGTTTTGTCCCATTATACAACCTTTCTTGACACAGTTGTTAAGTGAATCACTGCAGCTGTTAAGTTAGTAACCAGGTTATCAAGTGAATTGACTTTGCTTGTCAGAAGATTGCAAAAGGTAATCACTTGACCTTGGAAACAGCAATGGTCATAACTATGAACCAGTTGCCAAGCATCTGAATTTTGATCACATGATCATGGGGAAGCTTCTAAGGTCGTAACTGTGAAAAATGGTCATAAGACACTTTTTTCAGCGTCGCTGAAATTTTGAATGGTGGCTAAATGAATTGTTTGCAAGTCAAGGACTACCTGTATACAGAGAGTTTAGTAATATATAGAGCTGATGGCCTTTGCGTATTTTTCTTGCTACAGGGTCCCAATCAGTTGTACAGAAATTTGAAGTTTTTATATTAGGAGAGTTTTGGAAAGGAAGTTTAGGAAATATTACCTGAAGGCTGGAAGGCATGAAAGCCTAAAATGTTATGTCTCATCTATGGAAAGTAAAAGAAAACCTTTCTTCAGTGGTAAGATCTTTTTTCTGAATTGCAAAATGTGGTGCTTTCTGAAACATAGAAAAGTCAAAGCCAACTGTGTAGCTAAACTGGGTTCTAAACATACTGCTTTTATTCTTCTCCTTCCCACATGTTGCTCAATGTCCAGGCAGAACGAAATTTAGAATACAGTGAACTTGCTTATTGTAGCTGTAAGCTGTAGAGGACTGCCAAGGGTGTTCTGTTTCTCTATTTCTGAAGTCTGTCTTTTAATAGATCCACTCTGAGAATTGATCTGACGCTACTGATCTGTCTATTGAGCATTGGGTAGATAATTCATCTCCTGAATGTCTGGCTTAATTTCATCATTCGAGCATTTCTTTCAAGTGGGTCAGAAAAATGCACAGGTACCATATATGTGGTACCTTGTTCAATAGTAGTAACTGTGAGAGGGATCTTGGAGTCCTATTGGACAACCATTTACATATGAGCCAGCAGTGTGCAGCAGCTGCCAAAAAAGCCAACCCAGTTCTGGGCTGCATAAACAGAGGGATAGAATCAAGATCACGTGAAATGTTAATACCACTTTATAATGCCTTGGTAAGGCCACACTTGGAATATTGCATTCAGTTTTGGACACCACGATGTAAAAAAGATGTTGAGACTTTAGAAAGAGTGCAGACAAGAGCAACAAAGATGATTAGGGGACTGGAGGCTAAAACATATGCAGAACGGTTGCAGAAACTGGGTATGTCTAATGTAATGAAAAGAAGGACTAGGAAAATGATAGCAGTATTCCAATATCTCAGGGGTTGCCACAAAGAAGAGGGAGTCAAACTATTCTCCAAAGCATCTGAGGGTAGAACAAGACACAATGGGTGGAAACTAATAAAGGAGAGAAGCACCTTAGAACTAAGGAGAAATTTCCTGACAGTTAGAACAATTAATCAGTGGAACAAGTTGCCTGCAGAAGTTGTGAATGCTCCAACACTGGAAATTTTTAAGATGATGTTAGATAACCATTTGTTTGAAGTGGTGTAGGGTTTCCTGCCTGGGCAGGGGATTGGACGAGAAGACCTCCAAGGTCATTTCCAACTCTGTTATTCTATTCTATTCTAATAAGTGCCAGATCAAACTAGTTAAACACATTATTAATAAGTCACAGCCCCTACAAAGCCCCTAAAATGCAGTTTCTTGCAAGGAGACTGCAGGACAGTGGTTTCCTGTCAGTTTGAGTGCTGGAAGTTGAAAGGAATTGTCATGCTCTCAGTTGCAATGCAGCTTTTTAAAGGACACTGAATATGATAACCTCACTTTCTAATCGCTTCTGGAAATTTCCTATTTAACTGTACTAATAGAGAAGGATATTTGTAGCTCAGGGTAGAAATGAGGGGTCCTAGGTGCTCTCTAGGCATGGTTATTTTCTTG
The DNA here is from genome assembly GCA_012654045.1 of Ptyas mucosa. Lineage (NCBI taxonomy): Eukaryota > Metazoa > Chordata > Lepidosauria > Squamata > Colubridae > Ptyas > Ptyas mucosa. The sequence goes on from WNWU01013802.1 coordinate 14,273,612, forward strand.
CAGACGTTTCATTACCCATTACCCATTAGGTAACATTATGAGTGCTAGTAGTGCTCATTTTATATAGTAATGGCTTGCCCTGTCAATGTTGATGGACGTTGTCTTGGTTCTTTGGTTGGGCTGTTTACTGTTAGCTTGTTTGGCAGTTCCTTTATTGGAACTTCTTGATTATTTGCTGCTTGATTGTTGTTGGTCTAATGTTAATCTTGGTCTTAATGTCTGCTGATCTGGATGTTGTTTGCTGGTGAGGAGGTGTTGTAGTCTTTTTGGCTTGTTGCTATTACTCTTCGCTTACTTACCAGTAGGTTTTGCAAGCAATTCTTTTAAATGAAATTAAAGGAAGAAGTTTGCAAATGAAATTACTATAGGCACAATGAGGTGGTTAGCTGACTAAACAATACTATTTCTGTTTCTAAAAGTCCTCCAAGCATCTGCTTTGACTTCTCATTTTGGATTACTGCAACACACTCTACAGGGATATGCCCTTGAGAAGAATTTGAAATCTTCACCTGGTGCAAAATGTGGTGGTATCGGCAGTCATGGGTGCCTATTGTTTAGCGCATGTAGCACCTCTGCTCTGTAAGCTGCATATTGGTATGCTTCTGGGTACAATTCAAGGTGCTGGTATTACTTTTTAGAATTCTTTATTGACCAAGTGTGATTGGACACACAAGGAATTTATCTTTGTGCATATGCTCTCAGTGTACATAAGGAGAATAAAATACATTCATCAAGAATAAAAAGATACAACACTTAGTGATAGTCAAGGATACTAATAAGCTATCAAATCGTACTAGGAAACAAGTAAAAGCAATATAAATTGAAAGATACAAACAACATGGATATAGTAATAAATGGGAAGAGATAGATACTAGTAAGGAAGAGAAGAATAATAGTAAAATCATTTTAAAATCATTCATGGATTGAGGCTGGGTTACTTACAGGACCATCTTCTCCTGTCAGATATGGCAGGAGGGACGTGTTCTGGGTCCTATGGAAAAGTGAGTGCCAACTGGCAGGAAGAGAGCCTTTTCTGTCATGGCATCTGCCCTCTGGAACTTCATTCTCCTAGTGATCAGACTCACCCCAGCCTGTTAAAGATGGAAATGTGTTGAGCCTGGAGTCCTGTTAGTGAGCACATTTCTTGGCTGTACTGATTGATGACTGTTAGTGTTGTTACTTGGCTGCTGTTTTTATGTTTTTTGTAATTTGTTTTTATTTTATCGTTAATTGTTAGTCACCCAGACTTATGAATATGAGAGGGACAGCTATAAAAATTTAATAAACACAATAAAATAAGAATGAGCAGCAAAATACCAAGGACAACATATGAGGAGAGAACCAGCATACTATTCTACAGAATCATTTCTCTATCCAGTTCTATCTTAATGTACAAAGTAGAGAGAAAAAAAATTATAGAAACCTTTTTTCACATGGGAAATGCCAGTAGATGAAGGTAATTCTTTTTTATTTTTACATTAATCATGTGTGGGTTTTTACAAGGGATCTAATGTTTTTCTGTTTATATAAGTAGGTTTACCCAAGCAACAGATTTAGATTATTTTAGCGGAGTCCTATGAGAGCCATAGCCGATTCTAAGTGAATTGATAATTACAGTACTTGAAGAAGTCACCCTAACTGAATATCTCCTGAAGTAGTAATTTTCCATGTCCATTATGTTTTGCATTTCAATGAAGTCAACAAAGCAAGCTGCTAGTTTGAGAAATATCTAATTTACTTTGTTAATGAGTAAGGGAACAGCTGGAAAAAGAATTATGTATTGTAAAAACAGACTTGTTTGGAGTTTAATACAGAGCATAACCTCTTCTCAATGTTAACAAAATACTCATTTTATGTAACACTGTAATTATACTTCTTCCCAAAGGAAAACAAAGACAACATAAAATTTTAGTTGAGGACACAAATCATTCTGAATACATGTTTTTATTGAAAGATGTCCATAGCTATATTTAGAAAGGAAAAAAGTTCATGCATTCAAATATTAAGAAAATTTTACTTAAACAGATCTAATCAGTAGTATATCAGGAAAGACTTATGCAAGCATATATAACCTTTCTGATATTTATTTGAATTTTCCTTATCTGGTCCTCCTACACCCTTCTGAAAAGGGTGAAAAGAATGGATTTAATTATAACTACAGGAGTTGTTCTCTCATGTATGAAAGCGTAGAGATAGAAGTATGATATTGGAATTCATCAAAATGGCTTAGCCGACTATCTAATCCTCATCCGTTGTGACTGTAGGTAGTATGAGTCCTGTAGGCAGCTGTTACTTTTCGCATTTATAAGAACTCTTGGGAGTTTATAAAATTCAAACCAGTCAAACAATTTAAATCCAAAACACCTTTTCCTCATATTATTCCTCCATGTCCAATTCCAAAAATCATCAATACTTAAGTCTGTGGAAAAAATTGTTTTAACTGTGTTTTTGAATATCACCAGGGAAGATGACAGCCAGATACCCAAAAGTTCAAACCATTCTGTACGACAAGCACAGAAATGGAGAAACACCAAGTTTTTCCTCCCTTCCCTAATTTCACATGTGGGACTCTTTAACATCTTAGCTTATGATGAATGTATCTTATGAGTTAATTCTATCTGGAGATAAATATCCTGCAAATACTGAAATGCCAAGCCATAAATGGCTTTACAGATTAAAATCAATATATTGATTTAAACTCAGAAGCCCATGCAATTACCACAAAACCAGAGTTATGTAATACTGGTGGTGGCTGTTATCTGCTGGTACTTGGGTGCAGAATTCTGCATTAATGGTGGTACCGTAAGTTTCAAAGACAGTAAGTGTTGGGTAGCCAGGGCCTCAGGAAAGGAGGCAAATGGTGCATCAGTCAAAGATGTGTACAAGCCTCCCTAGCTATAGCCTTCATCTACAGTATGTCTCTAGTAATGATTATGAGACTAGGAGAACCCCAAGATATGTGGTTTCTATCCCAAGATCAGTTCTGACTGAAGGAATCTAAACAATTGATTTCCTGTAGGTCAGGGGTCTCCAACCTTGGCAACTTTCAGACTTGTGGACTTCAACTCCCAGAGCGAAGCTGGCTGAGGAATTCTGGGAGTTGAAGTCCACAAGTCTGAAAGTTGCCAAGGTTGGAGACCCCTGCTGTAGGGGTCTAATCCTTAATGCTATTATTTTAACCAGAACTAGATAGAAAAGAAGCAGGGTTTTTGCTTTGATGATATGGCATTAGAAATAAGAAAGTTTTGTAATAACTGGCTTTTTTGCCATCAATATTTGACTAGGAGCATTTATCCATTTCTCTTAGATAGGACTCACCTACAAATGGAGCTTGTAGAATTTGCTGCTTCTTTCCAAGCCACTTAGAAACTTTATAAGACTTTTCAGACATTGAGACTTAAATTTATTTTTATTTATTTATTTTTTATTTTATTTAATTTATATACTGCCCTACTCCCGAAGGACTCAGGGCGGTGAACAGCCACAAGATAAAAATACATCATACAAAAGTTAAGAACCATTTAAAAGTACATTAAATAATTTTGGCCCAAAAAACGAATTTAAAAACACCCAATTTGTATAAAACTTAAAAGCAAATTAAAAGGGAGAGTCAAGCCAGACCAGCCTGCTGGAATAAAAATGTTTTGAGGGCGTGGCGGAAAGTGTGTAAATCTGGGATCCTCTGTAACTCTGGGGGGAGCTCATTCCAGATGGCAGGTGCCCTCACAGAGAAGGGTCTCCCCTTGGGGGCCACCAGTCAACACTGTTTGGCTGACAGCACCCTGAGGGCCCCCTCTCTATGGGAGCGTACTGGTCGGTGAAGGCTACTGGTGGCAGAAGGCAGTCTCGTAAGTACCCTGGTCCTAAGCCATGGAGCGCTCTAAAGGTGGTAACCAAAACCTTGAAGTGCACCTGGAAGACCACCGGGAGCCAGTGCAGCTCGTGCAGGAGAGGAGTCACATGGGAGCACCACGTCGCTCTCATAACCACCTGCGCGGCTGCGTTCTGTACCAGCTGGAGCTTCCGGGTGCTCCTCAAGGGGAGCCCTGTGTAGAGAGCATTACAGTAGTCCAGGCGTGAGGTGACGAGGGCATGAGTGACCGTACGTAACGCGTCCCGATCCAGAAAGGGACGCAACTGGTGAATCAGGCAGACCTGATAAAAAGTCCTCCCAGCCACAGCTGTCAAATGCTCTTCTAAAGACAGCTGTGACTCCAGGAGGACACCCAAGTTGCGAGCCCTATTCATGGGGGCCACCGACTCACCCCCAATAGTCAGCGATGGCACCAACTGACTATATCAGGATGTCGGACACCACAGCCACTCGGCCTTGGATGGTTTGAGTCTGAGTCTGTTTCTCCCCATCCAGATCCGCACGGCCTCCAGGCACCGGGACATCACTTCAAGGGCATCATTGAGGTGATCCGGGGTGGAGATGTACAGCTGGGTGTCATCAGCATACTGGTGGTACTTCACCCCGAAACCACGGATGATCTCGCCCAGCAGCTTCACATAAATGTTGAACAGAAGGGGTGAGACGACCGATCCTTGTGGCACCCCACATACAAGGGGCCTCGGGGTCGACCTCTGCCCCCCTCTCAATACAGACTGCAACCGGTCGGAGAGAAAGGAGGAGAACCACCGCAACACGGTGCCTCCCACCCCATTTTGGAGATTTGCTGAGATCCAAACCATTTTGGAGTTTGTGCTTCATTTGCGAATGTGCTTCTAGCCTTTTGGATAAATGGTAGTAGCCTAGGTTCTTTTGTGTAGTTGCTTATAAGTTAACAGGGCCATCAGATAAGTATTGAAGGTCAAAATATAGAAACCTGTTAGGTTCCAGCTGAGACTGCTGAAAGCAACTTTGCTGTACTGAAACTCAAATTCAACTCTGAGTTGATCACATTTGAAATTTGTAGGAAATGAATGCAGGACTCTTCAGGGGTGTTTTCATTAATTCTTGTGCCCTAAAGTAAACAGGATATTGCAGAAATCTTTTGGAAAAAAAAGACCGGGTGGGGCAGACCTGGCTGAAACGTTGAGGCTTGCTACTCTGAAGGGCATCTTGTATTAAACATCTGGCAGGGATTTCTGCCTGAGGTTGAAGATACTTGGGTAGAATGGAGTATAATTGACTATTGTATGTAATTTCCTCAAATGTTAATTGGGATTGCATTACTTGGCACTTGTGTAGCCTAAAGAACAGTAATTCTGGGCATGTTCAGCAGCATGTATTTATTTATTTGAACCATTTTTATCTACTCTTAAGGCAAACACCCGCCCCCCCATGACCTCACTTAAATCAATAACAAACAAGACTGTACCTGTTTTTGGGCTTAAACAGAAAGTACACAACATATCTTTGACACTAAAGGAAAACAAGTTAGAAGGGAAAAAATAGGAACAAGATTTCAAAATATACGGGATAATAATAACAGTCAAAGGAAGAGACATCCAGATGGAAAACTCTCAAATTGGGTACAGCTAACATCAATTATATGGTATCAATATAATCTAGATTTATTCAGATATTTCTGCACATATTTTTGATCCTTCCTGGTGTCACCTCTCAGCCACCATCATTAAAATATTCTCACCATCATTATAAGTGGGTGTGAGGAATGTTTACCATCTGTATTTATATATTTTATATATTTAGTTTGAAGTCACAAAGCAGCTTGTGGCATCTTACTGACTAGCCTTGAATTCTGGGAGTTGAAGTCCACACATCTTAAAATTGCCAAAGTTGAGAAGACTGGCCTGCACTCTACTAATTCTGCCACCACTGATCTAATGCTTTTAGGTATATTAGACTGCTTCCCCCCCTCCCCCAAACCACCATACAATATGACTTAGTGGCTGAAAATTATGCTATAGTTTAACAGTTTTGGAGATTGTCCGATTGGTGAAGACTGTACATGTTTTAGTATTTAAGATTCCATAATACTGTTTACTGTTGTTTTTCTGCATTTAAGGCCATTTTTCAAAAATATTATTTTAAAATTGTTTTGTTATGTTCTCCATCATTTGTCTATGGAGGTTCTCAGTTATCCAGGTCATGGCTGTCCCAAAAGATGTTCCCTCGTCCCTAAAGCAACTGGACTTTCTTTATTTTTCTTGAAGAGGTTTCACTTCTCACCCAAGAAGCTTCTTCAATTCTAACTAAGTGGTGTGGAATGGAAAGGATTTAGACTCTTTGCAATTAGCCAATCATTAATACCCTGAAACAGGCGGGCTACAAAGAATATAAATCCTTTGTATTCCCCACCAGTTAGTTCCAACTGAAGAAGCTTCTTGGAATTAAAAGCGAAATGTCTTCAAAAAAAATAATAATAATCAAGAAAGTCCAGCTGCCATTGAAAACAGCATCTTTTGGGACATGCTCCACCATTGTAAATGGGTTAGGGACAGTTTGAATTAATACAGTCTTTGAGGCTATCAATTTGTATTGTTGTCACCACTCTTTTTCTCTTCATAGTCAGGGCTATAAGTGCAAGGTCAAAAGAAAGAAAGTGCCTTTTCTTTCTGTATTTTGTGGACCAAAAGAGCAACTTAAGCCAAATATCTGATAGTCAATCTGGAATTTTTCCACAATGGGATCTTTCCTAAGCTATAAATATGCAAACTCGTGAGCTATTCCTTATTTTTTTATTTTTTATTTTGTTCTTCTTGTCTTGGTTGCTCTTCTCCAGACATTGTTCAGTTTGTTCTTCCTTAAAAACTCAGGACTTAGAACTGGATCAGTGGTGAAATGTAAAATTTGTTACTACCGGTTCTGTAGGCATGGCTTGGTGGGGATGGGGAGTGTAATGTGACTGGGTGGGCGTGGCCAACTTTTTTTTTAAACTTTTAAAAGCATTTTTTCTATAACCTCTTCGGCTGAAGAGGTTGTAGAAAAGAAAATGCTTTCAAAAGCCTCTGACAATCCCAGCTGAGCCATGCGATCATCAGAGGCTTTTTTTTAAAACTTTTAAAAGCATTTTTTTGGCCAAAGAGGTTGTAGAAAAAATGGTTTTAAAAGTAAAAAAAACCCAGCCTCTGATGATCGCGTGGCTCAGCTGGGCATGGGAGGGGGAAGGCGCAGGGATTTTTCCTACCGGTTCTCCAAACCACCCGCCTCCATCGCTACCGGATCGGGCGATCTGGTCCAAACCAGGAACATTTCACCCCTGAACTGGATGTAACATTTGAGATGTGGATTGACCAACATAGACTAAAGCAGGGCAGGGTGAAATCTACTTATCTTCCCTACGGTTTGGACCCTCTGCGCGGGTGCAGAGGGTAAAAAATAGGTTACTTTCTGGTTAAAACCAGGAAGTAATGAAAACCGGGTGGGTGGACGGAGCCTCGTGCTGCCATCGCTACCGGTTTTCCAAACCACCCACCACCATCACTACATCCGAACCGGTAGCATTTCACCCCTGGAGCAGGGGTGTCAAACTTGTGTCATCACTGCGGCGTCATGTGATGTACTGCAACTTTCCCCCCCTTCGCTAAACCAGGCATGGACGTAGGCAGCACGTGATGCATCTGGCCCTTGGGCTGCGAGTTTGACAGCCCTGGACCAGAGGGAAAAATAGCTTTTTGTGTTTGGCAATTGGATGTCTATTGATGCAGTCTAGGGCTGCATTTTTTTGGCAAATATTGGCTGCTCCTGTTTAACCGGAGATCCAGATTTTTTTCCTTTTACTGCTGCTTAATATGGTATGTCTCATCCTGTATTCATGCTTTTGAGTCTCTTTTAGTCAAATGTAGGGAATTGCATTTATCCCTGTTGAAACTGATCTCACTTGATACAGTATGAAAACTATTTTCTAACCGGTCATGCAAGTCATTTTTTTAAAAAAAGCTCACAGTTCAGAGCCTAGAATTAAGCCAAGTGGTATGCCATTCAATTCTTCCTGCTTGATGCATAACCATTGAAGTATGTATTTACGTACAATTTCAGCCTGCCATATCAATCTAAAAATAGGAAACAGAAGCCAATGTTTTGCTATCTTTTTCAACCAGGATCTCATAGGAGACTTTATTAGATATTCTGCTGAAGTCAGATTATATTATACCTATTCCATTCTCATGATCTAACCAAAACTTTGTGAGAATGATTGTGTTGATGCTTCTGACATATTTTTTAAAAATTGTGGCAGCTGATTATTTATTGTGATGTTATTATATTGTATTTTAACTGTTGCTAGCATCCAAAGTATGTTGAGATGAATACACCTTATAAATTGAAACAAACACATAAATACACTATCCAAACAGGAGATTGTTTGATAGGACTTATTCTTGATAAATTAATATTAACTCTTGCCAATTAGCCTTAAGTTACTATTGTACAGGAAGTAGAAGGGATTAGTCTATAAATCAAATCAACTGATTTCTGATCTAATAGGAATTTCTAGAAGTGCCAATTGCATTAATAACACTTGGATTTAAGCAGGTGATAGAAGGGGAAAGAAATCACATTATTTCATTGTTGGCTTACCCTTTAAATCAGTTAAGGATTTAGAAAAATTGCCAAAAGTAATTATTCCTTTACCAGAAGAGATATTTTCAAGCCAGCCTCTTAGACAGCCGGATATTACAGTATTGTGAAATATCAGCAAATTGTTTTATAAATTGTTATTGCATACTTTTGTATTATCAGACATGAAGAAAGAAGTGTGTTGGTTTCTTATGTGTCCAGATAATTTACTTTGATTTGTGCTATTTGATTTGTGCTAAGTGAAAGAGTGGAAATACAGCATTAGTGAAAAATACACACCTTTTTGGTTGTTAATAACTTCTCAGGCTATGTTGTTTGAGCATATAAAATACCAAATGCCACAAACTTTTCTTCTTGGACAAGTAGCATGTGGCAACAGGCTGATGAGTTAGAAAGCAGTAGTTAGTGTGATGAATAAGATGAAATTGGGGAAACATCCATTTCAGTAAGCTTAATAAACAAAACACAAGGAATATTCCATGTATAACTTGTTATCCAACCCTGTTTAGATGTCATCTGTTAGCTTCACAACTGCTTCAGTCTAAATACCAAATGAACAGGTGTGAGAATCTGGTGACATGAGTTGCTGCAAAACTTTTTAAATGTTGTTTGTTTGAAACAGAATATAAAGTGAACACAAAGTTATAGTCTAGATTTTGTTGAGGAATTTTATTATGCAACAGCTTTCTGAACTGAAGGAAATATTATTCAAAATTTGATGCAAATGTGATAGCACTAGCACTTATATACCACTTCATAGTGCTTTTACAGCCCTCTCTAAGCGGTTTACAAAGTCAGCATATTGCCCCCAACAATCTGGGTCCTCATTTTACCCACCTCAGAAGGTTGGAAGGCTGAGTCAACCCTGAGCCGATGAAATTTGAACTGCTGAACTTCAGCTAGCAGTCAGCTGAAGTAGCCTGCAGTACTGCACTCTAACCACTGCGCCACCTTGGTTCTTATAATAGTAGTTCTAAAAAAGGAGGCATATTGATATAAACTGAAATGCAATTTCCAACTGGATGGTGGGTAAATTGGGGAAGCCTTCTTATGCCTTAACATCTGCTAGATCTAAAGAGATGAGAAATAATTATCACAGTCTAAAAACAATCATAAACACTTGCTAATATCTATCACAGATAACCCCTTCATGGATTCATTAATTATGCTAAAGCCTTTGATTGTGTGGATCACAACAAATTGTGGTAAGTTCTTAAAGAGATGGGAGTACCCGACCATCTTATTTGTCTCTTGAGAAACCTATATGAGGGTCAAGAAGCAACAGTGAGAACTGGACACGGAACCACTGACTGGTTCAAAATTGGGAAAGGAGTCTGGCAAGGCTGTATACTGTCACTCTGCCTATTTAACTTATATGCAGAGCACATCATGAGAAAGGCAGGGCTAGATGAATCAAAAGTTGGAATTTAGATTGCTGAGGGAAATATCAACAACCTCAGATATGCAGATGATACCACCTAATGACATAAAGTGAAGAGGAACTAAAGAGCCTCTTGATGCAGGTGAAGAAGGAGAGTGGAAAAGTTGGCTTGAAACTCAACATTAAGAAAACTAAGATCATGGCATTGAGCCCTCTCAATTCCTGGCAAACAGATGGCAAAGAAATGGAGGTAGTGACAGATTTTATTTTCCTGGGCTCCAAGATCACCGCAGATGGGGACTGTAGCCAAGAAATTAAAAGATGCTTCCTCCTGGGGAGGAAAGCTATGGCAAATCTAGACAGCATACTAAAAAGCAGAGACATCACCTACAAAAGTGCATATAGTTAAGGCTATGGTTTTCCCAGTTGCAATGTATGGCAGTGAAAGTTGGACCATAAGAAAGGCTGAGCGCCAAAGAATTGAGGCCTTTGAACTATGGTGTTGGAGAAGACTCGTGTGAGTCCCTTGGACTGCATGACGATTAAACCAGTCCTAGAGGAGATCAACCCTGACTGCTCTTTAGAAGTCCAGATCCTGAAGCTGAAACTCAAATACTTTGGCCATCTATTGAGAAGGAAGGACTCACTGGAGAAGAGCCTAATGTTGGGAAAGATTGAGGGCAAAAGAAGAAGGGGACAGCAGAGAATGAGGTGGCTGGATGGAGTCACTGAAGCAGTCGGCGTGAGCTTAAATGGACTCCAGAGGATGGTAGAGGACAGGAAGGCCTGGAGGAATGTTGTCCATGGGGTCGTGGTGGGTCGGACATGACTTGCAACTAACAACAACAAATCACAGATAAAGCAGATAAAACTTATTGCTAAAGACAAGAGATGGGCTGGTAGTTCTGCAGCCATGTAGCTTCTGCTTCTGCAAGCTGGTGTCATACAATCATCCAGTTTAAGTGCAGTTAGACAATATATAAATTGTTACACTAACACATTTGAGTGACATCAGGTAATTCTCTATGCTTTGATCTTTTCTAGCACAGGTCAGAGAAGTACTGCTCCTCAGCTGTGCCTTAAAATATCAATTGCCTAAGAGCAAAAGTTGAAGAGAGAAATTACACTTCTTGTAGCTTCCAGGTTGATGTAGAGCAGGGCTGTCAAACTCCTGGCCCAATGGCCGGATGCATCACGCACTGGCCATGCCCACGCCCATTTTAGCAAAAGGGGAATAAGTCCTGACACGTCATGTGATGCTGCCGTGACGATGTGAGTTTGACACCCCTGATGTAGAGAGTCAATTTGTGACATAGAATGCTGGATTAGCTGGATGGTTGGCATGTTCCAATTATTTGAGTCTTACATTCCTAATGTATTCCCTCCATCTTCAAGGTATAGTGTAATTGGTCATTTAAGGGGAGCGAAAAATCTAATGATGAAATGCTCAATTGTGAATGTGATTTGGGAAAAAGCAAGATGAACATCCAATTAACTGAAAGAAGCTGTGGTTGACAGGATAGCATAGCACTTGCCAATAAAGTTGTCAAGAGTCAGACATGACAACAACAACAACCGAGTGATGAGAAAGAGGATTAGGACACCCAATGGCATGCAGTCAAAATTTTTCTTCTGCTCCTGACCTGTATGAAATTTATTTCACCGGAGATAATATAAAATTCTCCAGAATCATTGACATACAAACAATGTATTATGTTTGCATGTATTAGTGGATCAAAATGTAAATAAAAAGAAGATACATTAATGAGTCTATAGTTTCTAAATTAATTGAGGGGGGGATGAAGAAAAAGATACTATTTTCACTCAAAAATGGATTCTTTCATAGTCACTCTTTTAAAGTTTCCATCTTTGGTAGTCTTCCACTTCACTTGCTAGGAAGGAGAATTTACTTATGCAGTACAGATAGTCCTCGATTTATGACTACTTGAGCACAAAATTTCTAGTTGTTAAGTGAGTTTTGCCTCATGTTACGACATTTCTTCCCACAGTTGTTCAGTGAATCACTGCAGCTGATAAGTTAGTAACCTGGTTGTTAAGTGAATCTGGCTTCCCCATTGACTTTGCCTGTCAAAAGTTTGCAAAAGGAGATTACATGACCACAGGACATTGCAAAGGTCATAATATGAGCCAGTTGCTAAGCATCTGAATTTTGATCATATGATTATGGGGATGCTGCAAAGATCATAACTAAACAGTCATAAATCACATTTTTCAGTGTTGTTGTAACCTTGAATGGTCACCAAATGAACTGTTGTAAGTCAAGGACGACCTGTATTACTAACATTGTAGAACAAACCCTGGTAAAAGCTGAATGTATAAAGTTTCATAAGTTTCACTGGGCGAGCAAAGCTGGTTTAATTATTGCAAGCTGAAATCCTTGAGATGTAAAAGGGCTTAACTTTGTGTGGATCCTTTCTTGCGGTTTCTCTTTCCTTTAGCTAAAATTCTTCACTATTTGCTAAAAAATAATGCTAAAGCTTTCATCTCCATTTTATTTGAAATTGAATTCGTCTAACCCATGTATGTAAATTTAACTTTTATTCTGGCTGATTGGAATGAAATTGCTCAGACTACTGGAATATTCCAAAATGGAAACAACAACTGTTTTGAAACAAGCAAAGAGCACAGCCCGCTCAGTGCTTCACCAGACCAACTTATAGGAATGAAGTTGTACATGCTTGCAAAAGCTTATCCGTATTATATTTCATATTGCAAGTACAAACAGAGAAGAGGGCCGGGAGAGTAACATTTCTGTTTTGTAAATATGAAGCTGGAAAGGAATGTTTTGTATCTTGCCAGCTCCAGTCTGAAAACTGAGGAAGGAAAGCTGGCAATGAAACAATATTTCAACCTTCCTAAACCTACTGCCCCCTGCATATGTTTAACTCACATGCTGTCCTATATGTTGTCCTACAAAGGGTACAAACATATTTTGGTGCTTACTACTGTAAATTGCATCCCTATTTGTGGTGTATAGGCAGGGGTGGGCTGCTGGGGGTTCACAGGGATTCGGGAGAACCTCTAGCTAAGATTCTGTGCAGTTCGGAGAACTGCCAAATCCCACTCATGGCTGGCTCCGCCCCGCCCCGCCCACCCCATCCCTCCCAGGAGTCCCCACGTGGCCCATTTTGGATGCAGGTAAGTGCAGGATGTGTGTGGAGTCTCGGGGAGAGTGAAAAATGGGCCTACCAGAAGTGGGCCTCTAGATCCTGGGGAGGCCATAGTCGCCTCATACAGGCTCAAGGAAAGCCTCCTCCTTTGGGGAGAGTAAAAACGCTCTCCCTGCAGGAGGCCAACATGGCCACGCCCATCATGGCCACGCCCACCCAGCAACAGAGCAGAGAACCCCTTGCTAAAATTTTTGAAGCCCACCCCTGGGTATAGGATACTTAATAAAATTAACCAGACTTCTACTGGTTAAGAATTAGGATTAACACTCGTACAACTCGAGCTTTCCATGCTTGCACTATTGATTCTAAAAGAGGCCCGTGAATGTCTACGTGAACTAAGAAAATACAATATCTGCCCATTGTAAACACCTAGAATTTAGATAATATGCATATTTATAAATAGACACCTGTAGGTATTATTACCAGCCTGTAGGACCGTGATGGCGAACCTATGGCACGTGTGCCAAAGGTGGCACGCAGGACCTTCTCTGTGGGCACGCACGCCGTCACCAGCTGCTTTCTGGTTTCCGGCGCACACATGTGCATGGCCAGCTGGTCTTCATGGGCGCTGAAGCACTGGAAAACAAGCTGAAAATGGCCAGAAAAACAGCCTAAAAACGGCCCAGAAAATGGCCCAAAATGCCCAAAAAATAGGCATGCGCACCGGCCAGTTGGTCTTCAGGTTTCCAGCACTCCGGTGTGTGCACATGCACACACATGCGTGCACATTCTGGTTTGGGCACTTGGCGCCGAAAAGGTTCACCATCACTGCCATAGGGGGTATGTGAAATCCTACAAATAATACCTGCCATTTGGAAAACATCCCTGACAAAGAACTTTACCCAGTGGCTAAATGAAATGGCTTCCTTCTTCATCTAAAAAAGTCCCTTGCCTGACTGCATTTTGGAGTAAGGGCAAGGGCGGTTTATTTTATTATGCTGAAGGCTAGAATATTCCTTGGGACAAAAGCACATAAACAACCAAATTGCTATTGAACATTGATGGGGAGTGGGGAGGTGGGAGGGGATGGAGGGACAGACCTTAATGGTACAGGAGGAGACAAGAGTTCTGAACCGAAGGTTGCAAAATTATAAAATGACAATGTCTACAGCATATAAGGATAATTTGTATAAGATGTTTTACAGGTGGCATCTACCCACAACGAGAATAGCCAGAATGTTCAAGAATAAATCGGAGAAATGTTGGAAATGTCGTCAGACTCCAGGATCATATTACCATATGTGGTGGACATGTGCAGAAGCTAAAAGATATTGGACTAAAATCCACACTTAGTTAGAAAAAATGACAAAGAAACACATTGACTTTAAATCAGAGATATTTTTATTAGGGATTATACCAGAAATGTATAATAAAGAATTGAGATATTTAATTGTGAATGTTTTAACAGCGGCTAGAATTGTATTTGCTAAAAATTGGAAAAAAGAGAAAATACCTACTGATGATGAAGTTATTAAGAAAATTATGGAATGTGCTGAAATGAGTAAATTGACATTTGAAATTAGGGAACAGGAAGACAAACAATACTATTTGATATGGGAAGTGTTTTACCAATGGCTAGATAATAAAGCATGGAGATGAAGTATGAAATATGAAATTAAGGTAATGATAAAATATATGAAGTTTTTTTTTCTTATGGGAGATAAGCCTTTGTTAAATAACTGCTAGATGAAAATAATAATATAAAGGGATATATAAAATTGTTAAATAAGAGAAATTAAATGATTTGGGATTTGGGATTAAGTACAAAAGAATTTTAACCAATCGACACACTTTCTATGATTGTATTGAATGATGGTTGTTTTTATGATTCGTTATGTTTAGAAATAAACCCCCCCTCCCCCCCAAAAAGAGTCCTGAACTGAAGTGAAGTTAGGGGCATTTCTGGATAATCTGCCTTTTAGTTTCATAGCATTCCACATGCAGTACAAAATGCACTTGAGATTGTGCATGAATCTATTTTCTGTCTTCCCTACCTTAAAACCTTTCTAATCAGCAATAGGGTAGTTTTGTATTTTAGTTGGGGGAACATAACAGTTTTAGAGAGTGAGCAAATGCCTAGGATGAAACTTCCCTGTAGAAACAATAGTTTGATATTGAAATTCTGTCCAGTTGCAAACCTTAGGTCGTCACAAAGGCCCCAGGATCATCTCATATCAACACCGGGACTGCTCCATAGTCAGCCCCACATAATCTTATCCTGATATTTCCACCTTGGATTGGGCTGAAGCTATAACAGGAAATAAAGTGATTTTCAACAAAATTGTTTTATTTCAAAAGATAATGGTGAGCTGTTCAATGTAAAAGCAACTTTCATTACTCATTCTTTGTTCTCTTAGAGACTGTATGTGTATCCCTCCACACAAAGGACTCCTAATGCTATTACTGGAATGCATTGTGCAGTTGATCTGTCTTTTCCTTCTTAACTCTGACCTCTCCTGGAAAGACAAATGGTGGAAGAAATTGGGAGGAAAGATAGAAGGGCAAGATTTTGTGAAACATTCAAGTGAATCATTCTCTGGGTACATATATTTATTGAATTTATTTGCTGCCCACCCCAGTCCTTCTCATAACATAATACCTCTGGACGCTTACATCGTTAAAACATTACAATCCTAACAAATATCTCTATAGCAATAAAATGGAAACCCCAATCAATCATATATCCCTTGAGCTATTGTTTCAAATGCACTTTGTAAAAAAACAAAAAGAAGGAAAAGATAGCAATCTATGTTTGCAATACTATAAACCACCCCTTGTAATTTACAATGGCCAAGTTCACATCATTGAATAAATTACATAGTAGCTTAATGCAACATGTGAGCCCAGTCACCACATTTAAACCTGATGGGTGGCGTAGTTAAGAGCTTAAGATCCAAAAATGAATCTACCATTTGGAAGAAAATGCAATTCCATTTTTAATTAAAATTATATGTGAATTTTAATATTTTCCATATGTGCCTAATTTGAAATGGATTCTACTGCAGTTTCCAGGAAATAAAGGCCAGGCTCATAAATGCTTAAAAGTCTGTTTATGCATTGGAGGATTATACGATTAAACCAAAGTTTATCTCAGCTGATTTAAAAAGAAGTATGAAGTCAAAGAGTGATGTGACAATTGTGTATTTTCTAATACTGAATAATGGTAGGAGAATGCTTCATACTACAAGTGCCAATGAGTTTTGTTCTATACATATATATCCTTTGGCCAAGTTCAGTGGCAAGACCTCAACAGAATTTCCTGGAAACCATGGCTTGATTTGATTTGATTAGATTGTGACTTGAAACTTGATTTAAGGTTCTTAATTACACAACATGAGAGAGAGAGAGAGAGAGAGAGAGAGAGAGAGAGAGAGAGAGAGAGAGAGAGAGAGAGAGAGAGAGAGAATGATTTATTATACTTTTTGCTATGTCCTTCTTAGCTTTTAAACTAGCCGATTGTTGCCTATTGGCATAACTAACATCTCTGAATGGAGAAATTCTGGTTCTAAACTTATTTCACATTCTTTTTGCCTATTATGTTGCAGCATCTTTTCTAAAGAGTTATCAGTTTTTCTTTGGGCACCTAACATTAAAAATGGAAGAGAAAATTGTCCTCTCTATAATAATGTTTTCCTTTTTATACAAAGTCAGTGGCATCTCATATGATCTTAGTGGTATCTCCTAAATGCAATAATGTAATTATTTTACATTATATTATTATATTTTATTGTAATAATGCAATAAAGTAATTGAAGAATCTGTGTATTACATTGGCATTTTTCTGTATGTTCAGCTATCCTATTGGGGATGTGGTGGTTCAGTGGCCAAGATGCTGTGTTTGTCGATCGAAAGGTTGGAGTTCAGTGGTTTGAATCCCTAGTGCGGGTGAGTTCCCGTTACTTGTCCCAGCTTCTACCAATCTAAGTACGTAAAAAATGCAAGTAGAAAAATAGGGACCACCTTTGGTGGGAAGGTAACAGCGTTCCGTGCGCCTTTGGCATTTAGTCATGCCAGCCACATGACCACAGAGACATCTTCAGATAGCGCTGGCTCTTCAGCTTTGAAACAGAGATGAGCACTACTCCCTAGAGTCAGGAATGACTATCACATATGTGCGAGGGGAACCTTTACCAGCTATCTTAGATCATGTTTCAGTGTGGTGGAATGTAGGGACCTGATTTATTTTATTATTTATTTATTTATTTATTTCGTCAAGCATGTATTTTATGACAGATACAAGTGTAAACATAATTATAAATACATGAAAAGGATACAAATAAAAGAAAACATTAGGACAGGGAGGGTAGGAAACTGGTGCGCTTATGCACGCCCTTTACAGACTTCTTAGGAATGGGGTAAGGTCTACAGTAGACAGTCTAAGGCTAAAGTTTTGGGGATTTGAGGAAGAAACCACAGGTAGAGTCAGGTAGTGCATTCCAGGTGTTGGCAACTCTGTTACTGAAGTCGTATTTTCTGCAGTCTAGTTTGGATTGGTTTACCATGAGTTTGTATTTATTATTTGCTCTTGTATTGTTTTGGTTGAAGTTGAAGTATTCATTGGCTGGTAGGATATTGTAGCAGATGATTTTATGTACTATGCTTAGGTCAGACTCAGATACTCCCTGTCTAAATGGTCATTTGTCTGGTCATAGAAGATTAGGTAGGTGACAACATTCTTGACATTGTATCACCTGTCTTGAAGAGGTCATTGTTGCCTTCTCTAGTCAGTTAAGGAATTTGGCCAACACAAACCCAGATTTTCCAGAACTGAGTCTAATGACCTGCTCATGTAGAACAGGATTTTCCTTCATTAATTTTGATATATGCTAGTTCTTCGGGGCCTAATGCTGACTTGCTGTGTTATTGAAGCCACCGGAATTAATAATTCAAATTGACAAACACAGGCATTTGTAATGGAATAAAAAGCCACATAGCTTTCTCTTTAAGAACATTATTGGTCTTAGAAGCTGTCAGTGATGATAGTAGATGCCAGGGTAAAAGAGACCAGAATGCTAACATTTGCACATGTTTAAAAGTTATCAGTTTATACCAATACTTTAGTTAGATAAAGTATGGTGGCCACTGAATATCACCTTTAACAATTCTGTGACTGTTGCTGGAACTGCTTTCTGAACAGGAGTGGGTTCTAAATTTTTTTACTACAGGTTCTGTGGGCGTGGTTTATTTTGTGGGCGTGGCTTGATGGTCATGTGACAATTATTTAGGATTTAGCAGAGGTACTGGTTTACCAGGCTTTTAACTGCTTGCAGAGTTATACCAGTCTACTCATTTGTTTTTGGAGGCACTGGTCTACCCATTTATTTTTGCAGGCACTGGTCTACTCATTTTTTTTTGCAGGCATCGGTCTACTCATTTGTTTTTGGAGCCCAGAGCAAGAGTTTAAATAGTTTTTTTCCTTCTAGCCGATCAGCTGGGACTCAGGAGGCAGCAATAGATTGGGGGTGGGGCCAAATAAAAGGTAAGAATAATGTGGGGGAGGGAGTAGGGGATGGGGGGGAGGGGGGCAGAACCAGTTTGGTGATATCATATCTGAGCCCCCATACTGGCTCAGCGGAACCGGGCCGAACCGGGAGGAACCCACCACTGTTTCTGAATAACAATAAGATGTAAATGGGACTGTCATATTAAGTATGTAGGTCCATTGAGTGCCTTAATACACTAATCTAAAAGAGTTAAATGGGTGGTGACTAGTATTTTATCTTGCTCATGATTGACTGCACTTCCCTTCCCTTTAATTGTTCATATCTTCTCTAGGATTAACACAAGAGAGAGATTGGGAAGTTGTGAAATGACAGGTCACTGAATGTAAATGTACCAATTTCAAATGGCTGACTACACCCTGCAGCTGATTTAACCCTGCTGTAAATTCTATAAATACCTTTGGACATAAAGCCAGTGGAATCTTTTGTGAGGTTAAAGATCTGTAAATGATCAACTTATTCTTTCAAGATTATCTGGAGGTTAAGTTCTTTAACATCCCCTTGGTTGAGATGCAGACAAAACTGTTAGGACTGTAGCAAGATTTTGCTGGAAAATACTAGTATGGGGCAGTTCTTGCAGAGGAAGGAAGCATTTGACTGATGCAAGTTAGAAGTTAAAAATTTACCGGGCAGTATCCATAGCTTTGCACCATTCAAAATATAGCTCTCAAGTTGTACTAAACTATCTGAAAAACTTCACACTAGGCAAGAGCAATATCCTGCATGAAACCATATCATGTAACTGTGTCTAATGTATATCTCTTGGTTCTGTCAATTTGGTTGGGATTTACAAGTATTCCACCCCCCCCCCCCAATTCCTAATGGATTTTTATGGCAGGAAAAAGATGCAAGAAATATCAGAAACTGTATCAGAAAATACAGCATGGTCATAATACACCAGAAATCTCTTGTTGAAGGGAAATCTTATTGCTCATGCTTCACTTGCTATAAAGCAAATTAGATTCAATTACTAACTTGTCTAGGAAGGGCTGAAAAAATCCTGCTTGAAAACCTGGACAATTGCTGCCAATTAGTATTGTCACCCTTGGCTTTAGGTTGGCATATTAACACTCAGTATTGCACCAAACTATCATGTAGCTGGTTTGGTTTGTCTGAGTATCTGTTGTGGTGTGTAAATCATGACTTATGGGTTAGCATTACATTGAGTCATGACTATGTCCACTAAAAATAAATAAATAAATAAATAGTTTATAATAAAATGTGTGTGTGTGTACACACACTAATATCTCTAACTATACACACACACACACACAAACAACATTATCTATATAACAGCATCTAGAGAGAGAGAAAATGCTGTAAAATCTAATTGGGAGGAGAACAGATATTAATTGGGTGGAATGCATATTTAATTTCTAAATGCCTCTGTAGATTTGTACACTGTACACAGAGACATTGGGCTTAATTTTCTGAGCTAAAGTAGAGAGAAGAGAGCCACTTCCTCTCTGAATGCTTTGGAGAATCTTGTGGTGCAAACTAATAGCACTTCTGTATCTGATAAAATCCAATTTGTATGTCTGGAGACTCTCGCGTGGTAATCTCGGAATATAATTTGCTGCAGGCCTGTGCTATTGTCACCTTATTTCTGTTCCATTATTAAGCTATTATTGTCTTTTAAAAAATCTTCATTAGGCCAATTGAAAGTTTACAAAATAATTGCATGTGTTTGTTTATTTGTTTTAAAATCAGTCAAAATGCTTATAAGCCTGAAAAGACAATTTGGGGGGAAAATATGGTTGATCCTCCAGACATAACGTTATATCCCTGTGTTATATAATGGTACCTCATTATATTCTTACATTCAGACTGAGTCATAATAAGTTTTGGAGTAATGTTAGATTGCAGTACAGGTAGTCCCTGATTTACGACTACAGTTGAGCCCAGAATTTCTATTGCTAAGTGAGACATTTGTTAATTGAATTTTGCCCCATTTTACAACCTTTTCTTGCCACAGTTGTTAAGTGAATCATTGTAGTTGTTAAGTTAGTAACTGTGAATCTGGCTTCCCCATTGACTTTGCTTATAAGAAAGTCACAAAAAAATGATCACATGACTGCAGGACATTGCAACCATCATAAATATGAGACAGTTGCCAAACCTCTGAATTTTGATCACATGACCCTGGGGATGCTGCAACGATCATAAACCACTTTTTCAATGCCATTGTAACTTCGCATGATCACTAAATGAGCTGTTGTATATCAGAGACTATTGTATCTTTCGAAGCTTTCTGTGAAACAAAATGGGTATTCCAGTTTTATAAATAGAAATCTCAGTAGTAAAATGAAATGTGTTTTCACTCTGTGCAAGAGGCAAAGATCTCTTTGTTTTAGTCTGAGTGTAGTAATGAAGCTGAGTGAAAATCAGCTTTTTTATTGTATCCATCCCTAATAATTTTAATCATTTTTTAAAAAATACATGGAAAGTTAGAAAGATATTGCTACATTACATCATGAAAGCTTTTGTTTTTTCTAAATCTGAGCTCCATGATAAGCTTAGACATGAGGATGCAAGGAATTCTGACGCTTGAGTTTCCCAGATTTATTTATTTTTCTATTTCAAGAGCTTTTGTTTTGTAGATTTTGGACATATTCCAGAATGGAAATACTAGAATACCAATGAATCTTACACGTTTTGTGTTTTTGGCCAGTTAATAAAACAGGAAACAGAAGGTAATGTGAACAGCATTTTGCATATTTCCCCAGGAATTCCATTCAGAACCTTGACTAAGTTTGCCTATTAAATATATGCTTTCAGGTTAAATTGTACAATTAAAAAGAATGTACATTCAAAGATAGCAATACAGTTCTTTACATATTTTTACATATACATATTAAATATTTTTTGTTGTGTTGAATAATCAATAATCTAATAATCTTTCCATTTGGGTCATGCATGATGAAAGGAGCTCTGGTGGCTCAGCAGACTAAAGCAGTGTTATTAACTGTTATTAACATCAGCTGCCTGCAATTACTGCAAGTTCAAATCCCACCAGGCTCAAAGTTGACTCAGCCTTCCATCCTTTCTAAGGTAGGTAAAATGAGGACCCAGTTTGTGGGGGCAATAAGCTGAATTTGTATAAAAATATACAAAAGTATGAAGGCTATTGCTTAATGCATTGTAAGCCGCCCTGAGTCTCCAGAGAAGGGCGGCATATAAATCAAATAAAAAAAAATTGATCTCCAAACTGATCATAGAGTACCTGGTAGCCATTCTAACTATCTTCTTATTGAGACTTAAATCCATAAACTCTGGGATTTTCTCTTGTGTAGCTGTGCTGTAAAGTGCTATTAGAGTCATTAGGAAACTCCCTTTCATATTAAATATTCTCAGTGATATTCTTGAGAAGAAAATGTCACCTTGAATAACCATTTTAGAAGGGAAGTAATTACATATGAATAACCTTTTCTACAATTATAGGCCTAAAAATAGCTTCTAGCTAAGGGTCAGGCACAGGGGGCATGTAAAAGAAATCAAAATGGCAGCTACAACCACATAATCCAAGCTCTTTCCCTTTTTAAATCTGTGTTACACATGCAATGCATGCAAAAGGGTTTGGGGCTTTGACTGTGTGGCTATAGCCACTGTCTTGAATACCACCATCCCCATCCTAGATAAGCTCTGGTTTTAGTACAGATCTTGAGGTATCTGATCCAAACTGAGATTCAATAGAGGATATTTTATGATTCAGTGTTAACACGAATGTACAAATATGTTTACCAGAAGTATGGACCACCATGTTTGGTTTCTTGCTAAGAGCATGACTTGCAACTTCAATGGTTTTCATCAGGGAAATTATCTGATATGCACAAATATATACTTTCTTTCTCTACTTCTTTTTCTTCTTACTTTATTTATGGAAGATTAATTCAGAATAACTTTGCCGGTGAACATTTTGTCATATGTACTTATCCACAAAGATCAACACTGGAAAACAGATATAAATTTCCGGATTTATATTTTACCTCAACCTAGTGAGAATATAATCCTTCAAGACTTCAAATTGAATAAATAAGAACAGAACAGATAAGAGGAAAATGTGTGAAGAAAGAAAATAAATCAGTTACCTATATTCAGTAGTATATTTCTTAAGTTTTCCACGGTAAGGAATTTATAATTACCATGTCTTGTTGTTATATCCTGTAATCCAGACATGATTGTTGAAATTATAGTATTCTTGCAGTTTTGTACACTTCAGTAGGAAACAGCTAGTATTATCTTCTTGGAAACCTCAAACAATATAATTTTAGGGTTAGCAACTTTGTTGCAATGCCAGCTAGTTTAAAACCACAAGGTCATTGAGGTCAGAATTAAAATTTATTTAGGTAGAGTTTTAGAATATCTCAACCCATGTTTATCTGTTAAATCACTATATAGATGGATCACTAGAATGATCATATATAAATAATCTATCTACCGTATGTCATTCCACTTTTGGTATTAAAATGTTCTGCATGCTCAAGCTCAAATCTGATGTGTATAAAATACTTTGAACTGTATATTCCACTTTGAATTGCAAACATAAAGATGGGATATACATCTCATAAATAAATAAAAATGAAATTTAACAAAATATTATTAAAATGCAGAATGATTTTCTTGTGAAATAACAGCTCAGAAACAACCTATTTAGAATGAATGAGATAAATATTCATTATTTTTGTGGATAATTCAGATGCAAACAAGAATTTACACTGATTTAACTGGCTGAATTCGTTATTTCATTTCCTTTTTTTCTGCCTATAAGAAATATTTTGTTCCCTGTACAGTACTCATTTGCCATGCATTATGTAGTCTTCTCCAGAATGTGGTGTTCTCATAAGTTCTGAGATACAATCCCCAGATTTTTCAACATTTGGTACACCTCTCTCTCTCCATCCATTTATCATCTATCTATCTATCTATCATCTGTCTGTCTGTCTGTCTGTCTGTCTGTCTGTCTGTCTATCTATTTATCACAATACTTCAATTTCACTGTACTTTTCATGATTCAAGGCAATTTATATAATCACAAAATACAATATCAATTGTAACAGCAATTCAGGTCTACCATGCATCCTAAAATTGCATAATTGTGTTTGTGGCTGTTATGACTTTGTGAAGTACATATAAAGTGCTGTTTCATAAAATAGCACTTAGACTTATATACGGCTTCATAGTGTTTTAAAGCCCTCTCTAAGCAGTTTACAGAGTCAGCATATTGCCCCCAACAATCTTGCCCCCAATTTTATGGATTTTGGAAGGATGCAGCGACTATCACTAATTCTAATCTTCAGAAAAAGTGCACTACTTCTGCGCTAGGCAATACCTTATCCTCTCTCAAAGAAGGCTTGAGTCCACTTTACAGGAGCAGAGTTCATGCCACAGAAGAGCCTATTCTCAATGTTTATAAACACAAAAAGAATCCCAGTGGATTTTGCAAGATTGCAGTCAACTTGAGATCTTGTGAGTGATTTTGTCACGAAAGAACTTTGTACAAATGTCACAGTGGTCTGTGCGGAGATTTTCTTCCATCTATTATGTGTTATATTGCATATTCAGCCAAGGTGATGAAGAAAACAATGGCATTGTAGCTTCATAAACTCTTGGATTATCTGGTTTCTTTTCAGTCTGGGTTTACTTTACATCTGGATTTAGCAGAAAGATAAAGCATCTTGATGGAAATTATACCAGGAAGAGCAAGAGAAATACATCCTGATCTCTCTTGGCAGTTACAGTTGATCCTAGTATCCACTGAAATATTTGAGGAAAACTTGGTTGGGCAGTGTAGTTTACTCTGGGCTTTGTGAATACTTATATACGCCTTGCTTGTTCTCTACAGAATTAGCTGGGGATGTGAAAAAGCTTTAATTTATTCTGTGTGTGTGTGTGTGTGTGTGTATGTGTGTGTGTTATTATTAAATTTCTATCCCAGCCACTTCACTGATACAGTGACTCTAGCAAAGGTGAAATCCAGCAGATTCTGACAGGTTTTGGAGAACCGGTAGCAGAAATTTTGAGCAGTTCGGAGAATCGGTAGCGGAAATTTTGAGTAGTTCGGAGAACCGGCAAATACCACCTCTGGCTGACCCCAGAGTGGGGTGGGAATGGAGATTTTGCAATATCCTTCCCCCAGGAGTGGGAAGGGAATGGGGATTTTGCAGTATTCTTCCCCTGGAATGTGGTGGGAATGGAGATTTTGCAGTATCCTTCCACTGCCACACCCACCAAGCTACGCCCACCAAGCCACATCCACAGAATCGGTAGTAAAAAAAAATTGGATTTCACCACTGGACTCTAGGCATCTACACACACACACACACACACACACACACACACACGAAATGGCTGAAGATTATTTTCAAGCTTGGAGCTACTTTTCATCAATAAACTGATGACATTTAGTTACATTCTTTTTTCCTATAAACTCAGAAGTGGGCTGCTCTAGGGGCTGTTAGTGTTTTGAGAGTGTAAAGAATGATATGTAGGAGAACAAGCTAAAAATAAACCTGAAGAAAATGAGTTGTTTCTGATTTTGCAGCCTGGATTCAGGATTTAGATAATATGCCTCTTCTGGATAAGCTTGTACTCGAGTGTAAGAATTAGGTTTATATCTTGAATCATTACTGGTAGTAAATTTATTATTATCACTAGAAACCATAAGTGTGGTGTCAGGAAGGCTTTGATTGATAAAGTAGATGTATCTCTACATGGAGGACAGAGATCTAATTTGATGACTCAATGTATTGGTAACACAAGATGGATTATTGAACATTGCTGTTTATGGAGTAACTCTTGAAATTACAGCTGGCACAGAATGTGACAACATAAATGGTGAATGGTGGATTGCACAAGATTTCATGTAACTCCAATGCTGACAGAGTTTGACTGTTTGACGGCTGCTTTCTAAGCCTAATTCAGAATTCTCACAGTGGTATAGTATTTAAAACTTACATGGTAAGGCCCAAAATTCTTAAACCTAAACTACTCATTTATAGTCTGCCCCATTCTGATGCATTTATTATCAGAGATTGATTAAGCTTTTTGCATGGCAAAAATAATTAGAAAAATTGCCAGTCGTGTTTAAACAAGCCACTTACTATTGTTTAGCTGGAGGCCAAAAATATATTTATTCATCCAGTCTTTTTTGGTAGTTTTTAAAAAGTGAAATACTTATAACTTATATACTTATATACTTATAATTTTGCTTTTATGATTTTGGATTGAATTTGGTGGCCTAGCCAGAGTCAGTAAAGAAAGGTTTTTTCTGAAATAAATATTTCATTAAAAATAAAATTAAAAAAAATACTTGCAACTGCAATATTTTATTAAAACATGCTTACATTTTATTAACAAGGGGATATATTAGCAAGAATAAGAGTAGGAATGTCAACAGATGATAAAAAGTATTTATTACAACCAGGGGTGAAATCCAGCAGGTTCTGACAGGTTCTGGAAAACTGGTAGTGGAAATTTTGAGTAGTTCAGAGAACCGACAAATGCCACCTCTGGCAGGCCCCAGAGTGGGATGGGAATGGAGATTTTGCAGTATCCTTTCCCTGCCATGCCCATCAAGCCATGCCCACCAAGCCATACCACCCACCAAGCCATGCCCACAGAACCAGTAGTAAAAACATTTGGATTTCACCACTGATTACAACCTTAAAATGTGTTCCTATTGCTATCACTTGATCCCTAGGCTGCTATGGGAGACTAATCTATGTATGTTACATAATTTTCATCTTCTGAGGATAATTCCTTTGGGGTTACAGATATCAAAGCTGACACCTAACTATGTGGTTCCATCATGTAACCTGCACTAAGTTGTCATGAGACCAATTTGTAAAAAATAGAATCACCGGTGTTAGTTTACACTTCTGGATGCTGTTCCTCAGAGCTAGCATGTCATGCTCTGAAGTCACTTATTATTTTCAGAACTTAATTCCTCTTTGGCCTCAGTGAACTTTTGAAAATAAGTACAGAGTATTTCAATGCCTGCCATTTTTTCCAGATTGTGATTTCGAGAGATGAAGGTCCTGCATCTGGAGCTAAGGGCAGCTGTGTTACCTAGTGTAGCATGCTGTAAACTTTGGCAAACCACTCCCAGCACATGCCTGCTGGGAATGTGTTCTTTGATTTAATTCAGGTGGTATACCTACACCCCTAAAACGACAATTTTCATTTCTATTGTTTTTGTATTTTTACCCTGACATAAAGAGGGTTTTGGATACCCGATACTTGACTGAAGCCTAGCTGCTTCCTTCTTGTTGTGCAGTGTAGAATAGCTTAGAAATGAAAAAAAGAAAGAAATTTAAAGTCTATTAGTATGATTCTGAAGTCATTTGCCCAGAATGATAAAGAGTCTCCTGCTTGAGCAAGAGTCTGCTGTTCTGTAATTCTGTAAAGTTTACTCTTTCAGTCAACTTGTGCATTTTGTGGATCCTCTTATAGTAGTAAAAGGAATGCCTTTGCTCTGATTTACACATTGCATGATGCCATATCTGATCATTTGGACTGTTACTAAGTAAATGATAGCATCTTCACCTGACTTAGATCCTTTCCTACAGTATGTCATTTTTTTGCTAGCATAGAGTGAGAATATAAGCCTCCACATCAATCCAATAGAGTTATAGTAACTTGTCTGCAAGTCATTTTGCACAACATTTCAGATAGAGACATCTAGTGGCTTCGGTGCAGAAGATATAAAAAAGCAGACCCTTCCTGCCTGAAAATAAAGTGGCAGACAATAGTAGCTCTTTGAGCTTGGGTTTAAAAAAGTGAGACCTCCTTGCATCCCCATGTTGTGCTTTTAAATTTTAATCAGTCTTATGAACATAATTTCATAATACAACAACAGGATCTTTTCCTGATTTTCTTTCAGGTCCTGGAATTTTAAATAATCTCTAAGGGCATCTAACTCAACAGCCTCACACATGTGAGCTTATTTTATTCCTACCTAATACTTCTATACATTGACCTTTGAAAATGCAAACAGTCTGCAATTCTCCAGAAAGAAAAGTCTACAAATATGACTTCAGCAAACTAAAATACATGAAAAATGTCAACAAAGCAGTTATTTATAAAATGGTGAATCATACAAATATCCTTATATGTTTTAGGTGAACTACAATGATTAACAGGCATGAAAATCTATGGTATATACTACTGTCAGAAGAAATGTCCATCTGGGTTCAGTTCCAAGTGGGAAGACACTGGAAACACGGAGACTGCTTGGAAAGATAGCTTAATGGTGGACAGGATCACATGGTTTGAGGTCCTGGGCAAAAAGAGCACATGGGTGTGAGAGAGAGAGATTTATACCCTCTCTTGGGCCCTGCCTTGGAGCTTCCTGTTCCTATGTAAGAAATGTATTCTGATTGGTTGTCAGACTCCCATAGGGCCAGGCAGGGGTAACTTTGTAGGTTGTCTGCTTGGCTGAATCTTGCTGAGTGATGCAATCTCCCCAGGTGCCATGTAGTGAGTTCTGTTGCTAGATGGGTAGAGGGCTAATCCTATCATGTCCAGAGGGCCATGTCTTTTGTGTTGTAGATAAGATGGCCCAGCCTTTGTTTTTTAGATAGGTTGGCACCAAAATATTTGCTGGGGGGGGATGGGCAGGGAGCTGAGGCTCTGAGTTTGTCTTTAGAAGCATATTTCTCCTTTAGGGAAAATATAATATTCTGCCTTTTTAATATTTCCTAGAATATTTCATTTTCTTAGGAGAGGGGTGGGTACTAATCTGAAGATATCCAAAAGAAAGGCAAATAACTCTGCTTCCCAATGGGAGCTGCATTCAGGTTTATGCTAGTCATCCTCAAACCAAGGTTCTTTTGTCATATTTCGAAATATTTGGAAGCACTTCTTCTTCCCAATATGGTAGTATTTAGTGAATTCTGTATGGCATTGATACTTTCCTTGCTGGAGTGTGTTTACTGGAGCAAGATGCTTATTTCTACCAAAATTAATCATAAGTCCTTAACATTCCAAGCAATCTTTCTCTTACTTAGGGCTATGCAGAAACAATGACAAACGGGATGCAAAGATAAAGAAACATGCTTTCAGTAGCCCAAAACTTCAGTACAGTAGTGACCTAGATCTGTGATAGGTAGCATATATTTCTGAGCAACATAAAAAGCTTCCCCCTTAGCATTTGAAAAGGCGAGCATGAAATTATCATCAATGACACACACCAGACTTTCCCCCCCACTCTGACTCCTGACACCCTTGTACTCAAGAACAATTTCATCTTAATTTAAACTCTCTATTAACACTGTCCAAGTGCTAAAAATCTTGTCCTGTCATTAATCCATTGACAAGAGCAAAATTTGGCTAGTCAGAAATGTTTCAGGATCTCTGTAAGTGGCAAAGACCTAGTGACATACTTTGGAAAGTTTCTATTTTCCCTCACAGGCTCCAAAGTTAGAATTGGCACTTTTTCCTGTGGTGTAGCAGCCTTGATGTCACTGCCTTTCTTGTGCTGTCCTTACAAAGTCATAATGGACAGGCAGTCCTTAAGGCCACTTCTGTGGTTGTCATGGCCAAAACTAGATATGCTTACAGGAAATGCAGTATGCTTGGGGATAAGGTGATGTTTGCCAATCCAAATCCTTATGTAAAAGTCACTACATGATGTAGTATGTTTTGAGGAAAAGTTAGATAATGAAAAGAAAGACCTTGCAGCACCTCTAATACCATAGTATGAACAGCTGAAAGACTGAATTATTGGACTGATATAGAACATGCACAGACAAACCTTTTAGTTGTCAGAGCTGCAGTCACCCCAGATAATAGGTTGCCTCATAATTCCCCCCCCCCACATATTACATGTGCAGTAAACACAAAGACAGTTATGCAGGTTTATTATTTATTTTTTGAATGTATGATTACAGAATCTGGACTGATTGCTGTTTTATAACAAGCATACAATAAAACCAAGAAGAAAACCAATAAAGCAATATTATTAGAGTATAATAAACCATGAATATCACTCACTAAAGTCACTAATACTCTTTAGGCCCATGATGGTGAACCTATGGCATGCGTGCTGGAAGTGGCCATCTCTCCAGGCATGCGAGCCATCACCCATTGCTCTTCTGGGTTCCGGTGCATTAGCCAGCTGGTCTTCGTGCGTGAATGCACACCAGAAACCAGAAGGCCAGGTGGCCGATGCGCATGCACGTGCCACAAACCAGAAGATCATCTTCCTGGCACGCGCATACGCACTGGGCGGCTGCTCTTCCTGTTTCCGGCACGCAGGTTCGCCCACATTGCTTTAGGCTCTCTGTGGGGTAGTTCTAGGTCAAGGCCTTCCTGATGATGCTGGCATAGATCCTTTGCAAACCCCCAGGGCAGGCTGGTCTACAAGATGGGGTCATCTTGGAAAGCACTGCATTTGAAACTGTACTTTTTTTTTTTTTAACCTCACAGGTGGTGGGAATTCTAATTGTCTCCTCTGGGACTAGTGTCCTGGATGAGGCTGTTTCACCAAGAAGAAATCATCCTAAAGATATCTAGGATTTAGATGAAGACACGTTAAATCTTTCCTGTCAGCCTGAGGAGTCTCTTCCTGTCTTCCTAAGCCACCTTCTCCAGGTTGACTATTATAATTACAATAGTATAGGCCTAAGGAGAGAAATTTGGTATGTGCCTGGAGGATTGACATTGATGGCTTCCTCATGAAGACCCCTTAGATAGTTTCTTATCTATGATACAAGATAGTCTGAACATAAATAATAAAGGGGCAGTAATAGAGGGTGGGGGAAAGAAAGAAGCAAGGGCTGCAATCAGGTAAAAAGTTATTCTTATTACTTTTTTCTAAAACAGAATCTCCCTTTGTGGGTGGGAACAATTGTGTCACTGCCTGTTCAGGTTGCAGTTGCAATTCTTTCTTGTTGAACAAAAGAAAAGTTGATGCAAAAGCAACATAGAGGGGGAGTGACAATTCTGTTTCACCCCCTTTTTTCTGGGTTTTTAAATAACCTCTGCAATTTTATAGTTTATGTGTGCTACTGTATTTCCATTTCCAGCTCAACTACTTTACATGAGAAAAGTTGCTATCCATTCTAGTTTGCAAAGGCAAACTGGAAAACTGTTTTCTTTTTCCCCTGAACATCTGATCCTAAAAACCTTTATTATTATTTCAATAATATTCTGTTGTGCCTCATTTTCTTTGCATTCTTCTTCTAAAGGCTCTCTGTGAGATCATATACCCAGCCCAGCTTTATATTATTCTCATTATAACATCTCTTTCATGCAAGAGAGCCTATAGATCTGGAAATCCTGGGGATCTCCAGGCTGCATTTTAACTGTTTTTTCACAGTCTCTTTTAACCAATTTGTCCCTTTCTGTGACTCTGTTTCCTCCATTCCTATTCTTAGTTGCCATTTGTAACTGTACTTGCTTTCTGCTTAGATCAGAGAATATAGGAAGATTGGGTTAGCTGTCATGTGACTATCAGTATTTTGACAAGGACATTACATTTCTAACTTCAAAGGACTAGGAATCCTTTTGGGAAGTAAAGCTGATATTTACTTGGCTACTAATGAACAAGATCGAAAAATTCACCACATTATCTGAAACTATGTCATACTTAAGCCCTAACTCCCCTACAGTACTGCAAAAAATAGGAATGATAACATCTACCTGTTTTGCAATACTAAGGCTGGCTAGGATATTGTTTATGAGTTCAGTTCTATATACATACTACTCAGAACTAAGATTCATTCAGATGAATGTGCAGCTAATTACAGAGTTACTTATCATTTTAGTCTTCGTGTGCTTGTGGGTATATAATCTGCTATATTCTTGGACTGAGTTAATTTTGTTTCTGTAGTATTTCAACTAATTCATCCAGGTGAGAAAAAAGCAATCAAGTGTTGAATCAGGTTAGATTTAGCTTTGTGCCTCTCTTTTCTGTACAGTGTTCTGATTCAATACTAAACTACCATGCTATTATCTAATTATAGAGTGGGACATTAACTGTTAACAACACAATTACCCATTTAGCACATCAGCAGTCATGATCTCTGTAAGAATAAAAGAAAGCATGTCCCAGTTTTGCTCAGAGAATAACAGAAACATTCCAGAATCATCAGTTTTTGGTCTTAAATAACTGCCAATCTGCTTTGGCAATGTTTTTGAGACAATAGCAAAACATGGGTTTTGCAGGGTATATAATTTTAAGAATGGAGGGAAAAATAGGGCAAGCGCATACCAAAGAAATATAATAATAATAATAATTATAATAGTAGTAGTAGTAGTAGTAGTAGTAGTAGTAGTAGTAACAGAATTGGAAGGGACCTTAGAGGTCATCTAGTCCAACCCCCTGCTCACGCAAGAGACCTATACTACCACCAACCTTTCTGATCGACAAACTCAGTGTCTTAGCCACTGAGCCACCTAGCCAGGCTTTTTTTTATTGTAGTACAGGACAGTAAGGACACATGACATATGAAAGATGCAACCTTGGCTAGATAAGTTAGTACTACATCTGTTTGTAAAAACTTGGCAGGGAAAGCGAATGATCTCTGCCAGTAAGGTCTAGCGAAAGAGTTCAACTGGCACTTTCCCCCTGGCACTGGAAATTCTCAATCAAGTCCTTCGTTTGAAGCTCAGGAAATGGGGTTGTTTTACAAAATACATTTCAGATATTTATTTCTGAGACTCAGAAATGAGAATGGGTGGTGTCTGTCTCTGTCTAGCAATCTTATCTTAACAAAGATGCCAATAAGTAAACATGGAGCTCATTAGCTAATATGTATGTTCTTTGCAGGGGTTTTTGAAGTGGAAGAAGACAATTACTTGAGGTCTCATTCATATATGGAGAAGGAACCATTCAAAGGATGGTTCAGCATTTTCAATAATCAGGTGGACCATTTACTTTTGTTCAAAGCAGCAAAATTAATTAGTTAAAATAATTATTGCGGCATTTCTTCATATACTTTCATTTACAGGACCAGCAAGTCTAAGAAAAAACCATAAAAAGGGGAAAAAAAGGACGTGGAACGCAGTGAGAAGTTAAGGTGGTTGAGTTCAAAGGAATAGTATGCCGAAACTTCTCAGAGTCCTGTTTGTATTTTACCCATTGAATGTTTATGTCCTGAATGATCTTAGCTAGCTCTGTTCTAGCAGAAATTGCTTCCTTTTTGGTTTGTCCTTCTTTTACACCAGTTGTTTTTCATGCTTTAGTTTTCTGCAGTACTTTGAGCTAAAAATAAAGTATGCCATATTGTTTGCAGTAAGTAGCAAGGTGGAAAATATTCTTAGATAGCTGATTTTTGGCTCAAATTGAAATCAAGTACTAAGATAATTTCTGCCCTAGAAATTTAGAGTATCTTCTGAGTTGTACAATCATCACCATGCCAAAATAACAATAACATACGTCTTCAACATTGGCTGCTAAGAATGACTATTGTGGACAGAGTTTACAGATTAAAAGCCTTTTTGCTCCACAGCAATATCAAATTATCCTTTCCTTCTGATTGGTAAAAATCATGTTGACTAAAGGTGATTGATGATGATTATGTGCTCTTGAGTCAGTGTTAGTTCTTAGGCACTACATAAATAGAATTTCTCCTGGATGATCTGTCTGTAACTGGGACTTTTAGATCTTCCAGTGGTTCATCCATCAAAACTATAATTGAATTTCTCTATTCCTGCTGGTCATCTTATTTTTTCTT
Source organism: Ptyas mucosa (assembly GCA_012654045.1). Taxonomy (NCBI): domain Eukaryota; kingdom Metazoa; phylum Chordata; class Lepidosauria; order Squamata; family Colubridae; genus Ptyas; species Ptyas mucosa. The sequence continues at coordinate 14,306,851 of WNWU01013802.1, forward strand.
TCCACCTTTCCCATCATTATAGAATTGTCAAGAGAGCTAAAAAATATGCTTACAATACATATTGACTCCTGGCCATAGCCTGGACAAGGACCTGCCATTTTCTTGGCAACATTTTCAGAAATGGCTTGAAGTGCTTTCTTCCTAAAGCTGAGGGTGTGCACTGGCTCAAAGCCACCCAGCAGCTTCATGCCAGGAGAGAACAACAGGTAATCCTCGACTTATGACCACAAGTGAGCCCAACAATTCTGTTGCTAAGTGAGACATTTGTTAAGTGAGTTTTGCCCCATTTTACAACCTTTATTGACAAGTTGTTAAGTGAATCACTGCAATTGTTAAGTTAGTTACATGGTTGCTAAGTGAATCTGCTTTCCCCATTGATTTTGCTTGTCAGGAGGTTACAAAAGATGATCACATGAACCTGGGACACATGAGTCAGTTGCCTAGCATCTGAATTTTGATCACATGACCCTGGGGATGCTGCAATGGTTGTAACTGTGAGAAATGGTCATAAATTACTTTTTTCAGTGCTGTTGTAGTTTTGAATGGACACTAAATGAACTGTTGTAAGTTGAGGACTACCTGTAGAACTCATGGTTTTCCCAATTTCTATCACAATGCCTTTAATTACTATACACTGTACTGGCTCCCCAGAAGAGTTATATCTTCACAAAATGTGTTCAGGAGAGCTAGATCTTCATATAATGTGTCCAAAATATGATAATTTGAGCTTTGTCATTTGTGCTCAAATGAAAAATCTGCGTTGATTTGTCAAAAACCTATTTTTTTGTTTTCTTAACTATCTATGATCTTCTCAACAGTAGTCTCAATACCAAAATTCAAAACCATAATTATTGTTTCTATCCTGCTTCTTCAAAATCCACACAAAAGTAACTGGAGTTGGTTTCATTAAATGTAAATGCAGATTTTAGCACAGTCTGACTCTCTGCATGATGTTATAATTTCCAGAAGAGCATATTTGCAATGGATATTAGGGGAAAGCTGGTAATTTTTGCATGTGGGAATTATATGCGTTGTCACTCTATTGAAACTCCTTTAATTAGCTAATTACCAATAGTATCCTGAAAAGTGCTATTGTTGAAAAGTGATACAGAAAAATCAGTTCATTAAGCAAAGGGAAGCAAAGTCTCAGACAGGATGTCCCAGAGAGAAGATGGTGAGGTGTTGAAGGATAAAGTGATTAGTTTTTATAGGATATCCTACATTACTTATCTTATCCTCAGCTCTACCAGAGATAATGTCCTGTGGCAGTGTTGGAATATAATTAACCTATTTCATGTTTTTTTCTCAGTCGGCAAGGTGTCTTTATCCAGTCTTCTAAATCAAAGATGTGCAATCGTTTCCACTGTGACGTTCTACCCTGTCTGATGGTGACATCAGGACATGTTTTGAATGTCACATGACGTTTTTGGATTCATTTTCTTAGCATAATGGGGGTGGTGGTGGTGGTGGTTGTTTTGCTCCTTACTTTCCTACAGCATAATTGTAACTCAAAAAAGTAGGGTATAATTTCTACGATGGTGTTCCAAAGTAGTTATCTGCATGATCCATGAATCAGGCATGCTGAAAGATCCTCTCCAGTGCTATTCTTTCATGTCTTTTATGTATACTCTATGCATGTATATGTATATTCATTCCATGGTTAATGGAAATGCCTTTAATTAAATACCTTAATTAAAGACTATAGACTCAGATAATATAGAATTAAGATATATTAGAAAGACTTCTTCTAATTACATTTGTCTATGTAATTGTTTTACCACATGATCAATTACAAGCTTTTGATCTAAGTCAGCCCAAGAACTTTGAGCTCAGTTTGAAAGCTTGAAGAAGTTCACATTATGTATGCCCAATTCAAGAAGTTAGAATGGACTCAGAAGCTCAGCAGACAAAGATGGTTTTTTGTTGTGCTGCAACTAACATCGTGATACCATCCCTTCGTGTGATACCAGGACTGTCTTTTGCATTTCTCTTCATATGGCAAGACTGCTAGCCTCATTGGATTGACACTAGATATCTGGTCTGTCCTTTTCAGTAACTTATATTTACCTTGAAAACTATATCTATTTTTAGTTATTGAATTCTCAGCAAAGGATTTATTCACTGCTCTTCCCCCCCCCCCTCTCTTTCCCTCCCTCCCTCCCTCCCTCCCTCCCTCTTTCCTCTGCAAACTTTCTGGCAAACCTGGGACGGTACTTTTTCACATTAGGTTATGGTTTTTGCTTGGCCTTTGCCAGATGAGTGCCATATCAAGGTTTTTTCCTTGACATTTTATGATACAGTGTAATAAATACAGCCCTGCAGCTAATTTATTATCCTCAGCATAGTTTAAACATTAACCTGAATTTTTTGTTGAAGCCTGTTTGCTGCCTCTTGTGTCTAGGTCAATGATTCTTAACCTCAACCACTTTAAGGTGTGTAGACTTCAACTCCCAGAATTCCCCAGTCAAAATTCCCACCAAGAAATTATTGCCGTTTGGAAAACTAAATAGGACAGGAATTGAAGATGACTTGATTGAATTAATCATTTCATTGGAAATAAATGGTAGTCTGGAAGTTGGAATGTGGGGCAGGAACAAGAATCAAGACAAGATCAAAGCATGCTATTTATAATCATATATAGATCTCTTTTATGTATCTGAAAATATCCAGTTGATACAACTCTTGCATTGATTGTAGATGTTTCTACTGTAAAACTTCTGTGGTATTGTGGGATAGCAACATTGTGTACATTGTGTGCTTCTGATCAAGAACTAAGACTCTAGATAAAGTGGCTTGTTTAAATAATATTAAGCTATTATGTGATCCTTAGGATGAGTTTGGAAATGAGTCTTCACATCAATTTTTATTAAACTGGAGATCTATTGACATGCACTTTCCATTCTCATGAATAAAAAATACATATATATGGATGAATACTAGAATAAAAGGCTTTGGCATTAGATTTATGTACTCTGCTTTAATCAAGTGGGGAAATGACTATTTCTAATGTGATAACTAATTAGCCGAAGTGCTATTCAGGTTCCAAATTATGAACCTTATTTATAATATACACACATGGCCTCGCAGACTGCCGGACTTGATGTGAGAGTAGTGGACTGTGATGTGATGATGGTGTAGCTGCTCTATTGCTTAGCTTACATAACTCTATATAAATATATTTCAAAAAAGGCTCTCTGGCCTTCTTTAAAGAATACTACCCAAGGTAATGAAATCAAGATAAACTATACATCTCTGGAAATTCTTCCCATTTTCATGATTTGGTTATGCACTCTGCAGAGCAATCAAAAACTTTACTGCCAACTGGTTGATTTTATAATTTATTTATCAAATTTATATGACTGCCCATCTCATATAAATGGAATTCTGGATGTCATACAATAAAATGATAAAACAATAATAGATAGTTCTCTATTTTAAAAGCTGAAAATCAGCTTTTAAAATAGAGTAAGGACTAACAAGTCTCAGGCAAGACAGAACTATTATGTAAATGTAGAACAGATGAGTCTAATTCTCAAAACCAGGAAAAGAATGGCCAAAAGTTTGTTCTTGAAGAGGTGGGGGTAAATGGCATAGCATTCAAACTATAGAGCTCATGTGTCTGTTTTGATTCCTGTATGTTGTAATTCTTGTCTACAAGGAAGTAACTTGTTTCAGCAGTCTGAATTGGTATTATTGAATGCTGCAACTACTGAATGCAATGTTTAGTTTCTTGAGCCTCAGTGTTTGTTACCATGAAGCTGAAGAATGTAGTTAAAGGGAGATGGTGAGATGTATTCTCAGGCTGGAAAAATTAGGTGCATTTTGAATGAATGAGTGAGTGAGTGAGTGAATGAATGAATAAATAAATAAAGACAATATTTATTACGGATTACAGAATATTCTTTGAATGGCAAGTGTGTTTGGCATTTTAAAGTACTCAAAAACAAAAGCTTCAAAAGAGATATAAATACAAATATCTAAGAATATAAACAATATATTTTAAATGTCTTCATAATGACAAACATTGTCATTTTTTTCTGTACTGCCACATTTTTCAAAATGTGATCGAGCAGAAAATCCTACTTTGGGAAAATGCCCAGGATGCAACAAATTGAAATTAATTTTCACCTGAAGTGATTCATATTCCTTCTCCTAGGAACTCTATGTTTTTCTTTCTTTTTCTTCCCTTGAAGATATTTCTGGGAATAGTCATTTGATGCCTATTTTATCATGGAGAATTTATCTTCTTCCAGACACTGCAGGAAGCATAATCTTTCTGGAGTCCATAAATGCCAAAGGCAATCTGATAATGATAAAAATAGTAAATTAACAACCTGAGCCAATTGCCTCCTATCTGCACTTTAGAATTGACATTAGGGTTGTGCACTGATCTAGATTTGAAGGGTAAAAATGTGATTCCAAACACACGTGCACATCTGTGGTACCTGTTGGCACCTTCTTAAATCTCTTGGATTGAGCTGCAGGGCCCTAGAAATAACACTCCTTCTTTAAGGACTTGTCAACAGCAATGATATGCGTGCACATGTATACTCCGAATCAGGATCAGCGCATAGGTTCACCAACTATTCTTTTTTGTGACCGTGACCTCAGAAATTCATTATTTCCTTTATTAATGACTACCAGAATATTAAAAAGATTTGTGAGTGACCCTTATTAGCCCCAGTACTATTCCAATACTAATGCATGAAGCTTGGGATACAAATTATGTGTGTGCTTTTCCTAATATTGGTAGTATTCTATTCTGTTATACGAGAAACTCAGATTTATGGGAAGAAGGTGGCAGAAAATTTCTTTCCCAATGCTGCAAAGTTTGCCGATCTCTCTCTCCCCCCCCTCTCTCCCTTCCCCCCTCTCTCCGCTTCCTCCCTCCCCCCTCTCTCTCCCACACCCACACCCACACCTATCTATCCTCCATCCACCTTTTAAGCCTCACTGAACTCAATGGGATTAATCTCAAAATAGGCCTGCATATGAACATAATGTGCAAATAATACAAAAATATCCACAAGATTCAATGAATATGTCAAAATAGCATAAATAAACAGGGTACTACCGTGATTAAAAACTCTCTTGTACAGGTGATGTGATGCAGCACAAGTAAAACTGGAAGAGTCTATGACACAATGGTACAAAACTATTTTTGTCATTTATCCTCTTCATTGAGGCCTTGATGACCCCAGGTAACAATACCTCTGAACACCGTTCAGAAATTAAGTGTTGGTTTCATACTAATGAAGAAATAAAAGGGATGAGCAGAAAAAAAGGGTGGTGGAAAAATGTAAATACTATATGTGTGGTGAGTTTAATTTAATGCCGTTTAAGGAAGCTGCTTATCTGGGAACAAAATAAAAGAAACCAGGTTTCTTTTATTCAGATACTATAAAGACTGAATATAGTGAAATTTATTTTTGAGTAAGCATGCAAAAGAACAGCCTTTTCAAATGATCCCCTGCTGTTTTCTGAATAGGCATCCAACAGAAAGGTGTATCTGCCTTTAATTTTCAAAGCTGAAGGCTAAGAGTGTATTAATTTATGATATCAAAAAATTGGGAATCTGATAGCACCTTTTCTGGCTCACAAATTCTATTAAAAATCATAAGCCACAGCTCACTTCATCAGATGCCTAGAGAGTGGCTGTAAGTTTTAATGTAAGACTGATGTAAGATTTAAATTGGGATTAAAGTGTCTCTTTTTAATATTTCTACACCTATGGCATAAATATTATGAATTAAATATTAAAAATGCAAATGTTTTGTTTTCTTGGACTTACATGAAGACTACATGTTCAAGTCCTGGGAGATAGAAATGGAGAGTGAAATATTTCTACCTTTTGCTGGGTGAGAAACAGCTAATAATAATACCTCTATTTTTGATTTTGTAATGTTGGCAAACATGCTTTTTATTTTTCATACTGGTGCTCACCATTTTTAGAGGTTGCAAGCCAGAAGCATGTTCTTTGAACTTCAATAGAGCTAGTCCATTTCCATTTGTTAAGGAAATTTATAACTTGACAATTAGTTTGTCTTGACTTACAAAAATCTGGGCAATACTTTGGTGTCTCTTTAGGAAATGTTGCATTTGGTATAATAACATCCAAATAATTGGAATGCATTAACATTTTTACTCTACAGTCTACCAGAAATAGTACAGCTGGAGGAAGTGAAAAGAGAGAAATTTCTTTTATTCAAATAATACAAAAGTAACCACACTACTTCACAAACTTGCAGGAAAACCGGTATGGGACTGGAAGATATACTATCAAGAATAGTCATTCTGCAGAAATTATTTTCAGCAAACAAGGACTGGATGTGATGGGAGTTGCAGTTAGAGTTATATTCAGGAGAAAAGCAAGTGGGGTGGGGAGGAAATGGCAATGTAAGCATTGCTCTGTCCATTTTGTGCATGCAAAATTGAGTAATTAAATAACTTTTAGCCAGATTAGTATTGTGGCAGTTTCAATGCTTTTCTTGCATTCAACATCTTGTAAATTTTCAGGGTAGAATGCATACGTTATGATAAATATATAATCAGTCCATCAATTAATGATATTTTACTTCTTGAGACTACATAAACTTCTATAATTTACTTGTCTAGACAGTTTTACATTAGTCTGCTGTCTCCTAAGCAATGTTCAACGTCCAATTGTCTGTCATTTCCCTAGGCATGCATTTCTCCTTGTTTTGCATATTCTATATGTTCAACATTACTTTCCTATGGATTCATTTATTTTCTGTCTGGACCTTATGCCTATTTATCTACAATGAGTTGCATTTTTAAAATTTCTTCCTAATTCAATCTTAAACTTCTGTTGTTTCACATCTTACATTTGGATGGGAAATTGCAATAAATAAATGAAGGATATGCTGATGTAGGAGACCTCCTTGCTGAAAACACTTTGTCCCTACTTGTACTTTGTTACTCAACCAGCAATCAGGATTCTGCTTTCTGAATCCTGCTGAGTTTCCTTTTCTACTTTAATCTGTATGTAGACAAGAATAATTTTACTGTTTTATAAGGAAGGCCATCATCAATATTGCACATTCATTGCATGTTCTTCCGAGCTAGTGCTATGTCTCTTTTTCAACAAGTCAAACTTCTTCATTTATTTCATACACTCTTCTTTTCCTACCCCATATGATTCCCCCCCAATTTTAATATTAAAATATTCTCACTATAGTTGACTTCTTCAAAGAGAAGCTATGGCCTGCCCATGCAAATTTTACTTCTCAGTTGCAATAATGCCATATGAAGGATTTCTTGGGGAAAGGAAGCATCGTGGCTGCAAGCTGAAGCTTTGTATAGAACAGAAACTCCAAGAAAAAAAACAACACTGGTAAATTAGTATGTGGTAAAGGATGGAGGAGGCAGTCCAAGTTGGGAAATTCTAGTAGAATTTCCACTAGGCTACATGATTTTGAGAAAGGGACCAAAGCACGCTCACTCTGCTGGAACTCATGAAATGAGCAGAGATAATTGGAGAAGTGCCATGAAGGGCTTTATAGGTGAGAACCAGCACTTTGAATTACCTATAGCGAACTTTTGTGCAGCTCACAAAATAATGATATTCCATGACCATATTGAAGTGCACCCATAACTACTAAAGCCTATACATTATGGACCAATTATAGCTTCTGGATGCTTTTCAAGGAAAACCCTATGTAGAGTGCATTGTGTAGTCCAAAACGTAGGTCACTAGGGGCTGAATGACTATGAGTAGAGCCTCCTGTTCAGGAAAGGAAACAATAAATGCACAATGTGGATTAGTGCAAAGACTGTCTTGGCAATGACTACTACCTGCTTTTCTAGCAGGAGCTACGAGATCAAGTGTGCATCACTTTTCTCTGGAGGTGCATAAGTTTTTTTATTTATTTATTTATTTATTTTTAGATTTCTATACCGCCCTTCTCCCTGGGGACTCAGGGCGGTGTACAGCCAAGTAAGAGACACATAATATAAACAATTAAAAACCAATTAAAAAGAATATCTAAATTTGGCCCAGAAATTTAAAAACACCCCACTTTAAAATCATTTAAAAGGCTTCGCTTAGGCCAGCCCGGCTTGTTGGAAGAAAAATGTTTTAAGGGCCCGGCGGAAGGCACAGAGGTCATGGATTTTTCTTAACTCAGGGGGAAGCTGATTCCAGAGGGTAGGAGCTCCCACAGAGAAGGCCCTCCCCCTGGGGGTCACCAGCCTACATTGCTTGGCTGATGGCACCCCGAGGAGACCCTCTCTGTAGGAGCGCACGGGTCGATGGGAGGTTGTCAGTGGCAGAAGGCGGTCTCGTAGATAACTGGGCCCTATGCCATGGAGCGCTTTAAAGGTGGTAACCAACACCTTGAAGCGCACCCGGAAGACCACTGGGAGCCAGTGCAGCTCGCGCAGGAGCGGTGTTATGTGGGAGCGCCATGTAGCCCCCGTAATTACCCGCGCGGCCGCATTCTGGACCAGTTGGAGCCTCCGGGTGCTCTTCAGGGGGAGCCCCATGTAGAGAGCATTACAGTAGTCCAGGCGAGAGGTGACGAGGGCGTGAGTGACCGTGCACACGGAATCCCGATCAAGAAAGGGGCGCAACTGGCGAATCAGGCGTACCTGATAAAAGGTCCCCCTGGCCACAGCTGTCAGATGTTCCTCTAAGGACAGCTGCGTATCCAGGAGGACTCCCAGATTGCGCGCCCTCTCCACGGGGGCCAAAGACTCGCCCCCGATAGTCAGCGATGGCGTCAGCTGGCTATATCGGGAAACCGGGAGCCACAGCCACTCAGTCTTGGAGGGGTTGAGCTTGAGCTTGTTCCTCCCCATCCAGATCCGTACAGCTTCCAGGCACTGGGACATCACTTCAAGGGCATCGTTGGGGTGGTCTGGGGTGGAGATGTACAGCTGGGTGTCGTCAGCGTACTGATGATATCTCACCCCAAAACCACGGATGATCTCACCCAGCGGCTTCATATAAATGTTGAACAGAAGGGGCGAGAGGACCGACCCTTGTGGCACTCCACAAATGAGAGGCCTCGAGGTCGACCTCTGCCCCCCTGTCAACACAAACTGCGACCGGTCGGAGAGAAAGGAGGAGAACCATCGTAAAACGGTGCCCCCCATCCCCAACTCTTCCAACCGGTGCAGCATGATACCATGGTCGATGGTATCAAAAGCTGCTGAGAGATCTAATAGGACCAGAACAGAGGAACAACCTCTGTCCCGGGCCCTCCAGAGATCATCAACCAATGCGACCAATGCCGTTTCCGTGCTGTGACCAGGCCTGAAACCCGACTGGAACGGATCCAGATAGGACGTTTCCTCCAGGAATTGTGGGAACTGTCGTGCAACCACACTCTCAACAACCTTCGCCACAAAGCGAAGGTTGGAGACAGGACGATAGTTAGCCAATATTGCCGGGTCCAGGGAGGGCTTCTTGAGGAGAGGCCTCACCACCGCCTCCTTCAAGGCGGCAGGGAAGTATCCCTCACTCAACGAAGCGTTAATAATTCCCTGGAGCCAGCCTCGTGTAACCTCCCGGGAAGCCAGTACTAACCAGGAGGGACACGGGTCCAATAAACATGTGGTCGCATTAAGTCTCCCCAAAATCCTGTCTACGTCATCCAGAGTCACAAGGTCAAACTCCTCCCAGATAACACTCTCAAGACTATTCCTCGTCATCCCGCCCGGATCTACCCAGTCAGAGTCCAAGTCCCGTCGGATCTGAGCGATTTTGTCATACAGATATCGTCCGAAATCCTCAGCCCTGCCCTCCAGGGGGTCCTCCCTCACTCCCGATTGAAGCAGGGAGCGGGTCACCCTGAACAGGGCCGCCGGACGATTCTCTGATGACGCAATAAGAGCGGAAAAGTGATTAGACTTTGCCGCTTTTATCGCCACTAGGTAGGCTTTAATATGTAGCCTTACCAGTGTTCGATCAGATTCGGCAAGACTGGCCCTCCAACCGCTCTCTAGGCGTCTTTTCCGGCGCTTCATCTCCCTCAGCTCCTCAGTAAACCAAGGGGCCGTGAGGGATCGGCACCGGGTCAGAGGCCGCAAAGGCACGACTCGGTCTAAGGCCCCGCTAGCGGCCTGATCCCAGGCCGCCACCAGGTCCCCGACCGAGTCGTGTGCCAGAACCTCAGGAAATGGCCCAAGCTCCATCTGGAATCTATCAGAATCCATCAGGCGCCTGGGGCGGACCCATCTTATCGGCTCCGCCTCCCTGCGGCGGGGTGTAGCGGTTTGAAGATCTAGGCGAAGGAGGGAGTGGTCTGACCATGACAAGGGTTCCATGTCTATATCCCCTATAACAGACTCACTCAGCCACTGGCCAGAGACAAGTTCAACCAGACATAAACTAGAGAGTCCTTATAGTCAGTCAGTGAACCCCAAAACCACAATTAATTTTTGTTAGGGTTAAACTGAAGCCTTTCTTCCCCTATCAAGACCTCCAGTGCCTCCAGTTACTGGGAAAAGACTTTGAGATCATCACTTGGTTGACCTAGAGTGGAAATGTATAATTGGCAATCATCAGCTTATTGATGATACTAATTCTCTACTGATGGGGAATTTCACCTAGTGGTGACATATTGTAGAAGTTAATAAGAGTGGAGAAGAGAGACAAGTACCCTGAAATGTCTATAGGCTGGGAGAGATAATTGGAAAATAGATGGGGTCTGGGGAAATAGTGAGAATCTTGGGAAGAGTAGAGAAAATGCAAAGAAGGTAATTTTGCCTACTTTCCCCCCTCAAGAAGGAATTATTGTATGCACTTAAAGGGTCAAAGTGAAAATAGGATGATTTTATTGATATGGATGTAGGGGAAAAAACCTTATGGATATCCCTTTCTCTCAATGAATGAGCTGGATTTGTATTTTTTGGTTCTAGCATCAAAGAATATAATAATTTTGAGCAGAATGTTATAGCTCTATATTTTGGGGGCTCCTTTCTTTTGTTTTTCTAAACAAAAAGCTTGGGAGAAAGGACTAAGCTGTCTTGGTGGTGATGCAGGAGTGAAATTCAGCAGGTTCTGACAGGTTCTGGAGAACCGGTAGCGGAAATTTTGAGTAATTCGGAGAATTGGCAAATACCACCTCTGGCTGGCCCCAGAGTGGGATGGGAATGGAGATTTTGCAATATCCCTCCTCCAGGAGTGGGGAGGGAATGGGGATTTTGCAGTATCCTTCCCTGGAGTGGAGTGGGAATGGAGATTTTGCAGTATCCTTCCCCCGCCATGCCCACCAAGCCACACCCACCAAGCCACACCATGCCCACAGAACCGGTAGTAAAAAAAATTGAATTCCACCACTGTGTGATGATACTTTATATTTACAGTAGAACCAAATAATAACTGATGGATACCTGCATGACACTGTACCTATTTTATGTAGGGGAGGTTTATTTCTGAAACAGGAACATGTTTATACAAATATGCAAATAATTTTATTTTGAGCTGTTTTGAGCATGTAGCTTCATAAATCATTCTAATTTTAGTCTGAAACTAGCACTTTGAATACAAAATGGACTCTTTTTAGTACTTTATTCTAGAAATGTTTCAAAGTTGAAACAGAATCATTCTAAATGTTTTGCTTGAATTCTGAAACATTTCTCAAATGCTGAAAATAGCTGTTCTATATTCTAAAGAAGAATACACTTAAAAGTTTTTGCTTAGAACGTTTCAAAACTGTACATTTTACACATCCCTAATACTTTATAAATATTACAACCTTCCCTAAGTCTTAATTGCTTCCAACAAATTTTTTAAAATTCTAACCATTTGCACAGTTATCCTTTAGGGACTAGAATGAGCTTGACATGATTTAATATGTTAAATAAAAATGACATTAATGGCTGTATCTTTGGTCCAAATCCAACAGGATGGTATTCAATTGTGGTATGTGAAATATCCTACATCTGGGTAGGATAAATCAAATAGGACATATATCTTTTGACTAAGTGTTTCAGAAATAGTACTAATGGATCATCAGCCAATCATGAGTACATAGCTGATCATGTGTGCATGGCAGCTAAATGAGCCAGTGCAATCTTGGGTTATTATTGTGCCATGATTAACAAATGATGCATTCAGGAATAGTTCTTTAATTGCATTTGAAACTCATTTAGCATCATTAGTCCTATTATTAGTCCTGGGCACAACATTTTAAAGGGGACTTGGGGAAGCTGTAGAAATTTCAGAAAAGAACAGCCAAAATGATAAAGTTCTGAAAACTAAGCCAGATGACAAATCATGGCCATCTTAATCTATGATTTACAAACAGAATAACCATGATTTACTTAAAGCACAGGATCTAGGTGTGCATAACATATTAAATAAAAAAAACAAACCCTATTGTGATTTATGAACTCAATCAGTAACTAGGAAGAAAATAGGTATTATATTCTTAGAGCAAATTATTCACAAGTACATTGCTTTAGGTACAGTTTTATTTAGTCATTTAAATCCTACCTATTTTTTCTCATAAATCAGGATTCTTAATCTGCAATCTAGGAACTGACCAATTCAGTATTGCTTTGGTAAGGTGGTTCCATCAAATGAGTGATCCACCCTGATTATAAAATGAAATTTAAATCTCATATGTTGTTCAGAAGCACTTATGACTGGCAAGCATTGTGGCCGAGTAAAGTACAGTCACCATTTGGTTATCTTTCCTTTCTTAATTTAAAAGCATGTTTTTCTTCTATAATTGAAGCATGGGGAAATCCCTCTGGATTGAGGTTTGTCGAAAAGTGTACTGGGGAGGGCAATGAGCTTGCCTTTGAAGGTTCTTTAAGGGACTTAAAATGGAAGCTCTGTTTGAGATTCAGTGGGCCCTCCTGTGGTTGAGGAAAGATCCTGCATTGTGTCCTGAACTAGTCTCAGGAAGATACAGTGGTGATCTCCACAATGGATAGAAATAACACTATAAATTTATTTCTGTTGTATAGTATATGCTAGTGTTTACATGACTAAACTGTTTAGCTTTCTCCGAAATTTTGCTCTTCTCCATTCCTATTCCAGTATATCCATTGGCAACATCACCAGCTGAGGGATCACAAAGCCTTTAATTTTAATTCTTCCATTTCCTTTGCTTTGATAACATCAGTTGTCACATTTTATGCTTCTCTCTCTCTCTCGAAAATGTGTGCCACAATCTCTCTCTTTCAACTTTGTGTTTAAATTGCAAACTTCATGGAAGTAAGGACATCTGTACCGCCAATGCTATTTTGAGTGCCTCTACACAGATGAGTGATTTATAATTATTTTAAAATGAGAGCCTGTATTTTGTCACAATATAGCTACTACAGAACTACAGCTGAAGACAATCCCTTTGAATTCAACAGTATAGATCTTTTACAGCATCAGCATGGGATGAATGGGATAAATACCCAGTAAGATGATTAGAATAAGTTCAGAGAAGAACAACAGTGATGATCAGGAGACTAGAAACTAGAGACTGGGGACTTTTGCCCTTAAGAAGATTGAACGAAGGTATGATAAAGCTCTTTAGCCACTTGGAGAAATATCCCATAAAATAGGATCAAAATCAGTTCTATATCATCTCAAAGGGCCATTTTAAATTAGATAAAATTACATTGAAGAAAAAGACAGATTCTTAGTTAAACACTAAAGAAAGCTTTCTTAACAGCAGGAACGGTTTCGGAAGGTGCCCAAAGCTTCCCTTTTTTCTAGAGGTCAAACAAAGCTGGACAGCTACTTGTCACTGATACTTTAGTTTGAATTCTTGAACAAATCAAGAGGTTGAACATGATGACCTGAATGACCTTCCAACTTTCTAATTCTATGATGATAGGTCTATACAAACTTAAAGAGTTCACTTTATGGCAAATAACTTAAAATGAAAAATGCCATCAATAAATTTTCATACAGTTATTGTATCATATGATAAGACTATTTCAGACTAGGCAGAATTAATTGCTGTGAAATTATAAAATAAACAAATCAGCTTTTATACTTAGCAATTTTTTATCATGTAAACATTTCCTTCTTAAGTGGCTAACTAAAATTATAGTGATCTCACTTTGTTTCTGTCCTTGCAAGTTGACCTGAAACTGATATTTTAAAAAATCTAATCTTTTCTGTATTTTTAAAAAATGTTTACACTTGAGCCTTCAACCTAATTTTGAAGGGATAAGCACCTCTTGAACAGAGAACAAGTCAGTTCCACAAAAATGTGGTTAGCATTTCACTGTAGACAATAATTCTGTTCAAGGCTTTGAAAATGATTCTATAAAATAAATTTATAATTTCATTTGTTTATTGCAAGTAAATTAGTTCTATTAAATTTTCCTAGTTTCCCTGCTTTTGTAAAATTTAGATCCATAAATTAATTATATTGTTTGAAACGGCATTTTTGCTTATCTCCTTTTCTTCTTTCACTTTTGGAACTAATATAAATATATATCTGGATTCTTCAGTGCTGTCATTCCCACGTGCAATGCTATATGCTAGCATTTAGGATATAGGTATGCCATCCAAAGGAGTTTAGGTATTGGTCTCTTCCAGTGGTGGTATTCACTTACCTTCGCTACCAGTTCGCAAATGTGAGCGCGCTCGCGCGGGCACTCGCTTCACTTGCATGCACCACCTCTGCACATGCACAGAGCATCAAAAACAGGATGTGATGACATCCGGGCAGGTGGGCAGAGCCTCCCGCAGCCACCACTACCGATTCTCCTGAACCGGATAGAACCGGCTGAATAGCAGCACTGATCTCTTCTAATTTTCAAATACCAGTTTAAGAAAATGATGCTTTAAAACAGGGGTGTCAAACTCGATTTCATTGAGGGCTGCATCAGGGTTGTGTTTGACCTTGGGGGTGTGTGGCCAGGGTCGGCATGGCCAACTTGATGTCACTCGCCTGTGGCAGCCTGAGCACTCTGTCAGCGAAAACAGGCTCCTGAGCTCCATTTTCGGCTGGGACAGCCTCCTGCAACCCTCTGCCAGTGAAAACGGAGCTGCCGAGCTCTGTTTTTGCTGGCAAAGGGACTGCAGGCTGGTCCTTCGCTGTTTCCAGGCAGCCCTGTGGGCCAGATCTAAGCACTCCACAGGCCGGCGCCGGGCCTTGAATTTGATACCCCTGCTTTAAAACAACTTTTTCACAAAGTCTAGCCAAGATAAATTGGTCCCTGAGGGAGAAAATCCACATTGTGCCCCCTTGTGGAAAGAAATAAAACTGAATAACTGGCAAGTTTGCTGATGTTTCCAGGAATTTCAAAATCTCTTTTCTGAAGCCAATGATAATATTTACTTACGTTCAATTGTCCAACAGTATAAGCAAAATTATTATTTTGATTTGCAAATATAAATGATCTTTGAAACAAAGAAAACTTATAGAGATGGTTTAACATAGCAGAACTAATAGTAACATTGTTTTTCCTTCTATCTTTTACAATATCTAGGAGAACTCAAAAGGTTTTTTACATTTTTGTGTTCATTTGGTTGACTGTAATAAAGGTTTGGCTAAATGAGATGGCAGCTCTAGCCAACTTTGCCTGATTTTGAGAAGCTGAATAAGTTCAATCCTGAGCAGAACATGGATGGGAGACCACCAGGAAAATCTCAGAAATATCTGCTAGATTTTGAAGTTAAAATATATGCCCTGAAGAAAGACAAATTACAAAACACAAGAATGGATATGTCATGATCAGGAGATGAGTTGAATTTTAATAAAATTATCACTTACACATAGATTTTGAAGTTTTCCCGATGACAATAGCTCTTAGTTGCATAATATCAGACTTTAAGAAGAAATGGAAACTGGTGAAAAAGGAATTATCTTTAAAAAGTAATCCAATGGCAAGAGGAAAAAAAGAGAATGACAAGAAATGTAGAATGAAGGCCTGATAAGCAATAATCTACACTCAGTGATAGAATGGTTGTGATGAGATCATGGAATAGATTATTTAGTGGCGAAGACAAACATACTAAACAAGCATGTGAGAACTTGACTGATGCAGGTGTTAGTCGATGTAGTGGTTTGTGGATAAGGGCATTGTGTCTATTATTAAATACAGGGGTACTGGATGTCTTCAAAACGAAGCCAGAAATCTGCCATGTATGTCAATCACAGGAATTGCTGCCAAATTGTCAGCACAGGATGTTCAGGAGGGATTTGCAATATACACTGGAGTGCAAATAATTTTATCCTTCTTTGAGTTGATAGTTTTGCCTTTTCTAGCAGCAGCTGTCCAGGCAACTTCCCTTGAAGCAGGTACTGCCATATGACATAGAATTTTTATACATAACCCTAAACCCATCCACCCACTCACATTATAGCATTGTCAAAAATGGGATGGTTTCTTTCTTGCTTTCTAGTTCCAATGCCATTTCAGATCTCTGTGTGTATATAAATATGTGTATATGAGAAGAAGACTGATGTATTGGATAATGTAACAGTAGAATATTTTTAGATAGGTACTATAGAGTGATAAATAAAAGCAGGAGAAATCAGACTTACAACAAACTTGCACAAAAGAAAGAACATATTTTTTGTCATTTATACTGGATTGGGTTAAAACCCTCTGTCTGCCATTGCAATTATTGATCCTTCCTTCGGGGCATCCAGATGCTGAACTAATACAGTATTCCCATAAATATCTCTATTACTTCTAGATTTGCATCCTTGGAAAGAGCAGTTCACTAAATGGCCAAAGACATAATGGTTATCAAGCTATTGCAAACTCTTGAAAATATTAAGAAAGCGTGAGACTGAAAAAAGCATATGATAACCTTTATTTGGCCTCTGTAGAAGATTTTGATTAAATACATCCCTGATAAAAACTTAAATAAAAGAAAACACATATGGAAAATTGAAGCCTAAGGTGATTGTGGGAAATTTGTGGTGGGTGGGGGTGTGTTTGGGGCAGTGGTTGGGTTCAAATAATTTAACAACCGGTTCTCTGCCCTAATGATTTCTTCCAACAACCAGTTAACCAAACTGTTCAGAAAGTTAACAACTGGTTCTCCCGAAGTGGTACGAACTGGCTGAATCCCATCATTGGTTTTGGGATTGTTATGTGTGTTGGGCCTGGTCTTTGGGTGTTATGTGATTTTCATGGTATAGGTATACTGTTATATACATACAATGACAATAAAGTTATAATAATAATTGAACTATATATATAAAAAAGAATTTGTGGGTTTATAATATTCAGATGCTGAATAGACATTTTTCTAATGTCTAATTATATAGACAACTACCAAATGAGGGTGAGATAATGATGACTATATTGGTAAGTTTAAAAAGAGAGGAAATAGTCCAGCTAGGGTAATATTAGCTTGGGAAATTGTGGGATGGTTACTTCTTCCCAAATTAGTGGGAGGAAATTGAACCAATCAAGAAAAAACAATTTTAATTTTCACCAAGAGATTTCTTATTTACAATATAAAAGCTACCATGTCAGGTCCACCATCTTCAGCTTGGTGTCTTGCTGGAGTCCTGCCATCAAAGGACTGGAGGGGGGGGAGAGGATGGGGGGGACGACAAATGGGCAATAAACCAGTATGCATTTTTTGTGGGAATTTGAGAAGGGGAATGATAGGTGAACAAAAGCAGATCAACATGGAACCGGTTCATCCCAGGCATCTTCAAGGTTGTTTGCCCTGAGTGTGGAAAATTACCAGTCCAAACACCACAGTGTTCCCAAAACATCCTGGTGGCCTTGCATTGGTTGGGGTCAGACTGGTTATGAGGAGAGGGATGGGAATGAAGGAAATAGTTTTGTATTGATGTGCGGGAAACTCAGATTCTGCCTGACTTTACTGCAATCAGCACCTCTTAGTAAAAGTACCTTTCACTTCAACCAAATGGAATTGAGGGTTTTTCTTCCCTAAGGGATCAGACTGGGGCAGGTCTGACACACCATCTCCTATATACTTTATCATACATTATAATAAAAAAATAATCAACAGATAAAACTTTAGGTATTAGCCTGTAGATTTTTCAAGATGGCTCACAAGAGACAATAATATTTTTAAGTTTTACATATTTTTTTATTATTCTTTGTTTTGTTATATTTCTCTTACTCTTTCTTATTGTTTTTCCAAAAACATTGCTGGCTTGTGCTGTTTTTTATTTTCAAATTGTATTTTATGGCTTTATTATTATTTTTTACTTGTAAACCATCCAGTGAACATTTGTTCTTGTATGGTACAATGAATAACTATACTTTTAATAACAGTAATTTCAATTAATCATATATATATAAGGCAATACAAATGCGATGATTATCTACTGAGTAGCTCATAAAAAACTTAATTTCATTCTCTCTTCCAAATGAACTGAATCATTAAATGTTGTGACACAATTGAATTTGAGATAGGCCTATATAGCACTTAAGACTTATATACCACCTCATAGTGCTTTACAACATTCTCTGAGCAGTTTACAAATGTCAGCATATTACTCCTAATAATCTAGGTCCTCATTTTACTGACCCTGGAAGGATGGAAGGCTGAATCAGGATTGAACTCCTGGCTGTGGGCAGAGTTAACTTGCAATACTGCACTCTAACCACTGCAGCAGCATGGCTCCCAATCAGTTTTCTACAATCTTTCAGTTAGAAATAAAATGAATTTAAAGGTTAAATCTTAAAAACATTGATATAAATTCATCTATTCTAATATTTACTAAATGTAACATGAACCAAATTAATTGTGAAACACTTTTCTTTCTCTTCATATTTGTATGAACAGGGTATATAATTGTTCTGAATCATCTGTGAAATATTCCAATATTTTGAACTTGATTACACTGCAGGAAATTTTGCAAATTTCACTATCAGCTATTTAATCAGAGCTAAGGCAAATTAATAATGATCCATTGTGCATTTTTCTCCAATTCTTTCATAATAACCTTTTACCTTTCATTGGTGTCACTATAATCCTCCATATGTGAGTCACCATGTGATTAAAAAGAAGAGGGCTGTGTTCCTAATGATTTACTCTAAAGAAAGCACGAAGTTTCAGTGCAATGCTATGTCAATGTTTTTAGGAGAAAGTAGTTTAGCCATAGTACTTAAGGCACCAGGCTAGAAACCAGGAGGCTGTGAGTTCAAGTGTTGCCTTAACCATGAAACCTAGCTGGGTGACTTTGGGCCAGTCACTCTCCATCAGCCCAAATCATTTCATAGAATTGTTGTTGAAAATAGGAGGAAAAAGATGTGTTGGATATTTGTAAAAAGAGTAAATATGGAATGCAATTAAATAAATAAACCATGCAGACAACAATTAAAGTAAGCATTCTCAAGTATGCTTACTTTAATAATATATCACTTTTGTAGCATTCAGTATTTCGTCTCCACATTAATGGAAAACATTATATAATTTCAGACAATTCATTTTATCCTATGATTTCTTTAAGTTTGCAAATGTACTATTAAACTTCATCATATTCATGTATTTCTCAATGATCTGTTGAAAAACAAAAATATACTTTACAGACTCCCTGCCCAGAATAAAGTTGCATTATAGACCTTAAAAGTTGCTCATTATCAGTTTTCAGTGTTTCAGTTTGTACAGTGCTAAACACTTTCCTAGATATATGCAACAAATTAATATTGTATAGTTTTTGAATATATTTTTATTATGTTTCTCCTGTTTTAGTGAATAATCAGCAACTTCCATAGAAACTCACCACTTTGATCAGAATGATGAAAGCAGCATTGCAACATAGTGCTGCAAATTCTATCCCTTTGTGGGTGGGGTGTAGTGTCAGTCTGCTCTGGACATCAGCCTGACTCCTACGGTACCCCACCCACAGAAACCACTATGAACAAAGATTCTTCCAATTGCTAGTCATAATTGCAGTCTTCACACGCACATTAAGCAAGTCCCATAGCCACTCCACTGTACTGAATAGACAAATTATTCATAATGGTAATGGCAGAGCTGAATTCATAGAATGAAAATGAGCCAATTTCTCTACCACAAGTCCTCTGGGTAGACATATCTTGATTTTTTTCTCCTTGATTTTCAAAATATTAAGCCTTATAGAGGCATAATTAGTTCTCACTGCCATCATCTATCTATCTTTTAAGGAATGAAAAGAGTACAAACAAAGCTCAGTATTATTCCAATATGTTCTTGTATGCATCCCACCAATTAGTAGTACCAGTAGTAGTAATGTACTGAGATATTCAGGATATAAGATACAGACAGACAGACATCGATGCAGCCTGCTGGGGAGGTACAAAGAGAGACTTTATCCCTGTATTGTTTGCAGTCTAATAGTAAACTTCATTTTCTTTGGGAAAAAAGGCTGAATCATACAGGCCTTTGTTATGGTTTAATAGGATTAATTGTTCTGTCAGAAGATGAACTAAAACTATAGAAAAATAGATATGATGTATCTATAGTTTGATCCAATCAAAAGAGACACAGCAATGAATCCAATGAACAATTTTTTTTTGTTAGTAAAATGTTAATTACATTCTTTTCTTCTTTCTCATCAGAAGCATTTCCACTTAGACAATAAAAGTTAATCCTTATATTTGGTGTGCTGACATTTTGGCCAATTAGAATAAGAAAAGAATAGAGCTGAACATAGTAAGATTATTTATTTTCACTTGAATGGACTTTTTATTGTTTTTTGTAATTCGGGCTAATCAAGTAGTTATTTTACTATTTCCCATAGATATAATTTGGTTGCGATCCTGGGGGAGTATATCCTGTTACAGTCAATGACTGTATCATTTGCACTGTATGTGAACTCACAGTTAACTGCAGCATACTGTAAATTGTGTTGGGATTCTTAAGCTTCTAAATATATTAAAATAATATTTAGTCCTCCAAGACAATGTTACATGGGATCCCTTGTATTCTGGAGTTTAAGAATGAGGCTCATTCTGGGGTGGTGGGAGATGGTGAAAAAAAAAACGTTCAGCTTTCGACAGGGTTATTTCAGCACCCGTATCAGTGTGCCAGCCTGGAAAATCACGAGGACAGCTGAATGGTTTTCTTCAGAGTGCCGTATTTTTAGAACCCGTTCTCAAAGGACCCAGAAGAGCTAAACGTCAAGTACAGTCTGTGTGGATGGGGCGGCAGTCATGCCTGGAAAGATGCACTTGACACGTGGCCAGAGTCACTTGGGGAAACTCTGCAACTGACAAGCGATGAGAAGCTGCGATGAGGCGCTGCCGCCTTGCCCTGCGGAAGGGAGGAAGACGAGGGCGATTCCCGCCGTCATCGCGGACTGAGAGCCACCATCACCCGCTCTTCCGCCCACCTTCACCCTCCTCGCTCCTCGGACCAGACTCAAACGCCGTCCGACGACAGCTCCGCCTCTCCGCCAGACAGAGCGAAGCTCCACCTCCGTCAGCCCAAAGCGGAGGAAAGGAGGCCGGGCGGCGCGCCTCCCTTTCGCGGCTTCGGCCGCCCTTCTTTCCTTCCCTGTCTCCCCGCCCTACTCCTGGCGGCGCCTTTCCTTGCTTGACAAGGAGCGGCGGAACGAGTCGGGCCGGAGCGAGCGGGGAGGGCGGGGGCAGCCCGTGATTTGGAGATGGCTGTGGGGAGGCCGCGTTGAGGCTGGAGTCGTCGCTCCCTGGAGGGACGTGACCTCTGCCGCGATGCTGAGGAGGATTTTACAGAGGGTAAGGGGGGCAGCGGCGGCGGCGTGCCGGCCTCCGTGTTGCAGCGCCTGGGTTGGCTGCCTGAGGCGCCGCGGCACTTCCTGCAGCCGGCCCAGCACCCGAGTGGCCGCTTTGACACCCAGCTGCCTGCCTGACTTCCCTCAGGCCTTTGGGGCTGGCCGCTCCCTCTCTTCCCAGTCAGCAGCAGCAGCGACTACCCTGCTTTCTGGCCCTTCTCCGTTAGGCCCCCTTTTTCCCCCCTGGCTCTTCGTGGCCGAGGGTGGGAGAGAAGCCTGGCTGGGAGCAATAGGGTCTCTCGGGGACGGGAAGGCTAGACTGGTGTCGAAGGAGAGGCGTGGAGTTGCGGATGGAGGGCGGGCGGCATTAGGCTTCCCTCCCGTGGGATCGTCCATAAACTGGGGCTAGAGAGGCGGGCGGGCGGGAGAAGTTGTGGGACTCCATCTTGGATAGGGGAAAACGGGGAGAGGGAAAGGAAGATTGGAACAGAGAGACTTTATCGTCTGTCGAGGATGCGGACTCTGAATGTTGCTCCAAGGCCTGGCAGAGTTGACTGTCGTTGGGCTGTTTCTGTTGAGGGTGTTGGCCGTTCCTGCGTTTTGTTTGATGAGACTGGTGGCTATATGAATTAGACAGACAGACAGACAGACATTCATTCAACACAGCAGCGGATCGGAGCCCTGTACAATTGTAGGCGCTACAATTGGACATTTGGTTCACGTAACTTCTGGTATTGCACGTCTTCCCTGTGATGGTCCTTTTCACATTGACGTTGATGACAAAACCTGTCGCTTTTAACAATAGATGGATTTTAAAGTCCTTTTGCTGCTGTATTGAAATAGGCAGCAGGGAAGGTGAAAAGGGGGGGAGGGGGAGGGGAAATAAAGATAAGGAGTGTTGCAAATTTTCATACAGAATGGAAGATGGAGTGGATGGGATTTGTGAAATTGGATATGTAAACAATGCCTAGGGGCTGTATTGTTATAGTTGGACTTCTGGGAAGATAGAACTTAGATGTGTGGATACTCATGCTCTCTGTCTTGTCCCTTAAAAGATTACACAGCTGAAACACTTCCTTACCATATAATCCAGAGTTTCTCAACCTTGGCAGTTTGAAGACGTGTAGACTTCAATTCCCAGAATTCCCCAGCCAGCGTTGCTGGCTGGGGAATTCTGGGAGTTGAAGTCCACACGTCTTCAAACTGCCAAGGTTGAGAAACTCTGAAATCAGAACATCAGTTTTTGAAATTCTGTAAGTATGCACTCTGTTCAATAGGGAAATTTATAGGCATCCTCAGAAAGCCAGGTGGATGGAGTGCAAGTTGTAACTTAACAACACAAACCCTAATTTACATGAGTTTCAGTGTCTGATGCAAGTACCTAAACACAAAATTTGCTTGTTAAGTCACAATGCAAGTTTTGTCGGGTTACACCCCTTCTCCTTTTAACTTTCTCTGTTTATGGATCCCTGCGTGAAGATTCTTCTAGAATCGAGTGAGAAAGAAGTTACTTCTGTTGTGTAGCTATTAATGCTCCTCCCTTTTTGAGAACTGCCAATGCAGATGGCATGATTCATATTCCTGTATATTTCCAGAATATGAACTTGTATTAGGATTCTTTGATTTGCATTATTTGCACTTTGTGTCTTATCATTTGTCATCTACTGTCTTATCACCAGTCAGAAACATTGATAAACATTGAGAAGCAAGAAATGTCACAGAAGAGTGTGTGAGAGAGAAAGAGTGTGTGTGTAAGATCTTATAATTTCACTTTTTGGTCATCTGTAGTTTCATAGATCCAAACAGAAGAATAAATATTGTATTTCTATGTTGTCAAATATCTTCCTGGTGAATCATATTTGCCCCTGTATTGTAATTGTTTTTGGTGCTTATATTTATTTTATTTTTTTCATATCTTGATAACTGTTTTATTTGATATATATACTATTCCATTTATAGTAACTGGTGAGTTTACTCACTCGCTTAATAATCTGGTGATCTATGGTACTAATAAAATCACTCATACAATACAGGTAGCCCTCACTATCACTTTTTCTGTTATGAAAGTTATGATGGTGCTGAATGAGGAGACTAATGGACAGTCCTTGAAGTTGTAGCCTACAGAGTCCCTGTAGTAATGTGATCGCAATTGAAGCACTTGGCAATCAGCCTGCAGTTACGATACTTGCAGAATCCAATGGTCATGTGATACCATGTACAACCTTTGCTGCCGTCTTCTAACAAGCAAAGTCAATGGGAAACTGGCAGAAGATCACAAATAGTGATTACATGATGTCATGTCTAATGGCTGTGACAATTCGCCTAATGCCTGCAACTGGAACTACCGTCATAAGTCAATGAGGTCATAGGATATTGCGCTTAGCAGAAGAGTTCCTGGTCCCATCTTTATCCAAAGATTACCTATAACATAAAAAAATGTCTAGCATAAAATTTAATGTGTACTTAACAGTACCTAGATATTTTAATGTATATTTCCTGTATAAAGATTATGTTCCAATGGCAATTTCTTTCATATTGGTATTTTCAGTTAAAGAATTTTTGATAATAGAGCTAGAAAAGTTCTGTACTAGTGACCAAAGTTATTAGAATTGTTATTAGAAAATAATACTTAACTTCACAGACATTCAAGAGTATAAAGTCCCATTGTATTCATACTCTGTTTGGGTATTGAAATTAAGATTAAGAAAGGATTATTTCTCTTCTGATAGCAATAAGATTTATATACTGTTTCACAGTGCTTTACAGCCCTCTCTAAGTGGTTTACAGAGTCAGCACATTGCCTCCAACAATCTGGGTTCTCATTTTAACCACCTCAGAAGAATGAATAGGGTCAACAAAGGAACAAATTGTAATTCAGAATGTATTTTAATATTGCTGTCTAAACTTGGATTTCCCACTTTTGCAGCCACTTTATGACTAATGAACTGTGGTGGCGCAGTGGTTAGAATGCAGAATTGCAGGCTAACTCTGCCCATAGCCATGAGTTTAATCCTGATCGGCTCAAGGTTGACTCATTCTTTCATCCTTCCAAGGTTAGTAAAATGAGGACCCAGATTGTTGGGAGCAATGTGCTGAAATTGAGAGAGTGCTGTAAAAGTCTATGGAGCAGTATATACACCTAAGTGCTACTAGGTTGGCAATACAGATATAGCATTCCCATAAGTATTAATAAAGTGAACTTAATAAAAATGGGATGGACTTATTTTGACAAGGCCTTTTTCATTCATTTAATTATCAAGTAATTTATGAAGATACCCTACTCCATGGCAAGTCTGGGTGGAATACAATATTTAAAAACGGATTAGAAGAATAAAAAACAACAACTAAAGAGACAATATGGAGTTCAAAACAACACATTCTGTTACACAAAACATTTCCCCAATCTGGGTGTGATCCACCCTATTCCATGTCATGGGGGAAAACTGGTTTAAAGTGTTTTTTTAAAAAAAATAAGATCAGATTAGAAGCTTTTGAGAGGTTATTCCATAGGGCAGATAGGATGATAGAGAAGGCCTACTTGTTGGGCCCAGTCAGATGACATTGTTTAATCAATGGGACCTAAAGTATATGAATAATCTGTACAACATGGACAGAACCTACAAGAGATGATTCCTCATAGCAGTCTGAACAGAAATTGTTCTTAACAAATCTCTGCTGGTTTTTAGTAATTACTGCATTGTTTTCAAGGGGCTTACAAATTAATCTTGTTATCTTTTCTAAATTTCCCAGACAGTGTTTTGACAGGTCTGTGGTTTCTTGAATCCTCCCTTCCCACCTTCTGAAGTTAGGGGCAATATTTCCTTTTATTTAGTCATCTGGCATATCAGCTATTCTCCAGGATTTCTCGAAGATAATACATAAAAGTTCAAACCATCAGCAAATTCATTTGAACCTGGAAGTGTAAATCTTTTGAAACTAAATATATATTCCGTGACATATTTCTATGACTCAAGCTTCAATCCTGACCTTTCATCCTTTTCTTCATATTTACATGGTGAAATATATTCTTGTTGAAGGAGGCTTGGTCTTCACATTTTCATAGAACTTTTTATATAGCCATATTGACCATTTCTGCTGTTCTCCATTTTCTCATTAGACTTCTTTATAATTGTACTTTTAGTTTTTCCTTTTAAAACCCATCCATTTAGGAATTTTCCATTATTTCTTCTTCCATGGAATCTTTGTAATTGTTTTTTTTAATTAATTAAAATAAAACTTTCTTGAAGACTCAGATATTCATTTACCTTACAGACATTCCTCTACTTACAGACAGGTTACACTCTGAAAGGCTATTCAAAGTCCAGTTTGTTTGTAAGACCAAACAAGCATAAAAATATGAGTGGTGTTCTTATGTTACATAAATGAAAGTGAGCAGTATATGTGCAGATCAGCGAACAGTATGTGAACAGAAGGCAAGAGAAGGTCCTGTACATATATGGTGCACAGTAAACTAACCTTTTCCTACCTTCTCCCCCAACTTCTGGGACCTAGTTGGGAGTTGCGGATGTTTGTTTATATCGATGAAAGTTCATACAGTAATTTGAAAGTTTATAGGTCAGCTTTATTTTCTGTTAATTGATTGCTAAAATATAAACTATATTATATCTGAGAATATCACAAATTGAGCAGATAAGTAGAAGATCTGAAGGTTGATTTTTTTTTAAAAGTTCAATTTTCAGTATATGTATTTAAAAATGCAACTTGGAGTATTTAGATAAGCAAGTAGTCAAAGTTGTTGTCTTAAACCTATGATTCACACTGTATGGTATATCTGTACATTCACATTACATATAGAATTATCCTGTAGGGAAATATATGTGAAGAGAAGCAGTTACTGGTAGTGAATATTTTTGTTGTATGCCTTCTTTAAATAAAATTTTAGCAACTCTGCCTCAAGAAAGTTATTTTATTTGGCTTCTTCTATGCAAACTAACTGTCACTACATTGCTACTGTCTACACCTGTGAATAATCCTAATCAGAGAAGAATCCATGGGAATAAATTTACTGCTGCCAGTAGTCCCTAGAGCAAGGCAATTTGACTGTGATAATATATTATATTTTCTCTTTTTTTCAGACTCCAGGCAGGGTTGGATCCCAGAGCTCTGAATCGGATTCATCTGCAGTTCCTGGAAATGCAGTGGATATCAACAATGAGAGTACTTCAGAGGTACTATCTTGCAAGAATGTATGAGTTTATTATTTCAGAATATAATTCAAGTGGTTTTGTAATCTTACAATATTGCATAAATATTGATTTGTATGGCATTTAATCCTGCATTTGACATATTTACTTTGTAACTAGTTTTTGGCAGATTAAGCCTGAAAGCTAGAAGTAGAAAAAACCAAAATGAAATACTTTTTTACATAACAGATGTCAGAAAATTTTGTATATTTTCAGCATCAAATGTCTGTCTTCTGGTCTGAAGTAATGCAAAGTGTCTGGAAACTATATAGATTGGCTAGAATAAATAAAATTAAACAGAACATCTGAGCAAGATTGCCAAGTTTAATGGCATATATAGCAAAAAATAGAGATACCCATTATGATACACAGGATGATACTCTAGAAAAAAATAATTGGTCTTTAAAATAAATAATCTGACCATTGATAGCAATGTTGCCAAAAACATGTATGCTTTCCCCGTCTGCTTATAACAGTAGTGAAAAAAATAATATTTTAACTATTAAGCTGCTTCACAAAGGCAGTCACCTGAGAAACATCTCACCTTGAAGTATTAGTGTATCCATGGCTTTTGAAAAACTCAGCTTCTTCAGAAACTATCTCTGATGGTATATTTGTGTTTGCCTGCATAGCCATTTCAATAGTAGATTGCATTTTTATATTACCCATTTATTTTACTTATTATTTACTCTAAGTTGATTCCAGACATTATTGTCTATAAAAAGGAAGGATTTTTCTATTGTATTTTTGTTTCATAAAAGGGGGTTTGGCACAAATAATAAACTTTATTACGGTCACAGACCAGCAATAGACAAAATTATCACTGTTTACAATAGTGTTAAAAGATATTACTACTACTATTAATAAAATACATGGTATCAAACTGTATGGCTCTTACCCTTGGTTACATGATGGGAGAGTGTGTAAGTATGAGTGTAAATATAGATTCTCTAAAAATTGTTAGAGATATCTACAAGAAATTTGTGCAGTAAACATCTTTAATTCTGTAATTAAATTTTCTTTGTGGTTTTTGCAGCTGCACATAATTTTGCTACTGCACCTGTGATAGCCTGGTTTAAATCCTGGAGGAGATAGTCTACATAAAAATTGTCTATTCTCCCTGGTAATCTCTCTAATAAGGGGAGAATATGCATTGACCTAAAAACTCTGTATAACTCACAGTGCAATAAACATGTGTGATATCTTCGACTTCTCCTTTGCCACATATACTTACTCGTTCCGCTAATGGGGTCTTATTATACCTGCCTTGGAGGAGTGCTGAGGGGAGGATGATAAATCTGGCTCTGAAGAATGCTATTCTATGTTTTGGGAAGATCAGGTCCTCTAAATATCTTGATGGTTTGGGAAGATCAGGTCCTCTAAATATCTTGATGGTTCTCACATCCCCTGATTAATTCTGTTCCTACTATGGAGATGCAACTTATTTATTTCTGAATGGAACTCCATGTCTTTTATTCTATTAATGACTACTTGCTTAGCTTGGTCAAAGCCTAGGGATATTGAAAATGCCGGGGAGAACCCATAAGAGCCCAGCTTGTGGTCTATCGTCTGTTTCCAGGGGGAGGGAAAGTTATCTGACAACACTAAAGATGTCAATCCCTCTGGGAAGAAATGAATTTTTAGCCAATAAATAATCATCAACCAATCAAGGAGAGAAGCAACCTGGAACGATCAGTTGGATTGTCAAACTGTTAGAAGTTGTTTTCAGGTTCAATGTATACTTTACAATCTTATAAAGTCTGTAAGATTGTAAGTTTACCTTTTAACGATATAGCTACAAATAATTGTAAAACTATTCAGAAATATATTTTTAAATAATTTGATGCAGAATAGCCAACACTTTCTGAAATGGAAAAATAAATACAGTTTGGCTATACAGAGTACATTAGTTTACCCATATTTTCTTGCTTTTGTTGGGCTGCATGTCTCATGGTATCTGTCTTAAACAGTTTTTAGATTAATTAAGAAAATTTAAAAATATTTGAAACATTAGAATAAATTAATATTATTTTAAATGGTGGTACTTATTATAAAATATATCTACTATATTTAGTTTACTTACCATTTTAAATTATTACCTAAAACAATTGTTTCAGGAAGCTTCTCCTGTCCAGTGTGTATAAAAAGGGTAACAGCACTTAATAATGTCTGAATAGTACCAGAATGAAAATATTGGGATAGGCAAAAAAGAAGACAGACGTTTCATGAACTGCCTTGCACTGCTGTGGAATTTATTTGGTTCTGGGATGCTGCTCCTTTCTGGTTGCTTGTGTCAGTCATGTATGATCATACCCAGACACATAGAGTTCAAACAAGCTACTTTATTTTCTGTACCAATTTCATAGGATTCTTCCCATTTTGGCCTGGGAAAGACTAGATAAAGGCTCAGAGACATTTGGGAGGTCAGACCTTGCTCTCTTGTATATCTGTATATCTTGTGTATACGTGTATCCATGCTAATTCCCCATTTGATACCTCCTCCTGACTGGGACTGTTGGTCTCCAA
Source organism: Ptyas mucosa (assembly GCA_012654045.1). Lineage (NCBI taxonomy): Eukaryota > Metazoa > Chordata > Lepidosauria > Squamata > Colubridae > Ptyas > Ptyas mucosa. The sequence goes on from WNWU01013802.1 coordinate 14,336,183, forward strand.
CAGCTTGATTTTAAGTTTAGCTTTTATGAAAAGTATCTATGATAGGAACATATAAGGTGATAGTTCTCTCTGTCATAAGAGAGTGAATGCTAAATTGTGTATAGACTGTTAGCATCTTGTATTCTTTCTTGTTCTTGCTGTATTATGTGGAATGGATGTAGTTTGAAAAGTTGGCCTTTAAAAATAGAATATAATTTATTATTTTGTTTATATAAAACTCAGCTTGATATAATGATTTTCTTCTTACTTATTTGCACTTACGTTTTTGAATATCTGTAGTATTAGCAATAGTTTGTGTAATATATAAAATGATTTCTTTTTTGCAAATAGCATTCCAAATTTGTTTGAAATTGTTTAAAACAATACTTTTTTAGAATAAAAACAGCTGGAATAGTCACAAAATTCTGCTATATGTAATACTATATATAGTATATTTATATACCGGTATTAGGTTAGTACATAAAATCAAGCTTTGCTTGAGATATTTGAGTTGAGGGTAGAGATATTGCTAATTGACAAAGTTACATATGGAAACATTTCCTTTAAGCATTAAAATAAAGTATAATTAATAAATATAAATGTTATAGTTTATATTGGTTGCCTTTATATATTGAGGGTTTTACATTATTTTGAATTGTATTGAAGGTACAAATCTCCAAAATTAAATAATACGAAATAAACTTTACTGAATGGAGAGGAACTTAATTCTGTATTACTTTTTAATCATGCTGCAAAAACAAAAACAAAAAAACCTCTCACTATATTTGAGTTGATTATTTCTCTTGAAGATTGGTTTATTTGTCTATCTTTGTAGTCTTCTGTTTCTGTTAATAAAAATAAATTAATGGGGAGACCAATTAAACAGATTTTCATATTTCAAATGTAATTATGATGTAGCTTATAAGATTATTTAGTCATGTGCCAGATTGAATTGCAATTTTTATAAAAAATAAAATGTATACCCTTTCTCTTAAAAGATTAGTTCATTGCTAAATGTGGAAATATTGAAGTTAAGTACTTTAAGTACTTACTTCACACATTATTAACATTTATGTAATAGTTCTGTTTATCATATACCTTGGATTGGTTCATTTGAAAAAAAATATTTGAAAAAATATAAGCAGATTCTTTGGAAAAAATATAGCTTGATTTTACTTCTGTGCAAGGTAGAACTATATAAAATCATACCTCATGCTCTTTATTATTTATTTATTTATTTATTTATTCATTCATTCATTCATTCATTTATTTAAAATTTATATGCTGCCCTTCTCCTGAAGGACTTGAGGCTGCTCACAAGTATAAAATGACAATAAAAACAATATCACTAAATAGCATTAAAAGTCCAATTTAAAATCCCACAGTTAACTAAAAAAACCGACCAGATCAGGTAATTTGAGTAAAAAGCCAGGTCTTGAGATCTTTGCGGAAGGAATGGAGATCAGGGGCTGTCCGGAGCTCGGTGGGTAATTCATTCCAGAGGGTCGGCACAGCCACCAAGAACGCCCTCAATCTGGAGGCCACCGGCCGACATTGTCTGGCCGATGGCACCCAGAGGAGGGAAGCCCTGTATGACCGCACTGGGTGGTGGGAGGCCGGTATGAGGTGGTCCCACAAGTACCCCGTGCCCGTGCCATGTAGGGCTTTATAGGCGAGGGCCAGCACCTTGAAGCAGATCTGAAAGGCCACCGACAGCCAGTGCAGCTCGCGCAGGAGAGGTGTTACATGGGAGTAACGAGAAGCTCCCGTAACAACCCGCGCGGCACAACAACCAGCTGGAGCCTCCGAATGCACCCAAAGTGCAGCCCCATGTAGAGGGCATTACAGTAATCCAAACAGAGATAATGAGAGCTTGAGTGACTAAATGATTATATGGTAAAAGAGCCAGTATTTAGCATTAAATACCTTATTTGACTATTTCTGTCTCATTTTTTAATAAATACATTAGAAAAACAGGCTAGTAGAGTAGCTATATTAATTATTCATTACTGTAGAGTGTAAAGTTTGATACTGTTTAGCTCATTATTCCCTATAAGAGTATATAGGATTATAGCTTTAGTTGTGAATTTCAGTTGTCAGAGAGTGTAGAACAGGGGTGTCAAACTTGATTTCATTGAGGGCCACATCAGGGTTGTGTTTGACCTTGGGGGCTGGAGTGGGTATGGCCAGAGAGGGCGTGGCCAGCTCGACATCAATCGTGTTGGGGGCGCCTGTGGTGGCCCGAGCACTCTGCTAGTGAAAATGTGCTCCCAAGCTCTGTTTTCAGCTGTGACAGCCTCCTGCAATCTTCTGCCAGTGAAAACGGAGCCCCCGTGAGGCCCATTTTTGCTGGCAGGGACACTGTGGGCCAGTCCTTTGCCATTTCCAGGGTGGCCCCATGGGCCAGATCTAAGCACCTTGCAGGCCAGATCTGGTTTAGAGGATCACTTCTATGAACTGGCTTAACCTCCAAGGAGAGAATAATCGAATTTTTGGGGCATTTTGCAAACTTATAAAGCAGGAATCTCCAACTCCATACTGCTTGTACGAAACCATCCCCTCCCACTCCCCCTCACTGGGCCGCCAAACTGGAAAGGTTTGGACCACTGTTGTAAAGGCCTTTTTTGGAGACCCTTTCACAATTTCTTTCAGAGTCAATAATGTAAGGATGATACTTATTTTACTGCTATATTATATTATTATATACCCAAAAATGTGAAATCACAGTTGCCAGTTCTTTAGTTGGTGTTTGTGTCTTTGTATACATCGAGTTCTTTCCAAGAACCTAGGATAATCTAATGAACCAGCATAGTTTTTGTGTGGCTTTAATCAGCACGCCCATTTGTTAATGACAGATAAAATTTTTGCCATTCTAAGTGTTGTGCAAGATTTTTGGTATGACATCCAGTGTACCGATAACCACCGGGAGCCATTATAGCTGGTTTATGCCATAATCTTTCCATTTTTATTTTCAAATCTTGATACTTTGTGATTTTTCTCAATTTTATTTGCCTGCTATTCTATTATTTCATAGTATCGCGACATCAATTATCCACATTCTTTTTAGCCCCAGTTAAATCTGCTGCGCTTTGTGCCAAGATTATATTAATTGTATTATGATTGTTATGTTGTGTTATGTTATGTTATGTTATGTTATGTTGTGTTATGTTATGTTATGTTATGTTATGTTATGTTATGTTATGAAAACAGCCTAGAGTCATACTGGTTTGAAACAGCGCATAGATTTAGTACATCTTTTTTTAGTACATCACAGTTACCCATATCATTCATTAATGCATAACTTTTACCATTATTTCTTTTACATTCTTTTACATAAGTTGCAATCCTCTGCATGCCAAATAATACCAAATAGTAATAGATATTGACATCTGCACAGCTTTGGGTAAGGCTTTTATATAATGTTTGTTAATAAAATACAAATGTGTACTGTATGCTAGGTTACTAGCCTTTACGGTACATGCTTTACCTGCAGCATCCTCTGATAATGGTCAGGACAATATTGAATTTGACATATTTTAGCTCGTATGCCACAAATGCGGCAATAGCCCATTTTTATTCCAAGTATGCTATTCGGGTTAGGATCTATAATTGAGATGTTATCTTATAAGCTCATATACAGGTAGTCCTCAACTTATGATCACAATTGAGCTCCAAATTTCTGTTGCTAAGCGAAACATTTGTTAAGTGAGTTTTGCCCCATTTTACAACTTTTCTTGCCATAGTTGTTAAGTGAATCACTACAATTGTTAAGTTAGTAACATGGTTGTTAAATTAATCTGGATTTCTTATTGACTTCGCTTGTCAGCAAAACGGGATCACATGACACTGGGACATTGTAACTGTCATAAATATGAGTCAGTTGCCAAGTGTCTGAATTTTGATCACATGACCATGGGGATGCTGCAATGGTTGTAAGTGTGAAAAACGGTTTTAAGTCACTTTTTTCAGTGCTATTGTAACTTTGAATGGTCACTAAGTGAACTTTTGTATTATTGTTTGCATATCATGAAATAACATACATACACACATATAAACACACACAAACACACTGTAGTGACACATACACTACAGTAAATAAACATAAATGTTCCAAAATATTTAAGTGTGACATATTTGCCATTGAGTTGTTATGGTAACACTTGAATGAGTTGATGAACACTGTCCACCCACTTGATGGAGGGAATGACAAGGTATTCTAGAAGTTGTTTAATATTATGTACAGTGATTAATATTTTATTTATTCTGTCTCCAAGCTAGAGTTGTAAATGAAATTCAAAATCTAAATCAAAATATAATTCTGGTTTAAGAAAGCCTTTTTGTATATAATATTAACTAAATGATCAGGCCATGTACACCAGAAAGTTTTCCCATTTTGACAGAATGTGTTAGAGTTCTTTATGTACATGGAAATCAAGCCATTTTGTTAGTAACTTTGCTGAGTAGTTCAAACCCAATACTGGCATTTGTTGTTGTAATTAATTACATTAGAAAAATTAAATAGCATTTAAAGCTTCTCTAAAGAAAATGTAATCACAATTCCTTCTATACAATTAGTATGGTAGCATTCATTTTCATTCCACTAAATTAGATTGATATATAGTTTTCTAATTACCTGTTAACATATAAAAGAGCCAACAGTTAAATATGAATATTGTTACAATTTTTTGTGCTTCATGTTTCAGGGATTTATTTGTCCTCTTTGTATGAAATCTCATGGATCAGCTGAAGAACTTTTTAAACACTATGAAGCAGTTCATGACTCTGGTATTGATACAAGTCACGCAGGAGAATCTAACATGACCCCCAAAAGGTGCTTATAAATACTGGTTTATTTCTTTTTATTATATATTAAATAATAATTTATTGTAACTGCATTTTAATCACCAGTTAATTTGAATATTAGATGATATTGTGAAATATATTACTTTATAGTAGAAAAATACATTCAATGAAAAAAAGGTTGCTAATACTAAAAGCTTTTATTTTTAAACTATATGATGGATTGAATAGTATCTTGGTTTAGATTTACCTTAGATTTGTCTCATGAAGACATTTAAACCTTTTTTGTTTTGCTAGGCCTCAGAATTATGCTTTAATTTATAGAAATGAAAATGCATTAAATGTTTTGATGCTATCAACATATTAATTTCATTAAATTAATTGAATTGAAATTAAAAGAGTGGGAATATAAAAAGAAAGAATGAATCCATAGATCTAAGGACAAGTCTTATTTAATTAGGAAATGAGTTTCATTATAGTCAAAGTGATTTATCTCTCCAGGAGCATGCTTACGATTGTGCTACATTTCTCAATTGTTTTAATGTTTGGTGATTAATATGAGGACAATTTATTTTATTTTTAAAAATTAATCAGAATATGTTTAAATATATTATTGAACAGAAATAAATTGAATTTAATTGCAGTGATTTTTAAGACATTTAAATATATATATTTCCTTCTTTTTAATATGGATTATATTCAGTGATGACATGACTTTATTGAGGCAAGAACTTCAAGACCTGCAAGCTTCGCTTAAGGTTGGGAGAGTATATTCAGCTTTTTATTTCAATTTACAAAGCAGATCAGAGGGTTATCGAAGTCCCAAGTTCATATCGTTTTTTTAACTGTCTTTCTACAGGAAGAACGATGGTATTCTGAAGAGCTGAAGAAAGAATTAGAAAAAGTTCATGGGCAGAAGCAGCAAGTAATTATTTTAAAATATTTGAAGCAAGCTTTCCACAAGCCATTTTTAATCAACCGTGAAATGAAGATTATTACCTATTTTGTAAGGCACGTGGCCTGACTTAGTTCTAATTGTGCTAATCTTCTTTGTAAGGGGGTATGATGGCTCAGTGGTTGAAGACGCTGAGCTTGTCAGCTGGAAAGCTGACAGCCCAGGTTTGAGACCTGAGTGCTGTGTGACGGGGTGAGCTCCCGTTACTTGCCCCAGCTCCTGCCCACCTAGCAGTTCAAAAGCATGCAAATGTGAGTAGATAAATGGGTATCACTTTAGTGGGAAGGTAACAGCGTTCTGTGTGCCTTGGCATATATCATGCTGGCCATATGATTACAGAAATGTCTTCGAACAATGTTGGCTCCCTTGGCTAAAAAACAGGGATGAGCACTGCCCCCTAGAGTCAGACACAACTGGACAGGGGAAACCTTTATCTTTTAGCTTCTTTGTATTAATTTCTAATACAGTGAAAGGACGAATTTTTTAAAAAAATAATAATTTAAAAACAGATTTGTTAATGAAAGCTCCCATTGGGATGTCATAATGAAAATTGTTTGGTGGGAAAAACACTTGTAATTTATTCCTAGATGTGATTTATTACATGTTTTGATTTATTTTAATGGATTCAGTCTGAGCAGCATTGTGAATTATAGCTTCCAACACATGATGGATCCTTATAGTAATGTTAGTTAATAGAGGGATCTATCACACTTAATGATATGCTCAAGTACAGGAATTCTCAATCATAAAACTTGGTTTAAGATCCTTATATTTTTATTCTCTACAGTAATTATGCAAATGGTTACAAACTTGTAACACAAAGTGCACTCATAACTTTCTTTCTTTCTTTCTTTCTTTCTTTCTCTCTCTCTCTCTCTCTCTCTGTTTCTTTCTTTCTTTCTTTCTTTCTTTCTTTCTTTCTTTCTTTCTTTCTTTCTTTCTTTCTTTCTTCCCTCCCTCCCTCCCTCCTTCCCCCTCTCCCTATTTCTCTCTTTCTTTCTCTTCCTTCCTTCCTGCCTTCCTTCTTTCCTTAGGAATCCAAACCTGATGGTCTGGCAACTGCTGCCTCTACAGGTGACAAACTTTTTAAAAAAAGCAATCTCATGAAACATAATTGTCCAGAAAAGTGATTTACTGATCCATATCTCTCATTAAATCTCTGTTTATCCATAAAATAATTTATTGACTGATTGTAAATACTTTAAATAATTTAAAATGTTGAAGATTCTTTTTTCATGTATTAATTAATGTAATTCTGTAAGAATAATCTTTTTATTGAAGTAAAATAATCTTTTACTGCTTATCTGTTGTAGAAGTTATTTCTGTTTTAATTGATGTTGTTAAAAATAAGGATTTCAGTGTCCCGTTTACCGAGTACTAGAATCACAATTGCTATTTTTATCAGATCAAATAATTGTAAAGCAGTTGGTGCATCATAATTTATATATAGTTGTTTTTCTTAGTGTTTATCCTTTTTGACTGCAGGGTCCAGTTGTTTTTGTGCTGTGCTTGTTAGTTCATACAACAAAGCTTTCAATGCATGATGTGACAAGGCTTTTATTTTTTTCTCAGTTGGCTTGCTGCAGAGCCTGATATTGATTATGGCTGAGAAAGAAAGATTGATTCCCGGGTCGCACATTGATTCTCTGGTCATTCCCTTTAAAACCCTACACAAAAATATAACAGCTAATATCTTGCCAGATTGCCTGGTTTTGAGAAGGCTTCTTGAGAGTCCTCCGCCTCATGAGAGACATGAGGTGTGGATGAGATGATGGGTCTTCTATATATTCCCCATTTTGTGGAATAGTCTCCCTTGAAAGTACCATATGTGCAATCTTCATTTTGCTGTCATTCTGGAAATTAGTTAAATCTGTTTTATTTCAGCGAAGTTTTGACCTCACTCAATTGATCAAGGATGCCAATTTTGGCTTTGATTATTATCATTTGATTGTTTTGCTAATTTGTTTCCTTTTCCTTCCATCCATCAAAATTAGGATGGGCTCTAAGTAGTGACAAATAGGACAGAATTCAGGAAATCCTGGTTAAAAAAGAGAAACTTTTGTCTATGTTTGCTTTTTTAAATGTTTTTGTCTATATTTGTTTTTATAAAATATTATTTTAGTTTCACTTAATAATCATACTTTTTGTTTTAGAATTGGAATCTTTAGAACAGCAGTTAGAAGACAGTCAAGTAGAAAAATTTAATATCAAACAAATGAAAGACTTATTTGAACAGAAAGCAGCACAACTGGCCACTGAGATTGTGGGTAAGTTGTCCATACTTATTGCACAATACAGTGTCATCTTCTTGTTTAAATTGAAGGAACGCCTTTTTAAAAATCTTTCTCTACAACAGAACTTAAAGCCAAATATGATGAAGAAACAAGCCTTCGAGAACTTGCAGAACAGAAAGTGACTAATTTGACACAAGAGTTACAGAAGCAAAAAGGTGTATGTGAAGATTTAAACACAGAGCTGGTAATTCTTGTGGTCATGTTTTATCATGCCTTGTCTAATTGGAAAGGGATTATTCCTACAGCTTGATCATTTAAATTACAGATCTTTAAAAAACAAGTTATTTATTTTTATAATGATCTATTTCTGGTGCAAAATAAAGAATCATCTATGCTACAATAATGGATATGTTTCTTCCCCAAGCTAAAAATAAATACTTTAATTTGAAATATCCTTTGTTTTCCATTCATTGTCATCTTTTTCCTGGTTATCATGGCAATAGTAACTTGCTGTCACTAGACAATTATTTATCCATTCTCATTCTTAATTACTGCTGTTCTTTTGTTAGAGTTAATTTGCAATATGTGTTTTTATAAATTATGCTATTTATATATTTGTGCACATTTTATAAATTTCAAAGTGCATTCCTACTGATGAAAATATTTTAAAATATAAAATTAAATATAAGGACTGTGTAGAAATTTACATTTAAAGATTCTTGGCAGGATTACAAATATATATTAAATACCCAGAATAAAATATAAAATGTCCACAGTATATAAGATATGTAATTGCTAAGAGTCAACATCAACTTAATGATACATAATCGGTCAAATATGGACTATACATAAAAAAAACAATCAAGATCATATCAACATATAAGATAAAAATGGAGGGAAAAAATCCACAAGATAGCATCATCTTAACTAAATTGAAAAATGAAGTTAAGAAATTCCTCCAGAAGAGATCTACCTTCAGTTGCTTCCACTGAAGCAAGTCAAACATACAGGAGAAGTGTATGTTCCATAACATATAGTAGATGCTGTAGATATTTGTATGGAACAAATATCTTCTCACGTCTTCAATGCTTCTAACTTCACAAGAGTAAGTGATTAACTTTTCCTTGGTTGTAAGTTTTGGACAGGTGAATTCTAATTGCAAGAAATCTTAGCCCATGTAAGACTTTCTAGATTAAATCAGCACTTTAAATTGAACCTGAAATCCTGTTAGTAACCAAACTAGGTTTGCAACACAGTTGTAAAGTAGACTACTGCTTTTTTGCATCAGTGGGAATTTTTGAATAGTCATTAAAGGAAAGTTCATGTAAAGTTCCTTTACAGTCCAGTTTGTGTTGCAATAATCCAGGTAGTGTCCTGGATTATTTATGACTTTTGTTCTATATAAAACTGTCATTAGTGCACAAGTCAAAGCTGGACAAGGAGCTTTTTGATTCCATAATGTGCTTTGGAGTTCTCATGGGCACATAGAATAGCTATTGGGAACACTTTTAAATCCAGTCTTTCTTTTCACTAGTTTGTGTGGCAGCTATGGAATTTTAGGAAAAGATGCAACTACTTCAAGGATTTTTCAGTATGTGCTTTGCTGAAAACTCTTATGGTTTTCAAAAGTTATTGTACCCTCAATGTCTGCTAACCCTATGATTAATTAATCATTAATTATTAATTAATCAACAGTTGAAAATATTGATGTTGAATGTCTCTAAGTAGTTAAAGTGGATTTAGCTGCATAGTATTTTAACAAAATAAATTCAAGAAAATTTATTAAAATTGCAGAAAGCTAAGAAAAAAAGATTGGAACTACAGCATAGAGGTATTTCAGTTATATTTGAGTATACTATAACAGCTTTTATGAAATTGAGTATGGAGTATGGAATATGGAAAATATATTTTCACACATAAGCACACAAAATTGGTTTTGCAATTTTATAAACCATGTTGAAAATATAGTTTCATTCTGAACTTTGTTATACTGATTTTTATATTGTTGTTTTCTAAAGCTTCAAAGACCCGGGGTAGAAGATGTTGCAGTTCTAAAGAGGGAATTAGTCCAAGTTCAAACATTGATGGATAAGATGACTTTGGAATGTGAGAAAGAATCTGAAAAACTGAAAGATGAATGCAATCATTTGAGAGCAGAATATACAAATGCAGAGGTAATGAATTTAGTCAAAACATTTGAATATGAACCATAATTTTATAATTTAATGTGGTTGTATTAGTAGAAAGCTGTATTATAAAAATTTGATAGTCATTTATTGGTGGTACAATATAACTCTTTGCTGCAAGATAACACTTTTTCCCTTTTGGAAATTCTCTAGTTACATAAATATAAATTTGTATTATCTTGGATGTTCTCAAAACAGTTTCAGTTCTTGTTCATTTTTTTATTTGTTAATCAAACCTTACCAGTTAGAAGGTGGGCACATGCTTATAAAAAAAGATCTGTCTTAGAACTCACTTATCTTACTCAATTTATGTTTTGTTTTGAAGTTCTGAAGCCATGTCAAAATTAACATGCATTTTGCATATTAAAATGCATGAATTTATTTTTGTGTTATGTCAGACAGGACTGTAATGACACAATAATTGTAAGGTGATATTTTATAGCTCTGCAATTTTAATATATATATTTAATATTACATTAAGTAAAATTAGATATTTTTATTTACTTCTCTCAAACATTCAAGAGTATATAAGCTCTAATAAGTCCTAGTGTACAATTTTGTGATAGGTAATGAATATGAAAATATTGCATATTAATTATGCCACTGTCTTTGAAACCTATTTAATTAAGTTTGCTAAACATGATATTTTATTCATTAAGACAGAGTTGTGGACTTTTTAAAATGATAAATAACTGGGATATATTTTCTTCTCATTACTTTATCATTACTCTAAAATCCATTTCAGAGATATATGAATTGTGTAACTCAATTGTAATATATCTTATTTGTAAGTCCTATAAGTAGTCCTTGACTTATGACCATTCATACAGTAACCAAAATTATGATGACACTCAAAAACATCACTTACAATTGGTTCTCACACTTACGACTGTCACAGTATCCCCTTGTCATGTGATCAAAATTTGGGTGCTTGCAGCATGCTGGGTCAAACGTGTACCGTTTGCAACTTCCCTAGCTGTTTTCTGACAAGTAAACTCAATGGGGGAAGCCAAATTTGCTTAATGACTGTGATTCATTTAATGACCATGGTGATTTGCTTAATGACCATAGCAAAAAAGGTTATAAAATCAGGCACAACCGCCTTGCATAGCAGTGGACGTTCTGGTCCCAGTTGTCATAAGTTGAGGACTATCTATATTGAGTTCAGCAGTGTTTATTCCAGTAATTATATACTATATTACATTGCATTGTTGTACCCTGATGTGAAGTGTAACATGATTCAATTATAATCCTCCCTGATATTCTTGTTTGGGTTGTTAGGGTACATAAAATCCTTAGATAAGTCAACTTTCTAGATTTTGAGTTCTGCATACATTGTCTTATTTATTCAGTATTTTTAACATATTATTTTTGTTGTTCATGGATACATCATTAGATCGTGCCTAATTGGCTGCTTCTTTTTGCCTTTTTGATTGTACAAAACAGAGGTTTCCATTAAGTGTTTTTGCCAAATAAACCAAAGTGGTTATATCACTTAATGTATCACTTTACTTTAAAAGAAAATCACTGGATTTACAAAGCATACAAAGCCAGAATCAATATACATTCTGCTTAAATGCAGCATGTAGACCCAGTCAGTGCAATATTAATCTCTTTATTTGGGTTTGTGGTTCTTAACTGCTTCTCAACTCTGTTTAAGACACATTGTGTGCTTCCAAACCTCTGAGGAAATGGAAACATAGAAGTGGCAACTCCAGAAGTTCTTGATGAAATAATTAGAAGATTGGAGCTCTGATAGCTAATTTTTAGATTCTAAGAAAGAAGATTCATCAGAAGAAAGTAAATGGCACTACTATAAATAGTGGCAGAAGAAGCAACTCTAGGAACAAGTCCATGCATGAGAATATCTGCAGGAAGCAATAGAAATCGGACATATTCTGCATCATTGGAATCATTAAGGATTAATCTGAGTTCTCAGATTTAGGAGCTGAAAAAATCTGACCAGATTGAGCGTTAGCTTGCTTCACTTGAAAAAAAATGACACCTGAGGGGAGACGGTTGTGGGCTGAGATAGCTGATCTATACAGTCTTTGTTAGCGAGTGTTCTGACTCCAGCCCTTACAAAGAGAAGATCTACGAAAGCCAAGTGATTTACTTGAAAGAAGTGTTTCTGTCAATTAGTGCAGCTAAGGAACTAGTCCAGTGGATGAGAAACTAAGTCCTATGAAGATGAAAGAGATGGGCATATTTAGCTTTGAAAAGTCTGAGAGTGGGGAATGTAATAACGTTCTTCACGCAGAAGCGTGCCAAGATCATTTTGACATCAGTGCAGAGTATAGAACATGAAATATTGGATTTAAGTCAGCAGGCAGGATAACTGATTAAATGTCAGGGGAAAAAACACATTAACAATAAGAGCAATTAGGCAGTTGAAACCAAAGTTTGGGTTTCTCGTTGCTGGATTTGTACAAGTAGAAGCTAGGTAGCCTTCTCTAGGAGATGCTATAATTTATATTCCTGTGGTAGGCAGAGGATGAGAAAACCCCTTCTACCTCTGATTCCAGGTTTAGTCATTCACAAAGATAAATATTTTCTGATTGAAAATGCAAAGCAACACTTGTATATTTTTCTTCTTTTGATCATACAGCTTTTATGTAGAATCTGCTGAGAATTGTGATTTTGTCTAAATTGGCTTTAAAATCACTGACGTCTGTCCCAATTAAATGTGCATGTTTTATCAGCATCACACTACTGATTTAAGTGATCCATGAACATTCTGTCTAATGTTGAAATAACATTTATCATTGTTTTCTTTTTCATTCACCCATCATTTTTTTTGGCTGCTTTCTGTGGAGGTCTTTAAATTTGAGGTAATACTCTAACCTTTACACCTCTTTTCAAAGGTAACTACAAAAAATAACAAACCAGATAGGAACTAATTGTGCATGTATTTACAAGCCACCAATCCTTTTTTTGCGCTTATTTACAAACTATTCTCACAATTAAACTAGCCAGATTTCCAGTGATTTTATGTGATTCGTATCAGTATCTGTATTTTGTCTGTTCTTAATGAATTTGCAACAAAACATTCTGATCTACTCTTTTGGGATTTAATTGTTTTATTATTTGTTAGGTGGTTTCATGAACCACCTGAGGACTCTTTTTAGGGCTGAAAGGAATAGTAAGTAAATTCTGCAAAAATGCTGGATAAATATAGTTCCAGAAAATCAGAAAAAGAAGACTGATCCAAAAGTGCATATCAGTTTTCTCCAAAATAGTGCTCTCATGGCAAGAGATTGTATTTCCCAACTACTTTTACAGAAGTTGCAGATGAACATGCCTGAAGGACAGTAGTTTAGGAAACATAGCCCATGAGAGCCTAGCCGTTAAATGTCCTTTTAGGTTCATTCTCCCTTAATAAAAGAAGAAATGGAGTTTTGTGACTGGTAAGCTCATTGCATATAAAACAATAAGCCACAAAGATGTAGTCTTTTATATTTTATTGAGTTTTTAATGTTTGAAGTTGTGTCGTGTCAGGAGTGAATTTTTGTAGAGTAAAGGAATTCACTTTGCATCTTATAATGAGAACTCTTTCAGATTTAGAGAAAACTCAAATTCTAAAACTTCCTTTGTTTTTTCTTACTGGTACTTTTTCATTATTGTACAGCAGTTCATTGGGGTTTATGTAATTCAAATGAATCTACCGTGTTTCCTTGAAAATAAGACATGTCCGGATAATAAGCCCAATTGGGCTTTCGAGTGCACGTGCTATAATAAGCCCCCCCGAAAATAAGTCCCCCCCCAAATACTTACATGCATACGTAGCTGCCATGCAAACAGCATGAGGTAAGGAGTGGGGGGGGAGGAGGAAACGGGAGCAGGAGAAGAAGCGCTGGCTTGGATTGCAAAAGCCACGGACTGGCTCGATCGCCTTCCTCTTGAAGAGCCTGCAGGGCAAACAGGAAATCTGGGGTTTGGCCGAGTGGCAGAATTCTCGCTTCTCTGCCTCCCCACCCCTCCCCACCTGCCATTCCCCCTCATGGGCTGACATCGGAAAGCCTGATTCGGGGAGCTGAACATGCTGCTGCCGCCCAGGAGAAGAACGTCAGAAATGGGCTCTCTCGCAGCGCCTCTTCTCTCTCTTCTCCCGAGTGGCAGCGGTGCGTCTGGCTCACCAAATCTGGCCTGCTGATCTTGGCCGACCGCGGCTCTGACCTGATCCTCGCTGGTAATGCTGCAGGCAAGAACCGGCCACGCCGATCCTGCTTCATGGCTGTGTAGACAGCCCGCCCCGGCCACTGCTTGGAGCTCCGGCGCCAGTACTCCTCCCCCCAGGTCGACAGGGCTAGGGCTGGCAAGAGTTTGTTAGCGACCGCTTTTTGCGGCCGCCACTAAGAGAAGGGGCACGCAAGCTACGGTTTGCGGGAGCGGCACCTGCGAGGCTGTTCCAGGTGGATGACAGGTACGCGTGGGGCATGTTCCCCCACCGTTCCCCCCGCCTCGCCTCCTCACCTCATGCTGTTTGCATGGGAAGCAAATTGAAAGCTGCCATGATTGCTGGAGGCAGCGGCCAGAGCAGCACCAGCAAAGCAGTTGGTCGGCGCTCTGGCATCAGTTCCCCTGGAAGTGGGTCAATGTTTAGAGGCCTCCTGCACCTGAAAAATAATAAGACCCCCTCGATAATAAGGCCAAGGCCATATTTCGGGGGTGAAAAGAAAATAAGACCCTGACTTATTTTTGGGAAAACATGGTACATACTGATAATATTTTCCCCTCGTTATCTCCTCCTACTACACATCATTCACCCTGAAATCTGTCCTGCAACCAAATCCCAAGTATAGTATTCACTTTTAAAATAAAGCTATGTTCATTATGTTCCAACATACTAGCTTTACTTCAATATATTTATTTTATTTAAGCTCTCAGAACAACTATAAATTATTGCCTAGCTACCATTAGATTTCTAAAGGGTATATAGGAGTTCTTTTTTCTGTTTTCATTCACATATCTTACAAAACTGAAATTTTAATAAGTGCTACATTCACTCTCATATATCACTTTCTGCACAAAGTGCAGCTTTAAAAGCCCTTACTTGTTTCTCCAAGTCTTATTTTCAGAACTCATGAAAAAGTAATATTTAAAGATATGGATGGATGGAAAGGAACAGTAGGTTCTAGTGCTTAGGTCCTAGTGAATTTATTCTATGACAATATCTAAAGTAATAAGATGCACAAAATAATAAGAATAGTTTATACCAAATACAAGGGAATCCCTTATTACCATTAAGAAGTACAATATAATTGTTTTTCACCAGGTGTTGGCATGTACAAATATGTATAGATATCTCTGTTTATGTGTTTATATAAACACTCTGTTTATATACACAAACATTTCTATTTATGTATTCATTATTAATATCTTCCTTTCTTTTTGTGGAACAAAACTACAATTTTAGCTTTTAAATTTAAAATGAGATTTTTCTCTGTCTAAAACATATAATGTAGAATAATAAGGTTGAAAGGGACATTGGACCCATGGCAGGAGATCCTACCCCATTCCAGATGGGATGGATACACATGATCATAGAAAGAATAACAGAACACAATTAACAAGAGCTGGAAGAGACCCTGGAAGTCCTTTAGGAGAACAGGAGACTTGCTTTTATAAAAAAAAATAGTATTAACAGGAGTTGTGAAATGTTTTATACAAATGTTTCAGAATTATGTCTTACTAGGATCAGGAAAATTACTGGTACATATTGTCTGATAGCATCCACTATATTTTTCCTGCCAATCTGAGTTGAAATAGAGAAAGGGAACCTTCACTTCAGATCTGGATTTGGCAAGAATATAAGTAACTGATCCTTAGCCATAATGTTAAAATTGCTTTATGTATGTAGCTTTTCTTGCTGATAGCAGAAACGAAGCAGGACTCATGCTTTTGTGATACAACTGTGACATTGTTTCCTCTTTTTTACTAGTAATGTTTGAAGAATTTATATGAAACAATGTTTCCATATGCACTTTGCATAGTATATATTTAAAGAACTTTGACTTTTTTGATGACACATAAACTTTTGTAATGGATTTCTGTAATTATTTTATGGGAATATCTTCCTGTTGAATTAAAAGTATAAATTATTTTTTTTCATTCCCCCCCTCCCATAGACTACCATTAATAAGTTAAATGCTGAACTTGCTAAAGGACCACAAGAAGTTGCTACATATGTACAAGAGATCCAGAAACTTCAAACTTCAGTTAATGAATTTTCACAGAAAAATCGGGTAAAATATTTTTTTTTAATTTGATTTATATGCCGCCCTTCTCCAGAGACTCAGGGTGGCTTACAATGCGCTAAGCAATAGCCTTCATACTTTTTGTATATTTTATACAAAGTCAACTTATTGCCCCCACAAACTGGGTCCTCATTTAACCTACCTTAAAAAGGATGGAAGGCTGAGTCAACCTTGAGCCTTGGTGAGATTCGAACCTGCAATAATTTTGTTGCAATAATATTGTTATTTCTGTTTTGAAAGCTATAGATTGATGATCTTGTTCATTTCTAAAGATAAAGTCTTATCAGTTATACAAATCATGAAGCCTCTGATATTACTTATTGAGGTCATTGACTTGTTCCTCTTCTAACATGACAAAATTAAGCCAAGATCTGTTCTTGGATTATGGACTCATGTATTTTGAAAAACAAGTCAGGGATGTTAGTCCTTTAGGAACCGTGGATTGATATGAAATACTGTTATATTAGATCATGCAGTATTTTTCTGTTGATCCAGATATCATACTTTCTATTCTTACAGCATTTATATAGTTACATATACTTGCAAAAACATTATCTTTGGTTCTGAAGCTCATGGTTATGGCTGCAACTGAGCTTGCAAGCAACAAGAAAAGTGAAATTGCATCTTCTCAGTTTAGAGTCCTTCTTGATAGTACAGTGGAATAATAAAAATCCAAACTCAGAATATTGTCTTATTACAAGAAAAATAACAGAAAACTTCATTTTGGGGCTCTCAGCGGTATATGTAGTCATGCATGTTTTTATATTAAAATACTAATTTTGCATTTTTAATCCATCTGCCTATTTTATTTAAAATTAATGAAATTTTAATTATATATACAACTCAATTTTAGAAACTAGTGGAAAAATTAAAAAAGAAAGAATTGGAATATACTCAGTTAGAAGAGAGACAAAATGAAGAATCATTGGGTAAAAGGAATCTGCAAGCAACTCTTAATCAAAAGGAATTGGACTGTCAACAACTTCAGGCAAGACTGTCTGCATCCGAGGACTCATTACAGAGATTGCAGAAAGAATTGTGTGAAAAGGGAGAAGCAAGCCAAAAACTTAAGGAAGAATTGTCAGAAGCTGAAGCCAAAAACCAGCATCTTAAGGCAGAATACAAGCAACTACAACAACAAAGGGAAGAAAAAGAACAGCGAAGCCTGCTGCTTCAAAATGAGCTCAATCAAGTAAAATTAAGTTTATCCATTCTTAATCAAATAAATTATAAAGTTTGATTTCACTTATTGACCAAGAATTCCTGTTACATACCCTTTTTCATAGTTCAGACAGAAACAAAACTTTTTTTAAACTACAGCATGCAAATACCTTCTGTAAACCATTGTTTTAAATTAATGACATAACTCAAATAAAACAGTCTTAGAGTCTTAGTATCATATAAAACTAATCCTGAAAGTAGCATTTAGTTTAAGCAGATTAAGAAACAGTGTTTCTCTCTCTCCTGCCTCTACATTTGATTTCAAAGACACTTTACCTGCAATAAACCAGAACATTACTTTATGACTAAAATTATTCTGCCAATTAGCAATTAACTTTTTTTCTGCCTCTGGAGTTTTCTGCTATGTTAGTTTTTGCCTGACTTAAGCTATATTTAAGTGTACATAGATATTAATAGGTTCCCCTTAGAGTTAAGCAAGAACATTAATCACTATTAGCTGGTAATATCTTATGGCCAGCAGAATCAACTTAAGTCTTTCTTCTTCCTCTGGTTAGACATGATCCCTTGAACCCTGGTCCTTTTCCATCTTCAGTGATCTTCCCATCACTTTAGAACTTACAGTGATCTTCACTCCATCTTGGCACTTGCAGCTCTTTCAGTGGCCAAAACTATAAATCTAGCAATTAGTTTGCTATCCAGCTGCTTTTCCCTGTCTCCAAAACCCTTAATCTTTTCCTGCTATCTTTCACATTATTGTCATCTCTTCCCTTCCATCTCCTATGAGAGCTCTACATGAAAACCCTTTATCTACTTTAGTGCTTTCCCAACTGAATTAATCAACCTCCACATACAGTTTGTATGTTTTGAGTGATCTCACGATACAATAGCATAGCAGACTGTGTTTTCTTACTCCCCTCTTCCTAGTGCAGTTCATACACATGTTTAACTTGCTTGTCTGAAGAAAAAAACCCTGTACATTATTCTGTGGTTTGAAGTCAGTTAAGACAATCTAGTCATATAAATGTATTATGTATTATGCTAAATATACACTTTGGTTTTATACAAATAACTTAGAGCCAATGTGTAATGGTTAAGGTACTGGACCATCCAGGTTTAACTTCACTCTTGGGCATGAAAGCTAGCAGTGTGACATCTGTCCAGCTATCTGGACTAGACCAATAGACTTTATCTACTGTACTAGATAAAGGTCTGCAATCATTAGTGAAGAGACTTTTATCTTGCAGTGGATTGATTTGGGAAAACAAAATATAAGGCCGCTCTCATTATTTGAGCTGCAGTCTATTTGTGATTGAAAGAGAAACATGAACTGAGTCATCCCAAGGGCCAGACTTTCTGACTAGGTTGTGTGTGGCTGTCCACAACTTACTAGGACTGAATGTTTTGATACCATTTGTATGCAAGCACGGTAGTTTTAAAAAAAACAAACAAAGCATGGCATGTTCATCGAAATGAAACTTTCATTTCCAGTTACACAATAAACTTCTGGAAACAGAACATCAACTTGGGGAAGCACAGGGCCGACTAAAAGAGCAGAGACAGCTATCTAGTGAAAAGCTGATGGAAAAGGAACAGCAAGTGGCTGACATTCAGTTAAAACTTTCACGTGCTGAAGAGGAGGTAAGAATTATATGCAGAATATAATTTTGGTTGAATTGAATTTGTGTTTTGTAATTAGTAACCAGAAAACTCCATCTTGCATGCTGTCTCTTCCCTTTGTTTGCTTTAATTAAATGTATCTTCCAAAATTCCTTAATCCTTCATTAAACATAATGGATCAGGGTATTAATCCTTCATCATTAGGCTAGAAGTGCTTAATGTCTGCTTCTCAAGATTTTTTCAGACTTAGGTCCAACCTTTGCCTGGCTTTAACTGAGTATATGTCAGAATTATAAAGATTATTGTTTTTGCTGCCTAATTAATTATTGGTATCTAAAAATTACAATTTTGTCAGAATAGTTGATAATGAGAAACAACATAATTTTATTTTTCTATGAAAAATGCTGAATGTAATATAGGAAACAATCACCTACTGTTATAATGTTATTAGGCCATTTTGATTTTGTTGGAAAAGTTGAAGTGACTGATTTTTTTTAAAACTACTTTTAGGACAAACATAACACGACTTCTAATTTAATAAAAAAGGCATCTGATGTAAAATACTTCAGTATTAGAGTAAATTATAAACTATTAAACTACTAAATTGTGCTTGTCAGTTTTCAGTCAACAGTCTGTGACTATTTTTCTAAGCTAAAGGAAAAAGCGGCAAATACAACTGAATTGCAACATCAATTAGACAAAACGAAGCAGCAGCATCAAGAGCAGCAGAATCTTCAGCAAAGTACGACAGCAAAACTTCGAGAAGCCCAGGTAAGAGAATTTTGCTGCTGAGAAAAAAGCCCAACATATTTCTAGTGATGCTAGAACAGAGTTCCCCAACCTTTTCAGCTTTGAGGACCAGTGGGAAGGGGAGAGGGAATGGTTCCACATGCGTGGTGGACAAGTGTACACATGCATGCAGTTCCATTTGAGTAAGCGATGGGCATGCATGCATGCCGCTTGCGCAAATGGAGAGCATGCTGGGCTTATTTGCTGCTGCACGAGTAGGGATGCGTGCACTCCCATGGCCCAGTTCCAAAAGGCTCAAGGTCTTGAGTGGGCCACAGCCTGGGGGTTTTGATGATTTAGAAATGGACTGTTATGCTATTTAATGGAACTCTCATTAGGCATGACATATCAAGTGGCTCAGAATTTTCATATTTTTGTTTTGAAGGATTGTTATAGGTACCTGCATTTCTGAAGCTCAGTTCAAAGTAGGAATTGACCTTCAAATCTATATATTTCATAATACGTAACACTTTATTATTATTTGATAGTAAGAATTTGTGGCAGATACCATTGATTCATTTGCATAGGCTTTAGAGATGTATCATGTCTTTTTCTCTTTCTTCTTCCCGTTCTTTCTGAAAAATGAATAAAAACTTTAATTTATGTTTTAAACAAACTTTTTTTCTCTTGTATGTTCCACATTACAAACATTTTATTTTGATTGTACTTTTTAACTTTCATGGTTAAACTTTCTATTTAATTACATGAAGAAGAAAAGTGGCTTCAAGTTGTTTTTGTTAAAAAGGGGGCCAGGAGCTCTCTCTAATTATAGTATGCAGAAATTATGATCCTAGATATATTTAGCGATTGTATTCCCCCTTTCCAAGAATGATTTAGAGCAAGTTCTACGTCAGATCGGTGATAAAGATCAAAAGATCCAAAACCTTGAAGCCCTGCTACAAAAGAGTAAGGAGAATATTTCTCTGCTAGAAAAAGAAAGGGAAGACTTGTATGCAAAAATTCAAGCTGGTGAAGGAGAAACAGCAGTTCTAAATCAATTACAGGAGAAGAATCATGCTTTGCAAGAACAGGTAAGAAGCTTTCAAAGTAAAAATTCCAAATTTGTTAGACGATAGTATTTTAAAAGTGACATACTTTGTTACTTGATGGGTCACTTCTTGTTGCCTGAAGTCCCTATTGCAGGTAGTCCTCAACTTACAACCTCAATTGAGCTCAGAATTTATGTTGCTAAGTGAGAAATTTGTTAAGTGAGTTTTTGCTCATTTTACGACTTCTCTTGTTATATTTATTAAGTGAATCACTGCAGTTGTTAAATTAGTAATACGTTTGTTAAGTGAATCTGGCTTCCCCATTGACTTTACTTGTCAGAAGGTTGCAAAAGATAATCACATGACCTGGGACACTGCAACTGTCATAAATATGAACAAGTTGTCAAACATCTGAATGTCAATCACATGACCATGGGGATGCTGCAGTGATCATAACTGTGAAAAATGGTCATAAGTCACATTTTTCAATGCGGTTGTAACTTTGAACAGTCACTAAATGAACTGTTGTAAATTGAGGACTATCTGTATTGCACTAGGAATTAAGTACATTAAGGTTAGGTGTGGGGCAATGGAGGAAACAAAACAAAGGCTTAGAAATGGTGAGTTTGTTAGGGATAAAACTCTTCTATGAGAATTTTTGGAAGGAAGCTAAAAATCCCAAACTGCTTTTCCCATTATTTTTCATTCTAACAGACAGGGCCAATTTTGACTGATCTCTCTGAAGGAAGGATTCAGGACTGCCCTGCATAGTGAGTGGAGTTGTTGGATCCAGCTGAAGTAACTAGCTTTGTTCTATAGTTCTGTAGCAGGAAGTGATCTGAAAATATCTTCTAGAAGAGCTAGGTCTAGGTTGCTTTTCAAAACACAGTGATGGAGGGGTCATTGTAATCTCCCAGGAATGCTATTTGGGCATGAGGGCAGCGACAGAAAGCCAGACTCTGTGGTCTCTCCAGATAATATTCCTTTGGTATGGACCCAGAGGAATATTTTACTCCAGATCTTTAACAGACATGCAGACACCACTTGAAGAAGAAATTGCCAAGGATATCCAGATCTTGAGACATAAAGTATCAGGACTAGTCCACAGCCAGTTTTAATTTCAATATTTTATCATTGTTTTTCTTTATTTTGCATATAGGTAACACATCTGGCAGAAAAATTGAAGAATCAATCAGAAAGCCATAAACAGGCCCTAGAAAATTTGCACGAGCAAGTGCAGGAACAGAAATCGCATTTAAGAGCATCTCAAGATCATGTTCTTTCCTTGGAAACAACTATCAGCGAGCTACATAATCAGCTAAGTGAAAGTAAAGAAAAAGTAATGCAACTTGATTTGCAGGTGATCTAACTTTATATTTTTACTTATGTAAAATATAAAGGATAGGAATACTAATTTAATTTTTACAAACCCAATAACACCTATCTATTAAGCTAAGCTCCAGAAAGTTTTAAATTTGTAAGCATTGTATACACTGGCTGCATTCGGATATTATGTCACTATTTTATTGTGATGAAATTACACTGAGTGAACCTTGGGCTTACATGTTTTTTTCTTGTCTCTATGGCACAGATGTGAGAAGATTATTGAAACCTTTGCTTCAATAGATTTTTATCTAATAGCTCATTGTGATGGGGAATAAGCAATGATAAATCTTGGTCTTGAGTATCCCCTTCATTATGACTGCAGTTTTTTTTATCTCAGTGAGGGTACTGAGAAGATAGTGTATTGAAGATGTTACTTTGCATTATAGTTTTTAAAAGGTATATATAGATATTAGATTAGAAAAAACCAGATGGTGGGGTATTCCAGTGGTCTTCTGGAAGGCCAATAGACAAGCATATGAAAGCTTAAGCTTTGGACAGGTGTTCCACAAGGTGTTGAAAGCGAGGGGAAATGCCTGTGTATGTAACATCTGTCAACGTCCAAGACAGTGCGCCTTTCAAAGTTGTCACAAGGCGCCGTTTCGGAATTGCCACACACCGCAGGTGGACGGGGGTGCATGGGGGCACAGATGGGTGTCGGGTGATGGGACTCACGCTGGGAGAGGAGCCAGGAAGGCAAGCCAGCTGCGGTCAATTCAGAAGCCATCCAGGCCTGAAGAGTACTTGCTGGAGCCAGCCAGGGAGCAAGTATTCTTGCTGGAGCCGACTGGGGAGCCAGTCGGGAATAACCGGGAACAGGAGGGCAGGCTATGCTGAGTCTGTATAGCCAGCTGGCTAGCAGAAACCAGTAATGCTGGCTAGAAACCCTTTTACTTGTATTGTTCACCATGTGCCAAGCTGAGATTCCAGTAAAGAGGCCTGTTCTTCTCACAGTGTGGTCTCTTCTTTTGCTGGTTTGGTTTGGAACCGTGACAACATTCCTGCAGGAAAGTGGACTTTTAGAGGAGGATCAGACCATTTTATTAATGGGTTAATTGATACCAAAAACATACGCTTCCCTTCCTTCCTTGCCTATCCTTCTTCTGCCGTCCATTGGGGGAGACACAGAGAAGAGTGGCTCCTCTGCTACTGGTTCTTTGATCCATGGAAATTGCAGAACTGGCAGGAAAAGACACATTTCTTCCCTTTCTCTTTTCTGTCAAGTGGGTCTTTTTGTTTTTGGGAGAACTGGTACCCCAATGACCTGCAATTCCCTCCTTCTCTCCTTGCTGTGAATGACAAGGCATAGAAGAGAAATGGGAAAGATGTTTTTTGTACACATTGGAGACTTTTTGACTCTTCTGCTGCCAAAAGGCAATTGGCACTGAAAAACAGTGGCCAAAGACTTGGGGCAGATAAAAGATGTCCAATAATTTCAGGTGGCCAAGTCACCCCATTAAACTGCTCAGCATAGTCTATGCAAGCAAAAGACAGATAGTGGGCCAGTATAGATTGAATTGCTCATATCCTCAATAAATAGTTAATAGGTGGTCCTCATGCCAGGGTGAGCAGGATATACAGATGTGCCATTCAAAAAAGTTTCATAGCTTGATTTAACTATTGGATTACATAGCCTCTTATTCCCTTACAGGTTTCTACTGCATTTGAGTTTGCTTAGATTTTGGTGACTTATAAATATACCTTTGTAAATATCAATTTAATTCTGTTTGAAGTGAGTTTAGAATCAAAGATCTGGATGAAATTTTAAACAAATTTAATATACTATGACCAAAAGTAAAGGCAAGCATTTTGTGGTTTTTTGTTAAATTATGTATAATTGGTAATACATTTTAGAATATAAATGAATTGTGATTTTTCAATCATGTACAATGTTTACTTTTTCTGGTTGATTTTGGTTCAGTTTTTACAATTTAGTAAGTGTATCACAACATTGTCTGTCTCTCTGTCTGTCTCTCTATCTGTTTATTTGTGTCTCTCTACTAGTCATTGATAATGCTGTGGTACACTTAGTAAATTGTTCACCCTGGGAAAATCTGAGGTTTTACAAGGTAACAACTGTGTAATATTACCAATATTAAGAGAATATATTTTAATTCTTTGTCAGGTAAAAGCAAAGACTGAATTGCTTCTGTCAGCGGAGGCAGCAAAAGCTGCTCAGAGAGCAGACCTTCAGAACCATTTGGATACTGCCCAGAATGCATTGCAAGACAAACAGCAGGTGAGAGAAATAGAAAGGACCCATAGTATGGCTTCACAATTAAGAAAGATATATTTAAAACAAGGTCAATCTTATGTATCATCATCTAAAATATGTAACTCTGTGATGCTATTTTTATATTTACCTGAAATAGCCCAAATGATACATTTAAAATATATAATTTCTAAATAAAATATAAAATTGGCTGTTGAAAGATAGAGTAGAAATCTTTTTTTAAAAAATGTAACTAAATGGTTCTTTTTGAGAATGAGCCTGGTATAGGAATTAAGATTCTGGACTAGAAGAGTTACATTCTAGTCTTTTTTTTAGGTATAGAAGCCAGCTGGGTTACTTCCTCTAAGCCTAAACCATCTTCAGGTTCTGTGACAAAGTGGCTAATAAACAAGCTCCCTTGTCATACCATGCATTGATATCTTCACTATAAAAAAACTAAACAAGTTCAGGGAAAAAACAAATGGAACCTGCAATCATGTAGGGCAAATACTAAGAAAAACTAATTTATTTTTATTACTGAGAATTTTCCTATGTTCATATTGGCAGGAAGCACATATATTTTATTTACTGCCTTTCTTTTTTTAGAATATAATTGGTTTTGATCTGAATTCTACAGGTAAGTAGGATATGTACAAGGATCTCTTACATTAAAAGAACATCTTGAACATCTTTGTGTGAATTTTTGGTAATTATTCTGTAAGAGTTAATTCCATGTAGCCTTATCCAACGTGTGTCCTTCCCAGATATGTGAATTCCAACTCCAGAATTCTCAGCTATGTATGGTCTTACCGGCTGAGAATTCTATATGTTTAGAAGGCAGATCAGGACAGACTTTTAGTGATATGTATTGACACAGCTCATGTCTAAATTATACCCATCACATTTTAATTATTGTTTTAAGTACAGTGATGTTCATAAAAATTATGTTGCCTTTGTTGTAAATGTTGTAGTTAACTATACTGATGGAGATTATTTATTTATTTATTTTATATGGCTGCCCATCTCATATATGTGACTGGGAAGTGTATAAAAAAATAACCAAGTAACCAATTATAAAGAACTCTATAATGCAACAATTAAAAATGTTAAACCATTTAAAATGTTTAAAATATAGCAAGTAAGAACTGGTGGGACTGCAACAAGAAGACAAAAGGAAGTGAAAATGAAGCTAAAGGACTTTAGAATTCAAGCAGACAAGCACCTGCCACATAACACCTCAGATTTAACAACTGTTGATAAGAAATATGTAAAAGTCTGAATAGTGGACATGGTAGTACCTGGACACCATAATAGAAGAGAAAAAAATGGAGAAAAGCACAAAATAAAAAACCCACATATAGAAAAACAATAGTGGCAAAATACTTCCAATAGTGATAGATGTATCACTAAACTTCTAAACTAAACACCAAAACCTCTGCAGCATCACTTGAACACCATTGGCATTGAAAAAATCCCTATCAGTCAGTTACAAAATTACACTTGGAACAGCTTGCATCCTGCACCAATACCTTTAAAACCACCATGCATTCACACCTGCCTATCGCAGGTCCTTGGGAAAGACTGAATTAGTAAATAAAAATGCCAAAGCGAGTCTAAACTTCTGTCTGACTATGTGATGAGCCATAGTAATTTTTATTTTATATACTGGATGTTTTCAGATGTAAAGTGTTTCTTTCATACTTAAAACTAATGTCACTGTACTAGATTGTCTAAAAATGTTTTTTTTAAATTATTGCTAATAGGAACTAACGAAAGTCAGCACTCAGTTGGATCAAGTTGCTTCCAAGCTGCATGACAAAGAAGAATATTGTATACAGCTGGAATCCAGTCTTAAAGAGTACAAAGAAAAACACCTTAATTTAGAACAAAAAACAGAAGAGCTGGAAGGCCAGCATAAGGTTTGTATTTATTTATTTATTTTAGTTCATATTTCCACTTGTGGCTGGTGTCCATATGGAGAGGTGATGACAAAGGTAGGACAGCTGATGCAAAGTATAGTCATTCTTAAATATGAAATAAGTGGCTCAAACAGAAACTGATTTCACATAGAAGCAGATAGGAAAATCTTAAGGATAGTCAAGAAGTCAAATCATGTTTATATATATAAAGTTTATTGTCA
Organism: Ptyas mucosa; assembly: GCA_012654045.1. Lineage (NCBI taxonomy): Eukaryota > Metazoa > Chordata > Lepidosauria > Squamata > Colubridae > Ptyas > Ptyas mucosa. Next base: position 14,362,906 of record WNWU01013802.1, read on the forward strand.
TTGTACGTATGTACACAGTATACCCATACAACGAAATTCACATAACACTCAGAGACCAAGCCCAACACACATGACACTCCCCAGACACCCCCCCACCCACCAAAAATTCCCCACTCCTAAACCACCCAAGCATTAACTGTGGAAAGTGTGAAAGAAAGATAAAGATTTGTGTTTTTCTTATCCTTGCTATAACACAAAAGCACCAGTTATGTATTTTGGTCCATAGCAGCAATCTTTGGATCATAAAAGTCACAGAGAATTTTTGCTACACTCTGCTGGTTTCTGTTTATATGCCTTTTTCATTTTTCATTTGGAATACGACTAACACAAATTTTTAGAATTATAAAAATCGATGCTTCTCTGCCTAACTTTCTCCATAGAAAAAATTCTGATCACCTAAATCCTCACCGATTGCCTAGATATGAACCTTGCACAACTCTGAGAGATTTTTACCTCCCTTTAACCCACACTGTAGAAACAACAGAATGGCAAGAATGTCTTAAGAAATAGAAAATAGGAGGAAATGGCAAACCTGAGACCGTATAGGAGAAGAAAGATGACAAGTATTGTCAAAATAAAGAGTAGAAAAAAAGACAATAATGTATTTTAGTCATTGAGAAATAAAGATATGTATACTAAAACAAACAAAGCAAAATTAATCCAACAATGACTGTTGGCAACCATTGGTAGGTCAAGTTTGCACATAATGAAGCAGAATTTTGCTACTTTTAGACAGAGATTCTTTCTTGTCTGTCTGCAAGAGAAAATAGTTTCCTCAAATTAGTCCTTTCTTTTGTTTCCTACGCTAATTCAGCCTGGAGTATTGTTATCTTCTAATGATAATGCAGTGTTAAGGAAACTTAATTATATATTCTGTTCAAGTCAGTAACAAACTAAGAAGGTGTAGCCCTTGTGTATTCTTTGAGTTCTGTAGGCATTCAGTTCATAAAGGGCCAAATTGAATGGCTAAGGCCTGTGTTAATGTGCTGGAAGCTCATGGAGTCTGGGGTAAATGGCATTTTTGTTCCTGTTCTTCTGTGTTTTCTATTTACTTTGCTTCCTTCCACACTGAAGTTGACTTGTTCATCAGGCAGACTCTGTCAACAAGATTGGTGGAGGTCATATTTCTAACAGTCCACTGATCAACAAAAGACTATATTTGTTTTTGTCTGCCTGGATAATCAAACTCAAAACAGCAGGAACCAAAAAGAAAAATATTTGCTTCTAATTCCTTTACCAAAGCATTTAAAATTGTTCTTTAGTAGTTTTAAGTTTTAAAAATTTCTGGTGTTAATGATAGAGAAAATACGTGTAGTTTGTAACCATAGTAATAACTGCTATTTCTATTACTACTGTAACTGTTAGTGGGTGAGGAAAACTAGAAAACAGATTTCTATACTCAGTCAGACATTGATCAACTTCATAGAGAAACTTTACAATCAGAAAAAAAGTTTTTACAGACATTGAAGTTAATACATTGGAACAAGAATTAAATAATGAGATTTGAAATTGCAAAAAAGTATTAGCAACAACTTTGACAAAAACATTGAAGTGCAAGAAAGCAAAGATTGCATTATTTGAAATTTGTACATACATTTAAATGATATTTGTGTGATGCAAACAAGCATACATGCATGCCCAATCCAATAATGACAAAAACAATAACAAAACTAATGAATGCAAGTACAACTCTGCAAAATAGAAAATAGTTTCAGTGAACCTGTTGTAGTTTCTTCCTGCACCAAAGGACTGATTGGTGAAATGACTTTTTTTAACTTAATAATTTTATGCAAAATCGTTTTCTTTGGAATACTGTGCAATCAGAGCGTTTGGTCATATTTTGTAGTCATTGTCAACTGGTGTTGCTTTTGACATATGCTATAACTAAATGTTTACTCAGAAGAGATGACTAGATATAAGGATATCACTCTGAAAATTTGGAGGAGGATAGGATAAGAAAGGTTGGAAATCCTATTGTTTTATATTCTACTGAGGCCAGTTTGACCCATGCAAAACGAGATGTTTTGACAGTCCATATTCTTATTTGTTGAGGGAAGATAAGTAAAGCCAAAGAGGGTTCAGGTAATCTCCTTTCTGTTATCATTATATCATTATCATTTTGTTGTAATTATCTGCTTTCTAAAAATTATCATTACAGAAACTTGAAACTGATCTTTTTGAAGTTTTGGGACAAAAAGAAAAGGCCGTTCAAGAACTAGAGCAACAAAGGAAACAGTGCACAGAGTTGAACCTCAAAGCTGCAGAACTGAGCAAACAACTAGAGGAAGAGAGAAAAATGTATGTTAAATTATTTGAATGTGCCACTTTTAGCTGTAGCCACATTTTAAAAGTTGTCAGAGTTTCTAATTTTCTAGCATCCTTTTTTCTCGTGTACTCTGTTGCCTTGTTGGAGTGAAAACTAACAACTTTTATTTTGAATTATACATTTTGCTTAAATCTGTGTGGCATTATACATGTTTGGATGGACACACACACACACACAAGTTTTGGTGTATTCAGATCTTTTCCCGTGTAAGATTGAGAGTATCTTGGTGACGTTTCAACGAGGTCCCACTCGTCATCTTCAGGCTGGTGTCTTTGGCTTCGTGCTTGTGCAAGGAAAGCGTGATCGGGGCTGCTGTCTCTCTATAAATACTGGTGGGGAGGTGTGGGGTGCTGGCTTTGTTGCTGTGAGTGGGTTGGTTGCCTGTTGATTGTAAGCCAGCACCCCACACCTTCCCACCAGTATTTATAGAGAGACGGCAGCTCCGATCACGCTTTCCTCGCACAAGCACAAAGCCGAAGACAACAGCCTGAAGATGACGAGTGGGACCTCGTCGAAACGTCGCTAAGATACTCTCAATCTTACACGGGAAAAGACCCCAAAATAATACTGAAATAGTGGCATTTACTTATCAAGTAAGGTATAGGATGTTTGTTGAATATATTGAATATTTGAAAAGTTTTATATAAAAGTTAATGCTCAATTATAAGCATTATAAGCAAAATTATAATTATAATTTTGAACTTGAAATAATTTCATTTTTATACATTTTATACATTGTACTTATATAGGATATCTACAGCCAAATTAGACTTACAGAAAAAAAATGATACATTAGAAGAAGTAAGCCAACAAAGATTAAAGCAGGAAGAAGAAAATGAAAAACTGAAGTTAGAAATTGAGAAATTAAATCAAGATAAGTTGAAGTATCATAGGGAATTAGATGGAAAGCTGCAAACATTAACAGATGATTTGAAGAAAATGAAGCTGGAAAAAGATACTCTATTAAAGGAACTTGAAATCCTCAAAGGTAAATTGTCAAACAGCAACAAATCTTTGGAAGAAGCAAAGGATGCATTGGAGAAAGAGAAACAGAGAGGAAAGACAGCTGTAGCAGAAATTGTGAGTCCTGAATTTTAAATAAAAGTATTTTCTATGTAACCAATTTCACTGTTTGCAGGCTACTTGTGAAAATTCAAAGCAATATCTTAGTGGTAATGACATTGACTATGGAAAGTAGTGAACAAATACTTAATTGACCACTTTGCTTATTACATGCGAATCTTGGTGCCTAAATTCATAGCCTATTTTGAAAAGAAAATGTTATTATTGCTTGGTAAAACATAATGTTCTTTACATAACGACTTTTGCTCCACTCTCTCATAGGTTTTGCTTTTAAAATCATAGTGATTACAATTTGTATTTATTACATCTGTGTGGTTTCAACAGTGGTGTGAGTTCTTGAAACTGATTTGAAAGGATGTTAGAGTTTATTAGTAATATTTGTAATGTATTTTAATAATTTAACAGAAAATTCTTATTAAATGTTGATTTTTATACAGGAAAAATCTTGTCAAGAAGCTAGGCATCAACTTCAGTTACAGTCGGAATCTATAGCTAAAGAACAGAATGAACTGAAAAACTTACTGGAAAAACAAGACGGGGTAATGTTAATTGTTGACCATAAGCATGACTCCTATGGCATTCAGATATAGGTGGTCCTCGACTCAATGACCACAATTGAGCCCAAGACATTTGTTAAATGAGTTTTGCCCCATTTTACAACCTTTGTAGCATAGTTGTTAAGTAAACCATTGTAGTTGTTAAGTTAGTAACACTGTTATTAAGTGAATCTGGCTTCTTCATTGACTGTTTGTCAGAAGGTCACAAAAAGTGATCACATGATCTCGGGACACTGTAACCATCCTTTGAGCCAGTTGCCATGCATCTGAATTTTGATCACGTGACCATGGGGATGCTGCAATGGTTTTAAGTGTAAAAAATGGTTTTAATATTTTTTCACAAATCATTTCAAATGGTCATTAAAAGAACGGTTGTACTTCCTGTTGTGCTGCAGGTAGTCTTTCTGTTGTACAGACTACCTGTAGCATTGCTATTTCAGAACTCTGTGGAAAGGAAGAATTAATTTTCTCTTAACTCTATGTACAGTTTTTTCTCAAATGGGATAAATTATTTGGTATGCGTATATGAAATACGTGGAGTTTCATTATAATTTTTGAAAAATATGTACTTAGTATTAAGAAAAATGAAGTAGTAACATGAGAAAAAAAAAGAGATTTTCTATCAAAGCATAATAATTGCCATAATAGCAATAGTGTTGAAGTAATACTAAATTTCAATATTTAGATATCCAAACAGATAGCAACAGAGCTTGATTCGGCACGTGTACAAGTCCTGCAGCTTCAGGGTATTCTCAAAGACAAAGAAAAAAATGAGCAACAGCTCCAGTTGAAGGTAAAAGAACTGAAGGAATCTTTCGACCAGAAGAAAAAACAAAACGAGATACAACAGGCTGAATTAAAAACAGCCCTATTAGAAAAGGTAAATTCATATACCGGTAATCTCTTAGTAACATTGTATGATATTTTGTTGCTTCATAATAACTTTATGCATATAATAATAACATGATTTCATAATAATTTTTGGATGATGCTATGGCATCATATCAGCAGCATAATCTGTGGAGGCATTTCTCCCTCTATGTATCATTTAGAGGCATATGGAATAATTCTTCAGAGCAAGATATATTAAGGGAAGTCTGTTAACATGTTTACTGTGTTGTTATGCTTGGAAAATAATTTGCTGCTCAGTGGCAAATATGAGTTTAAATGAAATACTAGAAAATTATGGAAACGAAGGATTCTTTAGCCCAACTTTTTATTATTAGCTCACACTGGAATGATAAAAAATAGATTTTGACTTTCCTCTTCAGTAATTGAGTATAACTATTAAGCGTTCATTCTAATTTGCAGATAAATTAGACAATGTTTAGCTTTCTAGCATGTAAAGTTTGTGTCTGTTTTTGTTCACCCATAGATTCATTAGATGATACAATTTGGTCAGGGCTTCCCGAATTTTTGAATGCAATGGTATTTATATATGACCGTATTGTCTGTTTTCTCAATTATCTTCCTGTGTATAAGAGAAATATATCTTGTGCATGTATGTATTAGGCAGAACTGGAAAATAAATTGCAACAACAAATAACATTATCGGAACAAGTCCTTGCTACGCAGAAGGAAAAAATAGCAGAACTGCAGAAAGTCCATAAAAAAGCTCAAGAAAACATGGAAAAACTTCAACTAGATATTTATGGTAAAGAATCTGAAATCTTGGCTATCCGGCAAGACCTTAAGGTATATGACCATGTTTTGGGACTGCACATGTTTCTCTCAGTGTATGCATTGTGTAAGTTAAAAGATTTTTTTGGTTAGCACTTAAGTGAACAGTTGAAGCTAACAATATATTTCGAAGAAAAATCCTTGTACTTGTCCCAAATCCCTGAACTTCATTTTTTTTCTATTCAATTGTAGCTATTCCTCCATGTATTTTATTTTATGTATTCTATTTTATGTATTCTATTTTAAGTATCTATGTTACGTATTCTATCTATGTATTTTATGTATTCTCCATGTATACTATTTTCCCTTGTCCCAAGTTTTCTATTTTTTTTCTGTAATCAAAATGTTCAGACCTCATTAAGATATTTTAGCTTCGGACAAGTCATCTCAGCCAACTCACTGTGGCCAACTAACCGCGGTCAACTTGCCATGACCACTTATGGTCATGCTTACCTAGAAAAAGCAGCACATGGGGGAATATAACTTTAAAATAAACAGTTAAGATGAAATGCAATGAGGATGGGAATGACTATATGAAGTATTTAATTTAATGAGTGCTAGTGATAATTTATGAGGCTTTAATTGACATGGTAAGGTTTTTTTTTTGGTAAACACATAAACATGTATACTCACAGCTAAGATTATATTGTGATGACATACCCCTTGAATTGAAGGAGTAATGTAAAAAATAATAAACTTAGAATAGTAAGATCAACGGTATTGCCTAATGCACCATCTGCTGGAAGATAGGTGCAAATAATAATTTTGATATATGCCTTTCCATTACTTTCCTAGTAAAGCTGTAATATAATTAAGAAGATTATTGAAGAAAGCTTGGAATTTGGAGTATAATATACATTTAATCATTAAAGGAACTAATTAAAAGATCCAGCAAGTAGGGTTCATTCATTTGTAGCTTCTTTAGTTAAATGTAATTTAAAACCTTTATTAAACTATTGTTTGTTATGTAAAATAAGGATCTGGTAGAAATTAAATTGTTGAGAGAACGAATATAAAATCTTCTGTTCCTCACATATTATTCTTAACATCTAAAATATTCTTAACATATTTTTCCTTAGCTCAGTCATAAAGTCTCATCCTGCATCAGTTCTCCATCACTCTTTTACTGTCTAGGACATGGGTGTCCAATCTTTTGGCTTACTTGGGCTTCACTGAGTGAAGAGGAATTGTCTTAGGCTGCATATAAAATATATAATATAGTTAATGTATATAAATCACATAATAATTTAAAAAGTTTATGATTTTGGGAGGCCGCATTACTAGTTGTCCAGGGCTGCATGCAGCCATGAATTGGAAAGGCTTAGTGTAGGAGAGAGGTTTGCTGGCAAAATATACTTGCTGTTTGCTGTGCATGGTGAATTAATACAAGAATAAATATTTTATTGTGTAACCCATATCTCAATTTCACTGATCAGAATGATAAAGAACTGGACTGAGAAAGAGTGAGTGGCCCAAAGTCACCCTGACAGTTTTTGATTTCTAAGGTAGGACTAGAACTTAACAGTCTCCTGGTTTCTAGGCCAACACCTTAATGACTACATCACACTGACTTCATTTTCAAAAGTTTCATTGTATTTTACTGATGGCTGATGGTCTAGGAACCTGTGAATGCAGGGTGGGTTTTCAAAAGTCTCAAGTGATTGAATGAGAAAAAATACCTGCTGCATTAGTGCAGCAATTTTTTTTCTTTCATTGCTTGTAGTTATATTTTTGCGGATCATTTTTGTCGCTGAAGTGATATATTCTTGTGATACTTTGCTAATAGACCTTTATTGTAATTCATATAGGTGATTTTTTTCATCTTTCACCTAAAAGAAGATTGTCAGTTGTAACTCATGAAATAGCTCTGGAGTGTTAGTGATTCTTTGCTTTCAATTTAGGTTACAGAAGAGAAGTTAACTTTGGCTCAAGAAGAACTGATTTCTAATAGAAATCAGATTAATAATCATAACCAATTGATCAAAGAACTTAAAACAGTAAGATCTGCACTGGAACAGGATGTATCAAAAAAAGAACAGCAACTGAAAGAACAAGAGAAGTTGTTACAGGAAATACAGAAAGATAAGGTAATGTGTTTTTTAATCCTTTGAACTATATATAGTATGAACAGGATAGTATACGTATCTATATCTGCAATATAAGTGGAAAAATTATCTTTCCTTTGGTTGTTGAAGTTGGAAGGAATGGTCATGTTTCAATACTAACTGTATTATGTTCATGTAATATAGAGTACTCAAGTATTAATTGTATCTTGAGAGATGATTTTCTTGGCTATTAAGAATAGAATACTTTATTGGCCAAGTATGATTAAACACACAAGGAATTTGTCTCTGGTGCATAAGCTCTCAATGTACATGCAAAACAACAAATTCATAATATCAAAGTAATAATAATCATAAAGATGATACCAATAAGAGAAAGTAATGGAACAAATGAGAAGGATAAAAGTAATACAGCCATACTACTTAGCATCAATTCAATAAGTGCTTCTTTAGCCCCCAGTTGTATCAATTATATAATTATCTTTCTTTGAGTCAAGAGATTTAGTTCTCTAATCCCAAAGCAACAAATAGTAACATAGTATCTTTGAAATTCAATTCAATACTAGGTTTATCCATAGTACATGAAATAATTGTATTTACCTCTTGGAAGAGGAAGTATAGAGTGTCCACTAAAAAAATAAATTAAGAGATAACATTGGGATTAGTGGAAAATATAAATTCAGTTATCCATTGACTTTATTTGAATGAATGCTGTTCATTGAAAGTAGTAGCTTCTTTTTGAGTAAATATGCATATTTATTAAGGAAGGAATATTTTAAATATACTTGTTGACTTTTTCTGAAGGATTTAAAAGAAAAAGATTTGTTTAATGAAAAATCGAAAACCTCAGAGCTCTATAACAAAAATTGCAAACAGGAAGAAGAAAATGTGAAACTAAGGGATGAAATTAGACTCTGCAAACAAGAGTTTGAGAAGGTATGTAAAGTCATAAACATTCCAGGTTTATCAGGATTATATTGTATAAGGTTTTGGAAAGTGTACATTAACATTGTTCCAGAATTGTGCTGTAAGGCAGCCTAAATGCACTGAGGTATGATATTGGCTTTGAGATGAGCTTCTTTAACTTGCTGTTTTGATAAGTATTTTTTCAGCTTCGATGAATTCTTTCCTGCCAAAGTTTACACATTTCTTAGTTGCTTGTTCATTTGTTTGTTTATTTAAAGCATTTATAGGCTGCCCTACTCAAAACTATTTTACTATGAGTAGCACAATAAACCTGTAAAAAGATAACAAAAACAAAATAAGCAACACCAAGTAAAATAAATATTACACCAACTATGTAAATATTAACAATTAATTGGCAATTGTAAATGATATTCATTACACTCTTCCAAACTGGAGCTCTAATCATATTGACCACAAAACCTAAGCGTTTTCTTAGGTTTTCACTCCCTCTCTCAAGGGGTGTGCAAGATTGGGGCCAACTGTATGCCACAGGAAAGAGGGAAGAGATCATTTCAGAAGGTAGGCACCACCACAGAAAAGGCACCTTGCCTTGATCCCAAAAGGTGACATTGTTTCAGGGAGAAAACCAATGGCATGCCCACCCTCGAAAAAGGCATTTCTGCCAGTAACTCAGTCCTGTGCCATCTAGGGTGTGGGTTTTTTTGGTGATAACCAGCCCCTTGAAAGACTGTAAGAAGCCAGTGTATCTCATAATCTAATGCTGACCACTTGGCACAAATGGTAGCTTTCAGTTGATTTTCTAATTGATCTTCAAAGGCAGTATAGAGTATAGAATGCATTGCAATATCCAACTGAGATGAATAACTTCAAGGAGGGCCTCACAATTTAGGAATAGCTGCAATAAGTGCAAAGAAGAAATTCTGCAAAGAGAAAGGCCTTACATTTTCAAGTATTGTTCATTAACATAATATAGATAGATATATAGATATATAGGTAGGTAGGTAGATGATAGATAGATAGATAGATAGATAGATAGATAGATAGATAGAATGAATTCTTTATTGGCCAAGTATGATTCATGTGTTAGTTTAATTGATTTTTTTTGTTTTTTGTTTTTGTTTTAATAGGAGATATCAAATCAAAAAGATGCCAAACAGCTTTTGATTAAACAGAAACTAGAACTACAGGAAAAGGTTGATAATTTTAGTACAGCTGTGGAGCAGGAAAAGAAAAACCAGGAAGTCATGAAAGATCAGTGGAAGAAGAAAGAAGGGGAATTGAAGAAGAAATGTGCTGAGATAGAAACAAAACTGGTCAGTACATTTTAGAAACAGTCCAGAGGTGTATCTCCATAATGAGTAAAGTGATTCGTGGAATGATTTGCAGAGCCATATTGCGTAATTTTATTATAAATGGAGAGATTCCAATATTCCCTTTTCTTCTTACTTTTTATATTACAGCCAGTGAGTAAAAGACAAAATTGCTTACGGAACACACTGTTCTGTTTATTTTATTATTAATCAAGCAATGTACAATCAGTACTTTATCCATTTTATAGATACTTTAAGTATATGAAATCCTTGATGTGTTATGGGCTCAAAAATAAATTCTAGTAGGCTTTTCTAGGGAGCACTTGGTTTAAAACAATATTTCTGCTACAAAAGTTCATTTCATTGTGATACTGATTAATTGTGCATGAACTGAAGCAATAATGAATTCCAAGAAATAACTAAGATTCTCCTGTAATTTCCTTGATTAATTATTCTTTCCACAGTGTACTGGCTTTTAAAAAGACCTGCTCTCCAATTTGGAAACTTTCTGAAACATTGTGGGAAGTATTAGTTACGGGTTAGTAGTTAGTTAGAGGAAAACCAATAAAGTCAAACTTTTAATCTTCAGCTAATGAATATTTTTGTTGGACAAAATCCCTTCTGATTGGCAACTGAGGGTCCAAGCCAGTTATTTCCCCTACTAATTTATTTTTCTCTACAGAAAGGAACATGCATTTTTTTGGCTTTTCTTCAAAAATATTACTTTCTTCCTAGAATGATACCTGAGCAGACATTTGAGGTGTTGGAAAGAGGATTGTTATATTGAAATGTTTCTCTTGTTTTAGCAAGCTTTGATCAAGAAAAAAGATGAGCAGTGTAAAAGCCACGAAGAGGCTGAGTGTAAGCTCAATATGCAGATCACAGCACTGAATGAAAATCTAGGGACAGTGAAGAAAGAGTGGCAAAGCAGCCAAAGAAGAGCTAGTGAACTAGAAAAACAAATAGATGATCTGCGCGGAGAAATTGCAGTTCTCGAAGCCACTGTCCAAAACAATCAGGATGAGAGAAGAGTATTGCTGGAAAGGTAAGTTGCTAAATATGTTTTCAAGTGGTTTATTTTAAATTAGGAAAGACATTCTTTCCATTGTTTATTATAAGTTGAACTTTGTGTAAATTGGGCTAAATCAGATTTTTTCCCACTTAAAAAAAATCCTATGAGTTCCTATTAAGCTAAGCAAAATAATAGCTAAATAACAGCTAAAATTCATAATCCAAGGTTCAGCTTGATGATTGCATGAAATTCTAAACTTTCTGTATTGCATGTTATAACTTTTATCTGTTGGTATAATTATATTTGTTACAAAATTCTGCTTGACTTTGAATAGCAAAATACTAACATACTCTTTGAAAATCGTAACCATCTCTCTTGTTAATCAAAATGCATTTGTGTTTTGGTTGGAGCCAAGTTGAAACAGTTTTCCATAGAACAGTGGTAATAAAAGGATATTATGAATGTCAAGAATAATAGTACAGAAATTGATGGTTTAAACTGACAGGCTGCTAATAGACTATAACAGTGATGGTGAACCTTTTTGGCACCGAGTGCTCAAACTGGAACATGCATGCGGAAACCGCAGCCCCGGAAACCCGAAGACCAGCTGGCTAGTGTGCACGTGCGCGCTGGCCACTAGGTCTTCGGGTTTCTAGCATGCACATGCACCGGAAACCCATGCTGGAGTGCCAGCCAGCTGGTCTTCACGTTTCTGGGACTCCAGCACACGCGAAGATCAGCTGGACGGCGTGCATGCATGCATCAGAAACCAGAAGATCAGCTGGACAGCATGCATGCATGCTTCAGAAACCAGAAGAGCAGCTGGCGACAGCGCACGTGCCAACAGAGAGAGCTCTGTGGGCCACCTGTGGCACGTGTGCCATAGGTTTGCCATCATGGTACTATAGTATTACTTCAACTTGCAAAATATTTAGACTAATGAAAGTTGTGGTGCAGAGGTTAGAATGCAGTATTGCATGCTAACTCTGCCCAGAGCCAGGAGTTCTATCCTGATGGGCTCAAGGTTGACACATCCTTCTGAGGTCAGTAAAATGAGGACCCAGATGTTGGGGGCAATATGCTGACATTTTTAAATCGCTCAAGAGAATGCTGTAAAGCACTATGTAGTGATATATGTATAAGTGCTGTTGCTATTTCTTATTAATAGAAAGGATATCAAGTGATTTGTTTATTTACTGCATTCTACCCCCGCATTTGTTTCATCATAAAGAGAATAGATGATAGATACCTGAGACTGGGTTGAAATATTTCATCCCCTTGGAAATTTCTGCATTTTTTGCCGCAGTCAACCATTTTTGTATAATTACAATTAACAAATGGGACAGTGCTCTTAGAACAGCTCAATGCTATTTATTTATTCACGATATAATTATCAGGATGATAGTATTCATCCAGTTTATGAATACGCTTCCCCCTCCTTTAGTGTTTAAAAGATTATTCACTTACTATCCTCTTCACAGGTGCCTTAAAAGTGAAGGAGAAATTGAAAAGCTTCAAAGCAAAGTCATGGATGCACGAAGAAAACTGGATGATACAACTGCAGCCATGCAGGAGCTGGGAAGAGAGAACCAGTCATTGCAGGTATTTTATTTTATGCTGAAAGGTAGCAATTGGTAATTTCATGTTAGTATTATTATTCATATTACATAGATAAGTAAGTAAGCAACATACCTGAACAAGATACGATGATCTGGTTGGGTTGGCTTCTACTGGTCTAACAATCACTGGTCTTGGATATAGAATACTCTGAGTATATGGAGTGGCAGGGGGAAAGAGGGAATGATTTTTAAGTTTTAACTGCCTGAATTTTGATTACATAGTTTTTATATAATTTGAAGTTTTGATTTAATATTTACATGATATCTATTTCTTAAATTTTTGCATAGATTAAACATACGCAAGCATTAAATAGGAAATGGGCTGAAGACAATGAAGTTCAGAATTGCATGGCTTGTGGAAAAGGTTTTTCTGTAACAATAAGAAGGGTATGTATGCATGGGGATATATCATGAAGCTTATTTTCGTGAAGTGAAATGTGTTAATAAAGTTAAATTAAGAAATAATCTCATATATCCTATTTCTTTGATAGCATGGGACAAATTTATTTAAAATACTGTATATATTTTCTTTTGGACACAGTGACGTGAGAGGTTTGCTAACAATGGCAAGTTTTCATTTGCTTTCATTTAAATTTGATGACAGCACCTGCTTAGCCTGGATAGTGATATATTTCTCTCTTGTTAATATCCACTGCATGTAATATAACTGGAAATGGATGATTGTGATCTTGGAAATAGGAACATTTTATGAAAATACAAATGTATTTCGTATGTATTCTAACAAAATTAGCATAAGATTTTTTTCAGAAACTTTTGCTACTTCCAATGCTGCATAGGAAAGATAAAATATTTCTTATTACTGTCTGGTTAAACTTTAAATATAGGACTGTTGCTTGGTTGCTTTTGAACTATATCTGTGTATATAGATAACTTATGCAGTCCAGTGTCATCCTAACGAAGAAATACATTTTAGTAGAAAACCTGGAATATACTGACTGTTATGTTTTAAATTTATCCCATTCAATACAGCAACTTCTCTTTTTTTGACTAATTAGGTTAGTGACCATTCTCAAATACAATGGTAATAAATGGGTAATAAACAATCATTTTCTGAGCAATGTGTGCATTTATGATCGAATTTTTTATGCCTGATAGCAAAACCCTTGGTGTAAAACTGATTTAAGATCTGGTCAGTTTCAGGCAGTAGTGGTGAGAGGGTTCTAATCGACTAATTAAGTTTACAGAACTATCACTTGCACTTTTAGGGAATTGCTGCACTGCTGGGAAAAAAGCAGTTTAGGAAGAGGTAGTTTGTTTAAGCAATCTCTTCACCTTGCAAGGGGGTAAAAAAAAAGGCAGAGGACAAATCTGAATGACACAGTAGCAATCAGTGATCTTCATAGCAGCTCTTTTGCTCTCTCACATGTTTCCTTAGCAACCGTTTTGCTTAATTGTCAAGTTATTGGAGTGGAATATGGTTTTTGAATGAGGAGACATGTGCTTCTAAAAATAGTATACATACTTGGTTATTTAAGCTGCTCCACTAGTAATTCAGTGTTTTAAAATATTGTAGATTGGGTTGTGCAATATCAAATCATGGTTGGCAAGTTTAGACTTGCATGCTCACCTTTACTTTCCTTGCAAACTATATTCAATTATTATTTATCCTAAACCAAAGCTAATTGTTGCATCAAAAATATCCATGTATGGTTTTATGCTTGATGTTTAGTCATTCATTCATTCATTCATTTATTAAATTTTTATACTGCCTTCTCCTGCAGGACTCAGGGCGGTGCACAGCCGAGATAAAACATAACATAAAATTTAAAAACAATTTAAAAAACATTAAACAATTTCGGCCCAACAATTTAAAACAACCCAATTAAAACGAATTCAGTTAAAACTGAGAGGATGGGATCAGGCCAGTCATGATTTGAAAAGCAAGCATTCAAGCCTTAATGTGATGTGATTTAACTAATTTTGGCTTCATGTATTTTTTGAATATAGTCATTGAGGCTTAGCAAAGCATGGCTTATGTCTTAGTTTAGGAATAGAGACTCTTTGATAGTGTGATTGGCAGCATATAAATTTAATAAATAATAATATTAGCTTGTATTTTAGCAATGATGAAGTTTATATATGGCACATGTTCATAACTTTTCTTTTTTTGTTTTTCAGCACCACTGCAGACAGTGTGGAAATATTTTCTGTGCTGAGTGTTCCTCAAAGAATGCCTTAACTCCTTCTTCTAAGAAACCTGTTCGTGTCTGTGATACTTGTTTCAATGATCTACAAGGATAATTACTCACAACTCTTACATGTTATGCTAGAGTAAAATTTCTGTTATGCACTTCGTACAATACTCAGACTACTATTTTGGGTGGGCACCGATTGTAACAATTGGCAAAATTATAGTATAGTGTTTAACTGCTAAAGTCAAACAATTGTACTTCTTGTGAAGTTGAAATTATCTGTGACTTATTTGGTTTTGGTCAGAGAGCTTCTGTGTCAAGTTTATAAGTCTCCAATGACTTGTAAATAAAATTAAAATAGAGGAGTTATAATGTATTTTTTTATCCTAATTTGTTGGTTCAGAAACAACCCCTTTAAACAGTTTTGCAGGGATTTTGTGTTTCAATTATTGCTGCATAAGTATAACTTAACAATTGTTCAGAAATATATAAGGTATTAATAGCCTCAAACAAGCAGCTTTTCGTGTCTATTGTTTTTTCCTCTTTTTTCTTAATTTTTCATTGTGAGTTCCTTTTTATGATTATGTCTAGTTAGTGGAAGCTGCCTTGAACTCTCAAGATTGTCAAGCTGTTTTTCTATAGTATCACTGTACAATATATGTCACAGAAAATGAAAAGCAATCCCAATACTATAGTGTAGATCTGATATTTCTTCTCTAAGAATATGCTGCATCCTGTTGAAAATAGTTGGGCTACATCATCTTTGATATGCAAATTCCTATGCTCCTTTACATTTTTTGTACTATTTAAATATGTTTGCACTGTTCTCTCTGTCTTATTCACAAGAAATATTGCCTGGAAGATCCAAGCATAACAAATTCTGGTACTGAAAGATACATAGTTATGATAATTATTTTACAATTCCAATGAAAAGAATTGCAGGGGAACATTCAGGGTGCATGTTCCCCATTTTAATTATTACTATAAATCTTTGTCCTCCTTAAAATTTGGAATGAAACTCAGCACTGCTGAAGATTGAAGAGAAACCTAAATTCTCAATAGTTTCTCCTGTTTTCTCTAATCATGGAGCTTATTAAAAAGTAATGTCATATTTTATTCATCTGAAAGTTAGGTAAAATCACTGTTTTTAAACTAATAGGTGGATAACAATGTTTCAGTTGAAATTGGGATATACATACACTACTATGCACACTGTGGTGATATAAAATAATGCACTGGTAAAATCTAGTTTAGTAAAATATATATAAGGTAATATTTAAAATCAACTTTTCTTTGGATTTGTAACCTGTTTGCATGGGAGATGAGTGTAGCTGTAGACATAGAAATGAATATGGAAGTAGGAAAAAAAGTAACACAAGTACTTTAATAAAGGTATATTAACAGAGAGGGCTTTCCATGTAGAAGATTCTAGTTCTACTACTTGTATCTCCAAATCATAAATTCACAGGTACCGGTACCGGTAGGGTTTACACACCATTTTTTCTTGTCTGAAATCCTGGAGAAAGAATAGTTGTGAACTATACAATTTTGTATCAATAGATTATGAATTGGCATGAGGCAAAAATGTCCAAATGGTCAAATATGAATATAACGTCCAGAGGTCAAATTTTCTACATCAGCTATTCATACAGTCTACAACAGAGATACAATTCAGATGCTATTCACCTGTTTTATTCACTATCACTTTAATCTAATTTGGAAAAAGATAAAATATGAAGTATTCATGTTAGGAACTGAAGTTTATTGGGGCTATCTTCTGATTTAGCTTAGTTGATTAATTATATATGGAACTCTTCATCTCATAAATTAACATATAAAGAAACTGATTCACAAGGGGGAAGTAATATTTTTTTAAGATGATGCTTGTATGTGTTGTAGCAGGTGTCATTTTGGAAATGGCTTCCTATGTATAAGATAAGGAGGAATTCTTTTCCAAGATTGTATCTGTTATTTGCATTTTTTTCTAAGTATTTTAAAAAGGATATTAAAAACAAGCAAACTATCTGCTCCTCATTTCAGTGGGGATTTGCTTTCATTGCGGTCTCTAAACGTTTTACACACATTCACACGCATATGGATAAAAGTTCAGCTTGTCCAGAGAAAGAAAATGAGGTTGATCTGATAGTTTAAACATTGAAAACTCAGGAAGAGCAAGGTATAGCATTGTCACTTGCACTATGCACTTTTTAGTGTAACCCAGGGGTTCCCAAACTTGGCAGCTTTAAGACTTGTGGACTTCGACTCCCAGAATTCTCCAGCCAGC
>WNWU01013802.1:14380319-14399999 GCA_012654045.1 Ptyas mucosa
CTCCAGCCAGCTATGCTATGCTGGCTGGAGAATTCTGGGAGTCGAAGTCCACAAGTCTTAAAGCTGCCAAGTTTGGGAACCCCTGGTGTAACCAACACTATATGCAAGAGAAGGAACAAATGTTTGCAAGAAGTGATGCAGTAATTGGTCTACAAAATTGTACATTCTTAATTAAGTGCTCATTCAATTCCCTAGTAATTTCATATGGTGTTTAGGAATATTATGTTCATAATTTTTATGTACTCCAGAGGATACATAATTTAGTATACGTAGTGTATACTAAAGAGGTTTGCATATTCTTTAGCAGCACTGCTTGATTTTAAGAATAGAAAAAGTGGACTTGGCAATTTTGCACATTTCATGTTCTCAGTAGCTTTCATTGTTCCTATATAAACATTTGTTTTCGTATTAAATTACATTAAAATTTATTTAGGTGATCTATTTCCAGGTCATAGCAATAAACAGAAAAGGAAGTTCCCTACTTAAGAACAGAAAAGTTTAGTAATTGTATTGTTTCTTTAAAACTTAGAAGTGGTTTATTTTAAGTTCCATTTAAGAGTTAAAAAATGAATAAATCTGTCCATATTTAACATTAACTGCTCGCCTCAGTATGTAATCATTTGATAGGAGGCACACAGGAAAACAGTCATGAGAAAAATAGTTTGCGTAGTAGGCAACAGTATTCAGCAGAGATTTGTTTTTCTCCTGTGATCTCTTTAAAACCCATATGAATAAAGTTTGTTATTGGCGTTCTGAATTTATAAATTTCAAATACAGTATATGTTGTTGATTAGTGTGGCAGATTTGAATAGCTTTCATGCCACCTACATTGTACTATGTGGTTAAATCCAAACTCTTTGCACCAAAGAGAAAGAAAAAATATTGTTACATCAGGTTAATAAACAAAGAAACATTTTGTAATAGAAATCTATCCAAAATGCTGCTTGTATAGGATTTATCACTTTTGTAATAAAATTATTTTAAAAACACATACAAAAAGCCCAATCTAAGAATGCCACTATGTAAGATTTCATTTTAACTACCTCTTGATAAAACACTCAACTTGAGCCCATTTTAAAATGGTTCCCTCACTACGATGTTAGGTTTGATTTGTGGTTACTGCCAAATTTTAAAACATTTTGATTCACCAAAAATGTAATATTTCAGTATGTGTGCTTATGTAACTTACAGTTATTATAAATCTATTCTCTTTGGGTTCCTTTAATTCTACAAACCTGTAGGTGTTGGAGAAAAATTAAATTATACAACTGTTCCTATTTGCGTTTGATCTATATCAGCTGTATGTGTCACATTGGCTGCTGTTAATATTTACATGTGATTAAGTTAGCCTCTATTTCCAGTGCTCATGACAAGAAATTGACAAATGCTATTATGCTATAATGGAAGTGTGCCACAAATTGTATTGTCCTATTGGCCTCTTTTTAACTATTGGTTTATTCTGGTCGCAGATGTGAATATTGTGCATAATGTTTATTGGGGTGGGATCTGTATATTGTATAAATTAGACTTGAAGAATTTCTGTGCTTAAATTTACACATATATTAAGGTAGCTTTATCTACATAAGATTGCACTTCTTTTTCAAGTGGATCCTTACATTCACATTATCTTTAGATAGTCTTGCATGGCAATTTTTATCAGGTGGATTCTCTTAAGTCCTTCTTTGAGTGGTGTGTTTATGACTTGTAGTCATGTAGTCGTGCCTTATAATGTTAAAGAGTTTAGTTCAGTATACACTGTAATTCCTAAACTCTGCATTTGGAAAGTGATGGAAGCTGAGTAGTGAGAAAAATGACACCACAATCACTAATTCTGTATGAAACCCATGGGTGGATACTTATGGAAATATTACTTTTGTATTCTATTATTGGGCTGAAAATAAAATTAGAAATTTCTAATAGACCATTTGCAATTACTGTTTTGGTGCACTTTTCCTAATCTACAGCTATTTGCTGTATATGTCAAACCTATTCATCTGCAATTCACATATTAGTGGAATTTCATATTTTGGCTGTGGCAAGATTGAATTTACTGCTTTATTCCGTATTATGAAATTGCTGTTTTAAGTGATTATCATTTTCACTGAGTTCTTTGGGTTTAATAGTTTGTATAAAAAATTCAATCTGTGTATTACTAAAACTCTTGTGTCTTGTAGTCTTTAACTGGATGCAACAATGCATTATAGGGCAACAATTTTTGAACCAAGGTACCTCAAACTTATTTGAGGCAACTTATTTATTTATCATTATTTTATCAAATTTATTTGCTGTCCATCTTGCAGTTCAGATGACTTACAGAATGCATTCAAAGCCCGGGATCCATGACTTCTCTGGGATTAAAATTTGGCAAATTTATGGTCACTTCAGTGCTGCTTGGAGTTTCAGAACATCAGTTCTGCCCTAGCTTTCTGCAGGTCATGTAGACCAGTCCCATCATCAGCTGCCAAAGAGTAGTCAGATACATTCAAATTGGCAGGAAATTGGAAGTCGCTTTCTCATCTACTCTTTTTTCCCTTGGTCTTTTGTTTCAGTAAGGAAATACCTCTGAAACAATGATCCAAAAGGTTATGTGTTGTTTAGTATTGCTATAAAAGTCTGTAGAACCAATATCCTTAATGGATGTGTTTTATGAACTAGAGAGCCAATAAGGGAAGTTAATTAGTTCAGAATCTTAGCATCCCATAGCATCCTTTATTAATTGCTAAGGGGCATGAATGGACACAATGAGTGATACATTATATTTTAAAAAATAAAAAGACCTCTCATAATGGAAGATTTATAATGGATTTTACATGTTTTGCAAATTACTTTTGCAAGTAATAGTATGTGTGCTATATTGCCAGTCAACCTTTAAAAAAGCCATGCTCATCTCTTAATAACTTTTTGGACATATTGTATTTGTGTAGCTTTTCATTCTGCCTGAAATGATGGGTGGGTTGTAAAGAGTTTTGAATACTGAAGTGATTTCCCATTGTCTTCATCCAAGATTCCCCCCCCCCCCACTTTTCAGTCTCCCCTAAATGTTGGTATTTCCCAATGGCCTTTTATCCAAAAGAACAGATTGATTGGATCTTGCTTAGCTTCTCAAAATGAGCCAAAGTTACTTAGGTGCTATCAGGTAGATCACTTTCTCATAAATAATATCTGATGAACTCTTTAATAACAACATTTTAATTTATAAATCAAAAGTCATTAACTGCCACTATATATAAGGTTATTTCTACCTGTGGCTTTGAAGTAATTTTCAACTTGAGAAATTCCAGTTAACTTGGTTGTCAAATATCTGTCAGGTTCTTTTTACTCATGGTAATAAATTTGTTACTAAAAACATAAATCATATTCTGTGCCATTACTGCTCCATTTTCTATTAGCATGGTTGCTTCAGAAAAACCTTGCAGCCATTAAACCCTGTTAATTCATTACAACAGAACACTTCTGTTTTACAGTCATCAATATGACAAATTAATTCTAGCAAATGAGCTGTTCTTCCAATGTCTGATAACCAAGATACAAACATTTCAAAGCCTTATCATGAATCCATCTGCTAATAGTTTTATCCAAAAAACCGAACCCTTTAAAAAAGCCCTCGGTTTCTCCTTTATGCCTAAGTATCTCTTTAGTGCAGAAAGGAAGAATTGGTTCCTGTAGAGCTATATGAAGTTTTTAAGGTCTTAGTTCTGCTATTAAATATCTTATCTTCTTGAATTTTACTGGACACTGTTTTACATCATTTCATTTTTTTCGGAATTTAAAAATCTCAAAAAGTAGAATCAAAGTTTTTCACCTAGATTAAAGTTCTACCAGGAAATCTCTGCTGGGTACCTTTTCTTCGTTGAACAGTTTATCATAACAAATGATAAATATGATTAAATTAATCTCAACACCATATGAATTCCAACGATTTTTTAAAAAAGTTTTTGAAGTGTATTATAATTTTTTTTCTTTCTTACTAGTTTTTCATCTCTGCTTTGTCTTCATCGTTATCTTCAGGTTTTTTTAATTGTCACTATGATTTTTAGGCAGATCATATTATGCACTTCGGGATGCCTTCTCTCTTTTTGACAAGCAGTATAATGCTATTGTAGTTAATTTGATGAAAAATTAAGCATGAAGATAAGTTAAGAATGTTTAATGGCACTTAATATTCTGATTTTTCCCCATTTATGTTTATTAGTAAATGCAGATGAACTAAAGGTTGTAGTAACATTGATGTTTGCATATGTTCATATGAGTTATCCCGTGAACTCTGTTCTAACTAAAGAATACTCCCATTTCAGAAAGATTTGGAAACATTTCAACAATTTTCTTTAAATATTCAAAAACATTTAAAAAGTAAAAACATTACAAGTTACAGCTAAATTTCAGAGGATTCAGCAAGTGTATTGAAAAAGGAAGTTTTTGAAAGATTATTTCTTCTTATATAGTTGGTGATTGTTGTTTCCATCTGGGATATCCATGTTTTCTGAGAAAAAAAAGCAAATATTTTAAATTCTTTTTTACTATTTATTTATTGACTTTGTATGCCACCTAACTCCAATGACTGGGTAGCTCACAAATAAAAACATCCAAAAGAAAAAGAAAAGAGAACAAAAAAGCAGCAGGAATAACAAAAAAACCGACAAAAACAAAAGAGAAACGACCTGCACAAGCCAAAGAAAGCTTCCTCACTCTTGCTAAAGGCTGGTGTGAAGAGCCATGTTTTTAAGACTTTTCAAAACATAAATGGTAGGAGCTAACTGGTGAGGGGAACTCACTACATATTGCAAGTGATACTGCAGGGAAGGGATGCTTCTAGAGTTCCAACAGATAGTATGATTTAATCACTTGTGCGCCAACTTTGCCGGATTGAATTGGCTGAGCAAATGCTGTAGGAGATAGGTAACTCCTCAAATAATTAGGTGCTATACCATAAAGGGGTTTATAGAAATAACAACTCCTTGAGTTGCACAGGAACCAAACAGGCAACTAGTGCAGTTCATAAAGCAGAGGTGCTACATGGCACACTGAGGCATTGTCTTCACTGCTCATGTCACTCTTCTCTGGCTCAGTTGAAGCTTCTGAGTGATCTTTGACGGCAACCCCACGTGCAACATACAATAGTTAAGTCATGAGATATTCAGGGTATGATTAACAGTCTTTCTGATCTAGGACAGGGCATAATTGGTGTACCAGATGAAGCTGTGCAAAGGACTTCCTGGTCCCAGCAGCCACCTGCTCATTGAGATCCTCCTGGGGAAGTGCAATCCCATGCAAGGTCAAAGATGAATAACTCAAGATCTGAGTGGCCCAAGTACTCAGAGCAAGTTGGTCTTTATAGGAGTGAATTCCTCCCCATCCAAACTGGCACAGACTCCAGTGGGACAGAACCTTAACAGCTTGGCCAGCCCAAGGTCAGGAGATATAATTACACATTATCCATGTATTGATGGTGGTACTGAACTTAGCAGTTTCGTTTGGATATTGAAAAAGGGGACAGAGTAAAACTCTGGCATCTTACAAAAGGGGATCAAGAATGATTTCTTCTCCCCCAAGCAATACTGATTGGAACTGACTCTAGAAAAAGGAGGAGAAATGATTTCACCATCCCTGGCACCCTACAAAAGGAGGTCAAGAGTGATTCCCCCTCAGCAATACTGATTGGAGCTGGCTCTAGAAAAAGGAGGAGAAATGATTTCACCATCCCTAGCCCAGGGAAGCATGTCAGAATACCATGGTCAACAGTATCAAAAACCATTGAGAATTCAAGAAGCACATGAATGGATGCACTGTTTATTTTATTTATCTATTTATTTTATAAAATTTGTATGCTGCCCTATCTCCAAGGACTCAGGGCGGCTCACAATGACAAGCGATAAGCGACTGTTAAAAACAACAAATACACATAAAAATCTAAAAAATATTTTTAAAAATTAAAATATACTACTCCATCAGTCCAGGCCGGGGGACATAAATAACCAGGTTTTCAATTCACGGTGGAAGGTACGGAGGTCGGGCCAACCGGAGCCCCAGGGGAAGTTGATTCCAAAGGGTGGGGCTGCTCACAGAGAAGGCTCTACCCCGGGGGTCTCCAGCCGACATTGTCTGGCTGACGGCACCCTGACTAGGCCCTCTCTGTGAGAGCATACCGGGCGATGGGAAGTTGACGCTGGATGCAGGTGGTCCGACAAATAACCTGGACCTAAGCCATGAAGGGCTTTATAGGTTAACACCAGCACCTTGAATCTCACCCGGAGGGCAACCAGCAACCAATGCAAGCCACGCAGGAGTGGTGTAATATGGGAGTATCGGGTCCCTCCCACAACAATCCGTGCGGCCGCATTCTGCACCAGCTGAAGCCTCCAGGTGGTCCTCAAGGGCAGCCCCAGGTAGAGAGCATTGCAGAAGTCGATCCACCCTTTCTCTGAATGTTATCTACAAGGACAACCCAAGCTGTCAAACCATGGCTCATACCTGACTACACTGGTCTACATCAGGGTGTCAAACTCAAGGTTCGTGGCCTGGATCTGGCCCATGGGATGCTTAGACCTGGTCTATGGGGGCCCCCCTGAAAATAGCGAAGGACTGGCTTGCGGTACCTCTGCCAGCAAAAATGCAGCTCGGGAAGGCTGTGCAAGGGCCATGCGTGGCCCCCTGAGAACTGTTTTCACTGGCAGAGGGTTGTAGGAGGCTGTCGCAGTAAAAAATGGAGCTCTCGAGCCCGTTTTCGCTGGCAGAGCACTCGGGTCATGACAGGTGCCCCCTAAACACAAGTGATGTCATGCTGGCCACACCCACCTTGGCCACACCCACCCCAGCCCCCTGAGGTCAAACACAAACCTGATGTGTGGCCCTCAATGAAATCGAGTTTGACCCCCTGGTCTACATAATGTATTTCCTCAAGAGTTCCCATCAACTACAGACCAACTATTTTCTCAACAACCTTTTCCAGGAAGAAGAAAGGAGACTGGATGATAGTTATTGAAAACTGTTGGATCCAAGTATGGGCCATCTCTTAAGGAGAGAAGCACTAGCACTGTTTCAAGGCAGGAAGTACCACTTCATCCATCAAAGAGGCCAATAAGCATGGGTACATTTTATGCTTTCAAGAAATATTTCCAAAGTAAAATGCCTACCTTGGATACCTCTGTTTGTGCTTGAAGTAAATAGGCTCCTATGCACTGTTGATATCTATTTTCATGCTGTATTAGAAAAGCATTTCGTAGTCCCAAAGCTAAGGAAATAGAGAAACATGATATAGCTTTATTCCAGATCTCTATAAACAACAAATAACTGCCTTTCAGTTTGTAACAGGAATATGTAACTGCTGCTGATGTACAGTGCATGCAGATAATTCAGTGAATAACTTCAATAGAGTGGTCAGCTAACTTCCTTTTATATAAAAGTAGGCAACAGTGACTTTGAGGTTAATTTCATGGAGCCATTTTGGAATATTAGTTATTAAATCCATTGAGATCTCTTAACTGGTTCCTTTTCCTTAAAGTCTGTTATTGGGGGAAAGAGATGAGGATGCCAGGATGTAATCCATATATACATAAAAATAGGTCTCATTAAAGGCAATGGGTGTTTCTACCCTCTAATGTTGGTTTCCCCCATTTATTGTTTTGCCTCTGTCTTATTCCTATCATGTAAGTTCCTAAACAAAGATAGCTCAGGTTTAGATGTAAATGCAGTCTAAAAAGTGGTCCTAAGTAGTAAGAAAACAGCAACAACAACAAGATTTCCAAAAATATTCATGAAAATCAGTGTTGGGTACTAAGCACAAAATTCTCCAAGGAAATTAAAATGCAATATCACACACACTTTGGACATCCCAATTTCTCCTAACTGGTTCTTGCTCATGTAATGTCACTTCTGCTACTAATACCTACTCCTGTTTCATCATCAAAGGAATCCCTTTCTATTGCTGTGAAGAGGATAGTATAATAATGGGCTAGCATTTTTATCAATATTAAGAAAAGGCTACTTTTATAAGTGATGGTATTTAATCTCAGAGCTGTCTGAGTTACTATTTCCAAATATAATAGATTGTATTAATAGAATAGATTATATTAAATCTAAATGTGAATGTGAAAGCTAGCTTTTCCATTTCCATTTCCATTTTAATTATAAGCATACTTATTGCTATTCTAAGGAAAGGGCATAACAGTACCTCATTTTTTCTCTGCTTGTCATATATTTGACCCTAAAAATCTCTATCTCTATATACAAGGCAGAAATAGATTACAGTTTTAAGAGTTGAAGTTGGTGTTAGACATATACAGTATGATTTCTGTGATAGAAGTATCATTGTAATACCCATAACACCGGTAGTATTTAATTAATCGAATGTTGAGGAGATAAAATAATCATATCACAGTCAGATGCACTGTATATAGGGGTATCAAAACTCTTATCAGTTGTGAATAATAGCTTCATATTAAAATATGTTAGGGACATAGAAAGTGGAGAACTCAAATATCATACTGGATTTATTTGAAAGTAGATAATGTAAGATTTATTTTGCAAAAAGTTCATTTTCACATGAAAAGAGTGCAGTAAGAATAGATGGTTTAGATTTAACAATGAATACCAATGTCAATGCTAAATTGTGGGTTTGTCTCATCACTTTGGCTTCTTCCCCAGCATACTTTAAAAATCAAATCCACAATACAGTACATCCATCTGTAGTTCAGCATTATATGATGTCTATTCATTACTTACAAGCTGTTTCATACATGCAATGACTGTAGAGGTTTTGCAATGAAAGTAGGCATTTTTGGAAAAGCTTCACACCGCTGTTCATTATTTAAGTTTTCTAAATATTTTAAAGAGGGCTGATGTAAATGACCAGGCCCTCAAGAAACTATTGTACATATGACATGTACAATTTATAAAATCTCTGGCAAAGAGATTTAACATACCTGTGATATGGAATGAATCAATATTTTTTACCATAATTCTATCTAATGGGATAGGCTGGCCAAGTACTATGCAGTTACCACCTTCTTCAAGCAAAGATTGCAACTCCAGACTGAAGAAAGAACAAGCAGGTGTTAAACTCAAGTCAAATCTCTGAAATGAAATGAAAAACATATTTACAATCCATGGTTGTAGGGAAAGCAGGAACGGTTCAAATTAAGGTAAGTAGCTAAATGCAGGAGATAGGAAAAAGGATCCTCTGAGATAAATAAATAGGAATAAATGTTCTGCCCCAGCTACGGACTCCAAAGAATGCAGCACACACAAACTCTATACAAAGCTTATTTTACTCAAATAACTTAGTCTTTATCATTCAAAGGCTGTTA
Source organism: Ptyas mucosa (assembly GCA_012654045.1). Taxonomy (NCBI): domain Eukaryota; kingdom Metazoa; phylum Chordata; class Lepidosauria; order Squamata; family Colubridae; genus Ptyas; species Ptyas mucosa. Next base: position 14,389,622 of record WNWU01013802.1, read on the forward strand.
ATGAACTGTTTTAACAGCCTATCAGACTTCTAAGATACGGTAATCATAATTTTACTAAAGTTGGCAGAAAGCCCAGAAGCAATTTTGCAGACGTGAAGGAGAGTGAACTAAAGTTTTTCTCTACAGATTGTTGCAAGCAGCGTTCCTTCTTAAATAGGCTAAGGGAGTGGCAATTAGCCCCAAGCCATACTCTCGAGGAGACCTCCTCCTGAGGAGTCACTCCTGCCTTTTGGCAGCTCTGCGCGCCTGTGCGTTGAGAAGAGGCTCCTCCTCTTCCTCCTCTTCACTTAAAGGAACTTCTGGAGGTTCTGAAGGCCCTGGCTGAATCCCTGCCTCTGGCACCACATCTTCTCCAGTCTCCTTACTGTCCAATTTGAGCGCCAGCTGCACAGGCTGCTGACGCAGCACCACACCAGCCTCCTCGTTGTCGGAATCAGCTACAATCTGCACAGGCCGCTGACGGGCCACAACAATAAACACTAGTGTGGGGGTGGGAGTAGGGCTAGTGTAAAAAATGGCAAGTTGGCAGATACAATGTTGCGATGCAAGGCCTGGCATTTATGTGCACATACTTCAAAAGATCTAGGGGCTTTATAATGATGTCCTTGCCAATTTTGATATCCTTGCCCACAGTTGCCACTGAAACAGAGACTTTAGGAAGAGCTAGCAAGCTCATCTTAAATCCTCTACTTTATGTTGTAGTTTAATTAACCTTTATAGTTCAATTAATGGGAGGCAGATGGAATGGAGGAAAAGGAAATGAACGATTTTGGAGACAGGAAACTAGCTCAGAAACACATACTGACACAAGTTTGGGCATGCTCAAAGAGAAGAGGAAGGGAGGAAAAGAAAAGACAAAATTATTTGAAATAAGAATGTGAAGTTGATGTATAAATCTAGCTACTAATATGAATAAGTAGGGCCATGTCTTGCTTCTATCAAAAGCTAGTGCCTAGCTTTGCACAACATGCTAAACCATAATAGGGTTTCTTTATTTTTGGCTTAATGAGAAATGTGAATCATCATGCTCAAGAAATCATAGCATAAGGGTGTCAAACTCACGTTGTCACGGTGGTGTCACATGATGTATTGGGACATTTCCCCCCTTTGTTAAACTGGGTGTGAGCCTGCCACTGCGTGATGCATCCAGCCTGTGGGCTGGGAGTTTGACAGCCCTGTTATAGCATTATGCTTGAACCAGGCTAATATACCTTGTTCAACAAACCATGATTACAGCTAGCCCCTTCTTAGTGGTTTTCTGAAGCAAGTCACTCTTTGCACAGCTTTTGACATAAGCCAGAAACATTCTCTGGTTATTAATATTAACTGTATTTACTACCTATTGTGAAGAGACCCAAGGGGAGTTCCTATCCAATATCCTTCAGCCAAGCTGTAATAACTATTATGCACAATGAAATAGAAGATATTGAAAGTATGGAACCAAATCCTAAAAACAAACATGGTTGACATAAGCAGGTATTACAGGTCCTCCAAAGGCTTGGCTTGTATCATGGCAACCCTTAAAGCCCTTCTGTTCTGGGAGACTAACTCTCACCAAAGAATAAACCGATGGATTTAGTGTATGCTTTACAAGAGCCTTTTTTGTTCCTTTAAAGTTGATCTTCAAGGATAAGCTTCCTCCGTCCCTCCTCAGCTAAGCTGAGTCTTTGCATTTCAGTAGGTCTGTTTCCCCCCAATTTCTAGGGATTTCTTTATACCAAGACATGTTTAGGCTGCTGCAAATTCCTTATTTCCATCTGCCATCTCTTTGATCTATATTTTTCCATCTTCTTAAGACTGGTTCCTGCTGATTCGAAAGTTGTTGATCAGGATGGCACTAAGGTGAACAACAGAAGTTGGGGGCCATTCCAAAAAGCGATTCCTCCATATAAGCAAACAATGGGCTTGTTTGGTAAGGTATGTCTTTGTAAATGTTAGCAACATGTGCTCTCTATCAGAAACTGTCTCAGGAAGAAAAAAGACAATTCCAAGTGCTGAATGAAACAGTTCTGAAAATAAGTCAGGTAGCTTTTTGCAAAAGGACATAGTTTAACTCCATAGTCCTCTTCCGAATTCTTTGATAATTAAATAGTTGCTTTGCCAGTTATCTACAACGCCTGTTCCCAACAAGTCAAAATGTATATAAATACAATAGCAGCTGATTATTATTTTTCTTTCTTTCCTTTTTTATTTTGTTACCTTTTTATATCTGTTAGGTTTTGTAATCAATAGCAAATCATCAAACAGGAACAGATAGACGTCGGCAAATCTCATAGATTCTGCAAAGCAAATAAAGGTGAACCATGATACAGGTACATTAAAAACAAAACTATTTTCTGAGCTCCTCCCTACCTCTTGATTTTGGCAGGTCTAACAGAAAATTTTGGAAGAAGTTGAAAAATATGTTACCTAAGTTTTCCAACCAATAGATCTTTGATTTTAAAATATCCTTTAAGTATGAGGAGATTGGAAGAAAACAGCTCCTTCCTATTAACGCCCTACAACTTTAAAAGTATAAAGAGATTAAATTTGTATTTGAATTATTAAACGTTCATATCAGCCACAGTGGTACTGTATGGACTACAATGTAAAGATAGATCCTCATGTAAAAATTCTTGCAATCGTATCTATAAGGCTGAATTAAGTAAATGCTTGCAAAGCACTGGTAGCAGTAGAAGTAACTTTAAGGCACACTATGGATTTCAAGTCTAGAGTTCTACAGTAACTGTCCCCATTCATCAGGAAAAAAACCCAGTCTCATAATAGGAGAGAACTGGCTAAGAGAAAGGAGTTGCAGTTGCAACCATAACAGGCTGAACAAAAGAATTCCTCAAGAATTAATATTTTAGTAGGCCTCTGAACCAATCCTGGGATTACCTATATGTAAGCAAGGGAACACCTGTTTGAGATTCACTCGGTCATATCTAAGTAATAGACTTTGACTTTGCAAACCATGAAGAGGGATGCTATTTTGATTTTATAAAATCTCTGAATACTTAACATTTATGGCATTTATGGAAGCCCTAGTTTTCTTTGATTAATGCTCTGATTTCAAACTATGGTCATGTACTTTTACTTTTTAAATTGTAAATATCCAGAATTGGACACAAAAATGAGCTAGAAATTCTTCCTGGATAACATGTTTTCTGTGCCTCATTTTGTTAAGACTTTGTTTCTGTTCTTTCGTGAGGTTTGGAAGCTATTTCATCCTGCATATTGTCTAATATGCCTGCTAAATATGCAATATTGTATTTACCTGCAAGTATCAATCGGCCTTCAAGAACAAGTGATCTCTTTGTAGGTGATAAGATGTTTTCATGTGGATTATCTCTTAGCATGTACTTGAGAGGCTTAAGATGGGGGAAAAGGAAGCCAGAAAAGGCCACTTAGTAGATAAGTGAATTTGTATTTGAAAATGTAAAGAAAATAAATAACAAGTAAATGTCAATAAAAAACAAACTGACCCACCATGATACTGTTAAGGGCTATGAGAATCAAATCTCCTGTACAAACTTCACAATAAAAAGTTATTAAACACTAATCTTTAGCCCTGCTTTGTTAATGAGATCAGGGATTCTGACTTCAGCAATACATGCACATATTTGTTTCTGGTCATGTTTTTTTCTCTTGGAGGTTGGCCAAAGAAAAGAAAATGCTGAGTATAACTATGATATACCATATTCAAACATTAAAAAAATGTTATAAAAGAGCAACTGGAACATGGGGGAGGGACTGAAGGGGTGAAAATACAAGATTTTCATTTTAGAGTTTCCAGGCCATACTTACCTTCAACCTTCATAGTTCATACTGTGATACATCATTTGAAACAAATAATCAACAGATGGTAAACTTTCATATTCAATATTGTGTCTGAATATTGTGATCTACCTGCCATGAAGGTGGAATATTGCACACTATGTGATAATGATTAGAATTTTTTACTTCATTTGTATGACAATTCTTAGGTGAGAAAGATTAAAGACTATACTATAAAATTTTCTGTGATAATCAAGAAATTGCATACCTCAGGAACAAAATGTCTCTTGTCTTGATCCCAAAGTGAAGGCCAAATTATAATTTCCTGAAGCTGTTTAAATTTCTGAAAATTATCCAACCATTTCACTTTACCTTCCAAATCCCCTAAAAAATATGCAACAGAAAGTCAAGAATTGATGACTGATAATATCTCTAGAAACATTTATAGTGGCAAACTATTATCATTAGCAATCTTTACACAAAGTAGTGAATGTTTACACAACCCTACCCCCCCCACCCCCCACCCCCACCCTAAGACTGAATTGTCAGATTTTTAGTTTCTTGTGCTTATTCTAATTGGAATAGGTTGATTTTTTTCAGCAAGTTTGTCCAATACTATTACTGATAGTAATATTCAATAATGTGTACATTAATTTTCAGAACAAAAGGTTCCCCAAGCAGCTTACAGTAAATCTCAGAAATATTCCTAATAACAACAACAAACATAAAAAATATAAGACCTGTAACATAAAATAAAAAAAATATCCAGATACAATCATAAAATACTTAAAATAATTGCTAGAGAATTGGAACTAAAAATAGAAACAAAACTGATTTAAAAACTACCTGGCAAAACCCACAGAGAATGAAAAAGGAAAGGGACAAAAGGAACAAGAAAGCTTTCTAAAACAAAAATAGTAAAACAAGGGTCAGGGTCCAGAGGATATTGTGTTGTGGGATAAAATGGAGAAGGCCTGGTCACATCTCAGTCTGCAAACTCCCTAGCCCATGATGGTGAATCTATGGCATGCGTGCCACAGGTGGCATGTGGAACCATATCTGTCGACATGCAAGCATTGCCCTAGCTCAGCTCCAATGCGCATATGTGGGGCCTTCTGGTCCCACTGGAAGTTGGGAAATGGGCCATTTCTGGCCTCTGGAGGGCCTCTGGGGGGGTGATGGCCGTTTTAACCCTCCCCAGGCTCTTAGAAAGCCTCTGGAGCCTGGGGAGAGTGAAAAACGGGCCTCCTGGGCCCACCGGAAGTCAGGAAATGAGCCATTTCCGGCCTCCGAAGGGCCTCCGGGGTGTGTTGTGTGTGTGTCTGGGATAGGCTGTTTTCGCCTTCCCCAGGCTCCAAGAAAACCTCTGGAGCCTGGGGAAGGTGAAAACAGGCCTACTGGGCCCACCGTACTATCGCGTGCCAAAATGGGGGTCATTCAGGGGGGTCGTGTGCGCATGTGTGCGGGGCGGGGTACATTGAATTAGGGTGTGGGCATGCGAGTGCGCTCCCCCTTGTGCTCCCCCTCTTTTGGCACGCAGTGGCAAAAAGGTTAGCCATCACTGCCCTAGGCCTTCAGAGGTAATTTAAGACTTGTGTAGAGAGAAAAAAAAATCCAAAACTGAAAGCTATTATAGCCTTTGAAATGAGACAGTGGAGATATAACACTGTAATGAAGTAACATCAACCTTGCGTTGCTATTTTATTTCTTAAAATCACAGAAGAACTTTTTGCACGTTTCTTTGAGAAACTCAAAATAGAACAAATCTCAAAGCAGCATTGATGTTTTGAGTTTTTTTACTCACGTATTGATGTTTCCACCTTTTCCTTCAGTGAATTAATGATAACTTTCTCTGCTGCCTCTGTATTTTTCCAAATGTTCTTTAACAGGAGGGGATAGCGGGTCAACTTGTGTAAAGGTGCAACTAACATTTCAGCTAGATGGAGTCGCTTACATTCTTTATTCCGCTCACACCACTGTTAAATTTGATGGAAAAGACACATTAGGAAAAAATTTCAATGGGATTTCTTAACAGAATGGATATTGGTCATACCGTAAACCATTTATTTCTTAAGTTTAAATTGAATATGACATTATTTATTGGATAACTTACATCTTTGCAAATTATTCTACTTTTAAGTGAACCTTTTAAATAGCATTTTTATACTATTACTTTTAAACATTACACTTAAAAAGAAAAACCAAAGCAATAAAAGAATAAAAAATAGGAAATGCAAAAAAGAAAAATAGAAATAAGAATAAGAATAGAAAAAATAAGTACATAGTAAAAAAAGAAATATATAAAGAAATGACTTCATTCTTGACTGAACAAAAATAAATTATTTTAGTAATCAACTATACAAAACAATCAGCTAAAACACTTTTAGTTACAATACAGAAATAGAAAATGTGTTCAACATTTAAAAATGTGGCTTAACAACATTGTTGTGTTAAAGCTTTTTTGTGTTAATTCTGACTTTGCTAATTTTTGTTTTCATAAACACTTGTATTTTTTTTTCCTTGGTAGCAATTTTGAGATGGCTTCCCACTGCTGCCTTCTGTATATATTTACTTTTCCTTCCAGGCTTGCTTGCCTCCCTACTATTCCCTGGTCATCTCTCATTTAAGTATCAACCAGATATGACCCTGTTTAACTTCTGAGATCAGCCAAAATGAGCTAGCTGTGCCATTTAACAGAACATAGTGATTTGTTCTGGACATAGCGAAATCAATTTAAACACTGTAAAAGAGATCAAAGACAAAATTAATAGCTTTACTTTCAGATAGGTCCCAAAATCTTCTCTTTTTTTCAGTTTTTCCAAGTAAAAAATAGCAGAAGTGTAGGTCAGACAGTATATTTGGTGGCTCTGACACAGGTTACCTTGGAAATGCTGGAACATAAACAAAATATTAGGCCCTTACTGGTAGAGTACAAAGCATACTGATCCATGTGTGTTTTTTTAAAAAAAAATTGCCTTGAAATTTTTACCTAGCTATATGCTGAACTTTCTATGTATTAATACTAGTTCTTTGATCGTGATTGTTACAAAAACAAAAGTACAGTGGGCATGATCCAGTCTTATTGCAAGGTTTAAAATAGTAAGCACATTTGTTTAGGATGATCCATTGATTTTAGTAAAATTTACTGTATTTCTCAAGAAAAAGGGATAGGATCCTGGAACCTATTGGTTTTCTTTGGCTTACAAAGGAAACTATCCCTAAAACCTCATTTTACCAGACTTAATGCAAGTGACCAGTGGTAGGTTTCAGAAATTTTTACTACTGGTTCTGTGGTTGTGGCTTGGTGGGCATGGCATGGCTCAGTGGGTGTGGCTTGGTGGGCGTGGCAGGGAAAGAATACTGTAAAATCTCCATTCCCACCCCACTCCAGGGGAAGGATACTGTAAAATCTCCATTTCCTCCCCAATCCAGGAAAAGATTACTGCAAAATCCCCATTTCCTCCTGATCAGCTGGGACTTGGGAGACAGAGAATAGATGGGCGCGGGGCCAGTCAGAATTTTTACTACCGGTTCTCCGAACTACTCAAAACTTTTGCTACCGGTTCTCCAGAACTGGTCAGAACCTGCTGAAACCCACCTCTGCAAGTGACGTTGCATATAAAGACCAAATTTCTGCTGTGATTTGTATATTTTGGATGATCAGAGAATTACTCAACTAGCATAGTTTGCATAATTATATAAAACTGCCATGCTCTATTCTCCCATTCAATGGACCGTTCTCAACAACAGAGACCTTTCCTCCCAATTAGCCTGTTAAAGCAAAATTTAACTGCTGTGATGGTCTTGAATTGTATATAGTTATCCAAACAGACCTATCCAAAGGCCAGATTTCCATTTACCTCATCATAGCCACAATGAAGAAAGACTTGGAGCCTGCACCAAATTAAGAGCACCAAAATATTCTAGATACCCAGAAGTTGGGAAAAACACATTATCATAACTAGAGGAAAGGAAGCCACTTTGAACGCTTGTGGCTAAAATACCTTTATATGTGGCATCGTAGTGATTGGAGACTAAAATGACAGAATTGTGGGTTTCTTTAGGAGAATTAAAACTTCTGCTTTCCAACATTTGTTACTAGGTTCATAATGGAATGTATTCAGTAACTTATTACCTTTGTGAGTACATTGATGAAATCAAGGGAGGGGGTTCGCCTGAGAAGATGATCCTCCATGGTGCTAAATAAACTGGTTACAAAACTTAGAGTCACCTAAGCAAAGAATATATTTATTATTTAAAATTAATTTTAGATCAAATACTAGACTTTAAGATATGCATGGTATGAGGATCTGTAAGGATTGCAAGCCATCCAGAATCACCTTATCAGTGAGGGGAGGCGGCATATTAATTTAATAACTAAAATAAATAAAATGAGCCACACATTCCTTTCCACTGAAATTTTTGACTCCTGTAGGCTAGAAATGGATAGCCTTTGCAAATAAAAAGAAAATAAACGGGATTAAAAACTGAAGAGGGCTCTTTTTGTGCAACAGGGAAAGACTGCCTCATCTGCCGCAATTGGGGCTTGAAAATGTTTTGGGATGTCACTGTGTAATTGGTAGGAAGGCACCCCAACCACATAGAAAAAAAGCTATTTTTCCTGTTAATCTTCCCAAACATTACTTGCTATATTTCTCTTACACTTCAATTCTCAATTCTCAAGCATAGTTGTTTCATTGTAACAGAGTTTGTCCTGGCTTGTTTTGGTGCAAGTGACTGTGACCATTTTCCCAAATCATTCCTTGAGCAGCCAAATTAGGCTTGGCAAAAAAAGCTTTTCACTGTTTTCAATAGAACGCTTTCTTAAATCTTATTACTGAGGATGAGCAATTCTAGATGGGCCCAGGTTGGGGCGACGGATTGCTCTGTTGAATTTGTGTAGCACCATCTATGATCGTTCCTTTGAAATTAAATTAAAATATATTTCTGGACCTTATGTATCATTCCAAGACAGGGAGCCAAAGACATTCTTTTATAACACTAAGATGTCAAGATCTTTTTTCTTTCTCTTGCTTAAAATAAGGACACATCTATGAATTATTAACAGATACTAAAATGAGTTTTGGATGATTATTAAAAAAGTATGTCAGATTTGGTGAGCACACAGTTTTTAACCACTCAGACCAGGATTCCAAATTCTGTTCAACGTAGGGTTATGTAACATACTTTATAATTAAATCACAACTTTGGAAAAAAATGCTTTGGAAAAGTTAATATCTTGTATTTTCTATTTCAATTTTCCAGAGATTTATATTTTAAAAAACAAGCAGTATTTGGATTATTTTGATACCAGTAATATTTTTCTTTAATTATTACTGTGCCACAGTGGCGTAGTGGTTAGAGTGAAGTACTATAGGCTACTTCTGCTGCCTGCTGGCTGCCTGCAATTTGGCAGTTCAAATCTCACCAGGCTCAAGGTTGACTCATCTTTGCATCCTTCCAAGACGGGTAAAATGAGATCCCAGATTGTTGGGGGCAAGATGCTGACTCTGTAAACCGCTTAGAGAGGGCTGTAAAGCACTGTGAAGCAGTATATAAGCCTAAGTGCTATTGCTATTACATTAATTTGGTGGCATGAATAATTCTGGTATGGCCACATTTTTATTATCACTAAAATTCCTTGTCACCTTATTTAATTCTTCCAGGTTTGCAAACAGTAACTCAGGATCCACATCCAGCAGGAGTTCTTTCCTCTGAAGGTATTTTAATGTATCCATGAAGATCTTTGAAAAACAAAGAAACAAACAACAGTTTATGGATCAGAATTTATTTTCAAAATCCTTGAATGTTACCCTTGCTACTAGTTCTTCTTTTGAGGAAGCTAATTCATTATCGTTCTAAAACAGAGCTCAGATTTCACTCAAAGATTATTTTGTTTTTAAACTAGAATTTCAGAATTATTATAATTATGAAATCATAATCATAACCATCTTATTTATTTATAGGGGAAACAGAGAGATTTAGATAGAAATAATTTTAGTCAAGAATTAGTTATGACTATTAGAACTGAAATAAACTTATCCCTGTCAGAAAACAGTGTTATAATTTAAGACAGTGGGAACATTTTGTTGTTGCCATTATTAAAGGACTGGGAATATTTGATCCCTGCCCAAACTATTTTAGATCACCTGGGGAGCTATTAGTAAATTACAAACTGTGCTCTGTCCATCCCCCAAATAACCAAAAAACCTCAAGAATAGCACTACATTTCAAGGACCTGCAATATATGCTTGCATATTAGAGAATGCATATCAATTCCCTTCAGTTCCCCCCCAATCCCCTATAATAACACAAAACAGATGTGCTCATAACTGCTTGGAAATCTTGTGTACTGCATTGCTGCCAAGTTGAAATGACAATTATTTCACAATCCAGCTAAAGGATTAAACCCTCCAAATGGCTTAATTTGAAGTAGGCATGTATAAGATCAAGCCATATGTTTTCCCTGGATTCTTTGTTTTATACTGTTTTATTAAAACATTTTCTTTGAAATACCAAGCATTGGTATAATGAAACTATCTTCATTGCTTCTGATTATTATATATAGTAAGTCATTGTCAGATATATACTGATGGTCGTGCTCATTCAGTCTATGCGGAAG
>WNWU01013802.1:14400009-14509071 GCA_012654045.1 Ptyas mucosa
AACCCCTTCTGGTGCCTGGGGCATCATACGTAGGCAATATCTGACAGTCATGATGGTGGTTATCTACTGCACATCTTTATAAGAGATGCTGTGAAAACCAAGCCTTGAATACTAAGTATTGGATCAGAGACCATCAAGAAAAATAAGACTGTAGCCTGTTAGAAAGTGGAAATGCCATTCCATTAGTTCAAATGCCATTGAGCTAATGACAAACCATTCCAGTACTGTGCCAAGGAAATCTGAATATGTCCATAAAGTTGAGTTTTACTGGAGGAAGTTTTCTCTTTGGAAACACTCATTACTAGAACATCTTCCTCTTACATTTAAGGAAGCTATTTCTAGTAAGTATAGTTCCCCATTTAACTAAATGCAAGTAGTCTTTTCCCCCCACAAATGTATTTGTATAACTGGGTTTAAGTTCTCATGTAGTAAGGAAGCTTGTAAATGGAGAAGTGAAAAACAAAAGCAGTGTAGTGTTGAAGAAACCAAGAAGTGTCATAAAATGTAGCCTCTGTTTTATGACAGAGCCAAGATTTTTTTTTTTGAATCATGCATTGTTGAACAACAACTTATGGTCTGCTTCACATTTAACTCTAAGCTATACAGAATGAATTTGCATATCACTTGTATAAACCAAAAATAAGCAAATCACATTATTGATGGTATATAAGTATCTGATTGTTAATTGAGTTTTTCTGTTCCTAAAATAGCATTATACTAATTTTCCTTAATCCACTATTCTGAGTTATATTTTCCACTTATCTAACACATATTTTTCTTAAGCCAGTGTCAGAAATTCCATCCTGGACTACAGCAGGTTGGTAATGGAACTTGGCTTGTATTTACCTGGACTAGGGCCATTGCAAGGTCTGCTTGGTCATTCTCCTGCTTCTCGCTTTTTTATCCATGCACCAACCCCCACCAACCAGGACCAGTGATGACCAATCTGCCAATGCTTTCCTTTCCTTTCATGGATTGTTCATTTCTTACTAGTTTCTATGATTCTCCTTATTTGTCTAAATGTTTACACCCTTTTTCCCACATTAGTTCCTTTGACCCTAAAAGAGGCTATTTGTCCTTTTCTCCCTGCATTATGTTCTTATATTATGTCAGAGCTAGGGGTGGGTTCTAATTTTTTTTACTACCGGTTCTGTGGGCGTGGCTTATTTTGTGGGTGTGGCTTGGTGGGGGTTAATGTTACCGGGTGGGCGTGGCCAACTTTTTTTTTAACTTTTTTACTTTTAAAAGCATTTTTTCTACAACCTTAAGAGGTTGCAGAAAAAAATGCTTTCAGGAGCGTCTGACAATCAGGCAACTTAGCTGGGATTGCCAGAGGCTTTTAAAGGGATTTTCCCCCTACACCCTCTTTGGCTGAAGAGGTTGCAGAAAAAAATGCCTTCAGATTTAAATTCCATTGCAATTTAAAGCTTTTTGTTTTCTAAGGAAGGATAGCTTTGCAGAACTGTGCAGCTTGAATGAAGCATAAGCTTCTGGGGTTGAAGATGAGTTGTTGATGTGTAATGGATCATTAACTTTAATGTCAAATTTATTTTAAAAATAGTGACTACCCACCAGCAGAGAACACAGAAGCCTAGCACTCCAGGATGAAATGGCTGCAAGGGAAACATCCAGCAGTGGGAGGGCAGAGGCATGCAAGGAATGACTTCTTATGGAACATGGGCTGCTACTAAAATGGACCACTGGAGACCATCTGTGCTGAAGCGCTTTAGATCGGTCCCATCACAAAACCACAGTTCTGAGCTGACACTGGAAAACACAGATATGGGATGTGTGCAGGGGTGGGTTCTACTTACCTTTACTAACAGTTTGCAACAGGATTGCGTGTGCACGCTCGCTTCGCTCACGCATGCGCCTTACTTCTGCGCATGCACAGAAGCTTCTGCGCATGCGCAGATCACTTCCTATGATGTCAGGGTCAGTGGGCGGAGCCTCCTGCTAGTTTTACTACCAGTTCTATAAAACCAGTCCGAACCGGGGGCAACCAACCATTGGATGTGTGTCGTGGGCTGGAATGAGAGGAGGACATTGTCATCCATTCCTGCACTCAAATGACAGAGAGCAGCCCTCAGTGCTGATAGGCCAAGCAGAAAGTATGCATCTGCTTTAGATTAGAGATATCCTTTTCCAATTGACTTCATTACACTTGAAATTGGTTTGTAAAAACTGCCAGAGTTGAGCAATCCCTGCTATGGCTGACATCTTATCTTACAGAACACCACCTTCAATGGAGCAAATGGATGCACAAGACCTCTGTCAGGTGAATGGCTAAGCAGCAAGTAGTAAAATAGCTGAAAAACTTAAGCATACCATTTTGAGAACCAACAGATGATCAAGAAAATAATTGCATTCTGTTGTGAATAGTTCCCACACAGCTTCTTTCTTCTTTGTGTCTAACTGATCACTAGTGCCTTGTGCCTCGAGTTGATACATCTTCATCATTTCATGCCATGTTTTATCCTGTAATTGTGAATACAAATATACAGTACGCTTCTTTATACATGTACATTCTCAAATGGATCTTTGCTGTTTTAACACCAGAATGATTGTTGATGGTCATATGTTGAATATTTATTATAGGATTAAAACTCATATAAAATAACATTAATAGTATTTATCAGGGGTGGTATTCACTTACTTTCCCTACTGGTTCACAAATGTGTGTGTGCCAGGGGTGGGTTCTATTTACCTTTACTACTTTCTTCGCTTGTGCGCATGTGTGCTCTTCTGCGCATGCGTAGAAGTGTTCTTGATGACATTGGGGTCAGTGGGCCGAACCTCCCACTGGTTTTACTACTGGTTCTATAGAACCGGTGCGAACCGGGGGGGTAACCCACCACTGGCATGCACCTGTCCACACATGCACCGGCCTTCTGTGCATGTGCTTTGCTGGTGCGCGTGCCTTCCATGCATGCGCCCAGCTTCAAAAACATGCCTAAATAGGATGGCATAGAGCCGGGATGGGTGGGCAGGCTCATCTGTGATTTCCGCTACTGGTTTGAGTACCATGAGTACTGGTACCACCTCTGGTATTTATATATTGCACTGAGAAAAATAATCAGTTAAAATCAAAGTACAAAGTTAAAACAAATGTAGCTAAAAATTATCTGATAAGAAATATTATACCTTTACATTGTGAAATTTGTAGCCATCACACTCTGACATTTTAATGGTTTGAGTTGAGAGACAATATTCCAGCTCAGCCATTTGTTTTTGTTTGTCTTTATTCTATTTAAAAAGAAAATTCACATGTTAATTTGAAAAAGTTAAATCATATTTTTAAACTGGAGGGAAGAGGGAAGGTTGCAGATCATTTCCCAATAAAGTCTCCCTTTAGAAAAATAAGATCAAACTTCAAGAAGGCAGGACAGAAGGTTTTAATATAATGTGATTGCCAACCATTATGGAATATAGATAAAAAATAAAGAAGACCAATCTATATTAGTCAGCATTGGCATAGGAAAATAAACAGGGAAATATTGTGCATGTTTTTATTATAAATGAATATTTTCAGAATGTATTGCATGAAGAAGAATTAAATGACAGTTTATTCATCCTCCTTAAATTATGAGGGTATCCCTTTCTCTTTTCCAACGAAGTGAAAGAAAACTTAAGGCTTGCTGTAGCATAGTTGTGTCTTTATATAGCTTACAGAAATACTATATAAGTTGAATATCAGTGCAAAATACAGGGCAGCTGTATAAGAAATTGGGCTGGCTTAAGAAGAAATTTTAAATTTTAATTGGTTTGTTAGTTTTAATTCTGGAGCCAAATTTATATATATTTTAATTGTTTTAATATTTGCATTTTATGTTTTTATTTCTGGCTGTACACCGCCCTGAGTCCTCAGGGAGAAGGGCGGTATATAAATTGGAAATAAAATAAAAAATAAAATAAAATAAATGATAAACAGCTTCCCTTCCCTGCTATTTTATAATATGTTATATATAATATGTTGACTAACTCTTGATCGGAATTTAAAATTCAAACCATATTGATGAACACTAGGTGTATGCCTGTTTGACTGTTATATTTCCTTCCTTCCTTCCTTCCTTCCTTCCTTCCTCCCTCCCTCCCTCCCTCCCTCCCTTCCTCCCTTCCTCCCTTCTTTCCGCCTGTCTCTCTCTCTCTCTCACTACACCCACACTTACCCATCTAACCTCCACCCCACCCCACTGCCAACCATCATTACCAAGTGACCAAACATATCTGCCAAACTAATATAATTTCATCCTTAATCTAGGGAAAAAACCTGGTCGTCAAAGCCCATTAAAAAGTCAGTGGAGTCAGGAAAACATAAATAATATTCCAGAGGGCAGATATTGTGACAGTAAATTTCAGAATTTCATCAGGTTTTCAGTGTATAGAGTATCAACTGAGAGTGAGAGGGAAAATCTGCAAATTTGCAAAATACTCACAATTCCTTTTTTAGCAAATGGCCACCATGTCCTTTTGGATTCTATTGCATGGAAGCAAAAGAAGAGCATTGTTAAAGTAACAAAAATATATATCATAGAAAATATGATTGTATGATCCTATTTACACAACATAGTTTACTCAGTTGATCCAGGGCCTTGGGAAAAGACCAGGTCTTCAAGGCCCATTTATAGGACAGCAGAATCAGAGAAATTTGAACCTTTGGGGAGGACACTATTCCAGAGGGCTAACCCACTCAAATCAACTTACAATGTTCTAGCAGCACACAGCTAACTTTGTCAAAAATTGCCATTTTGAGAATACTGAGTTATTCCCTCCCCAGCTCCATTTCTCCAGGAATCATGTCTGGTATCCTACAAGATGTTACACCAAGAAAATCCTGGTTGCGGAGTCTTGTATCACCAGGCTCTTCTCCACTAATCAGCCAACCAACAGTGTTCAGCAAAAGAAGGAAAAAGATTAGGAAAAGGGAAGAAAACTGGCAATGTGTTGGTTGCGGGAGAAACATTGCTTCCTAGGCCATTCACCTGTGAGGTGCTGCAGGATAGAATTCTCTATTATCCCCTTTTCAACATTAACTTGAAATTGCTGGGTGAGGTCATCCATCAGTTTGCTGTTTGGCATCATCAATATATTGATGATACCTAGTTAAATCTTTTGATTCTCAGTGCCTGTACATTTTTGACTCAATCCTATCATGACCAAATGGCTGTGGTTGTTTAGACCACCCAGTTCTGGAGATGTTCCAACTTTAACCACAGATAAGGTGGCACTTTTTCATTCAAGGGTGGTGTGTAATTTGGAGATATTCCTGGACTCATAGTTCTTTCCTGATGAGCAGATGAGAACTGTGGTCAGGAAAGCTTTTACATAGCTTCATCTGGTGTACATGTTTTTCCTGCCAGCAATATGTGGCTCATCTCGAAGACCATATGGAAGCTTCAAATGGTCCAGAATGCAGCAACATGAGCACTGATGGGCCTGCCACAGTATACCCATGTAACATCTCTACTTTGCAAGCTGGAATGGTTGCCTATTTGTTTCTGGTGCAATTCAAGATGCTGGCTATTACCTACAAACACCTTCTTGGCATAAGGCCTAATTACTTGAGGGACTGCCTGTCCCATAGTATCTGATCTAGCAGGGTTGATGTGTTTGGAGTCCCTTCAATTTAGCAAAGCCATCTATTAGTACTCCAGAAGCATCTTTCTCTGTTGCACATCCTGCCCTCCAGAATGAGGTTCCCTGGAGATCCCATCCTACTGGTGTTTCAAAGGGGCCTGAAAGCCTGGCTCTTCATCTGGCCTTTGATGAAGATGACTGAAACATGGTTTGTTATTATGCCACCTCAACTCTTCCTTTGTTTTGTGTTGATTTTATTGTGCTGTTTTTCGTGTTTAAAATCATTTGCAATCATCTTACTTTTGACGGGATCATAGTGTTCACATAATGAATCTAACTGCAAAGAGCACTTTAATAAAACAAGTGACTGTTTTTAACCTTCCTAACTACATAGGTGTCTGGACTTAAGTGTTGTGAGGTAACCTAACTCCATTCATACTTTAATTTATTGTGAGAACTAACCTTGATTTGTCTAATGAATTAAACTAATGTTTGTTTGTGATTCAGAATCTTTTTAGAAACAAAGCCATTGTCCTAGCATGCTGAACAAACCAGGTCTTCAGTTTGAACTATTATGTTGGGAGTTTGGGGGGCATTGTCTGCGCATAATATTTATATATGAACATGAAATCGTGGTTTGTTATCCACATTTAGAGTTTATCATGTTCTTTCCCACCAAGGTCTGGGGTCCAGAGCATTTTGATGGGAACTGGTGTTGTTTTCACAGCCAATGGTGTAAAACTGCTGTTGCAGTGCTACATTTAACGGTATAAAAACCCCAGAAGTTATTTTGAGTTAAAACCCCAATTCACAGTTTTCCCTCCCTGACCTGAGTTTTGCAGTGATGCTGATTGGTATAGGAATTGTGCTGCACTGTCTGATATCAACAAGTCTCCAGGGAACATCTCAAGTCCAGGCAAACTCACCACCACTGAGCTATGCCTGCGGACAGATGACCTGTATAGTTTACAAGGAAAACAAAAACAGGGTGCTTAATTACTTCCAAGAAAGTTGTTATTAAAAAAGGGAGAAAATGCACCCCTTGATTTCATTTTTACCCATGGCTTCCAACATTCATAGTTTGAAGCAAACAAGCAACATCGTATAATAATATATTGACATTTACCCAATCAACATTGTGGGGTAACTGACTTAGATGAAAATAATGTTGGTCAAACAATTTCAGTTTAACCATCATACAGCAGCCATGTCATCTCTGTCCTAATATATCTTGGTTCATTATAAGGCTGACTTGCATTGATTTTCATCTCATATTTTACCAACACAAATATAAATATTTTTTAACTGAGTAAATACAGGTACCATTAATAAAAATATACAATATAATACATGTATTTTGCATGTTTAAATAGCAGCTCCTCCATAACAATTTTGTTCCTACTGTTGTGCAGTCTCCTTGCAAGCTAAGAAATAATGGCTTATGGCAATGAACCATGTCTAGGCGGTTTTCTATTTTCTGGTTGCCTTGTGATATGCCTGAAAGAGTCTGAAAGACCCATATGGCTAACTAATGAATCAGCTTGGATGCAATACTGACAGATTCCTTCTGTACTCAAATGCAAAGATTTACTTAATGTATCATATCCCTTTCAGATTTTGTGCTGTTTCTGAAAATTTGAACCTTATTTTACTATTGCAAGAATAAGGATATGAATAATGACCTAAGGAATTATTTAATGAAAATAATTTTAGAGCTCAGTAAATTTTCTTATTTCCAATACTGTTCAGGAAAATAAGAATATGTTATATTTCACTTTCCCCTTCATGGATCACTGCCTTGTCATGGCAAAGGGGCTTGCATAGCTCAGTGAAGCTATGGGCTATGCTGTGGAGGGCCACCCAAGATGGACAAGTAATAAAAGAGAGCTCTGACAAAACGTGATCCACTGGAGAAGGAAATGGTAACCCACTCCAATATCTTTGCCATGAAAATCCCATGGACAGTACCAAAAGGCAAAAAGATATGATGCTGGAATATGAGCCCCTCAGGTTGGAAGGTGTTCACTATGCTATTGAAGAAGAGCAGAGGGCTAATACTAGTAGTGCCAGAAAAAGTGAAGCAACTGGGTCAAAGTCAAAAGGACACTCAGCTGTGGATGCATCTGTTGGTGAAAGGAAAGTCTGATGTGGTAAAGATCTATTCTCCATAGGAACCTGGAACGTAAGATCCATGAATCAAGGCAAGCTGGACGTGGTCAAACAAGAGATAAAAAGACTGAAGATCGACATTTTAGGAATCAGCAAACTAAAATGGACAGGAATGGGTGAATTTAGTTCAGATGACCATCAGGTATACTACTGCAGGCAAGAATTCCTCAGAAGAAATGGAGTAGCCTTCATAGTCAATAAAAGAGTAGGAAAAGCAGTACTGGGATACAATCCACAAAATGACAGAATGATCTCAGTTTGAATCCAAGGCAAACCATTCAACATCACAGTAGTCCAAATCTATGCCCCAACCACTGGTGCAGTTGACCGGTTCTATGAAGTTCTACAACACCTTCTAGAATTAACACAAAAAAATGATATCCTTATCATGGGGGATTGGAATGCTAAAGTAGGAAGCCAAAAGATAATTGGAATAACAGGCAAGTTTGGCCTTGGAATACAAAATGAAGCAGGGCACAGGCTGGTAGAATTTTGTCAAGAGAATACAATGGTCATAGCAAAAACTCTTTTCCAACAACCCAAGAGATGACTCTACACATGGACATCACTAGACGGTCAACACAGAAATCAGACTGACTATGTGCTCTGCAGCCAAAGATGGAGAAGCTCTATACAGTCAGTTAAAACAAGACCAGGAACTGACTGTGGCTCAGATCATGAGCTTCTCGTTGCAAAATTTAAGCTTAAATTTAAGAAAGTAGGGAAAAGCACTAGGCCACTCAGGTATGAACTACATCATGTCCCTAATGAATATACAGTAGAGGTGACAAATAGATTTAAGGAATTAGATCTGATAGACAGAGTGCCTGAAGAACTATGGACGGAGGTTCGCAACATTGTACAAGAGGTAGCAACTAAAACCATCTCAAAGAAAAAGAAAGGGAACGTTTCATGCAAAGATGGGCATGATAAAGGATCAAAATGGCAGGGACCTAACAGAGACAGAAGAGATTAAGTAGAGGTGGCAAAATTACATAGAAGAACTATACAAGAATGAGCTTAATGTCCCTGATAACCACGATGGGGTGGTCACTGACCTTGAGCCAGACAGCCTGGAATGTGAAGTCAAATGGGCCTTAGGAAGTCTGAGCAACAACAAAGCTAATGGAGGTGATGGTATTCCAGCTATTCAAAACCTTAAAAGATGATGCAGTAAAAGTGCTACACTCAATTTGCCAGCAAATTTGGAAAACTCAAAGTGGCCACAGGATTGGAAAAGGTCAGTTTACATTCCAATTTCAAAGAAGGGCAATGCCAAAGAATGTTCAAGCTATGCACCACTGCACTCATTTCACATGCTAGCAAAGTTATGATCAAAATCCTACAAGCTAGGCTCCAGCAGTACGTGGACCGAGAACTACCAGAAGTACAGGCAGGATTTTGAAGAGGCAGAGGAACTAGAGATCAAATTGCCAACAGAACGCTGGATCATGGAGAAAGCTAGGGAGTTCCAGAAAAACATCTACTTCTGCTTCATTGATTATGCTAAAGCCTTTGATTGTGTGGATCACAACAAATTGTGGAAAGTTCTTAAAGAGATGGGAATACCAAACCATCTTATTTGTCTCTTGAGAAACCTATATGCTGGTCAAAAAGCAACAGTGAGAACTAGACATGGAACCACTGATTGGTACAAAATTGAGAAAGTGGTTCAGCAAGGCTGTATACTGTCGCCCTGCCTATTTAACTTATATGCAGAGCACATCATGAGAAAGGTGGGGCTAGATGAATGACAAGTTGGAATTAAGATTTCTGGGAGAAATATCAACACCCTCAGATATGCAGATGATACCACTCTAATGGCAGAAAGTGAAGAGGAACTAGAGAGTTTCTTGATGCGGGTAAAGAAGGTGAGTGCAAAAGTTGGCTTGAAACTCAACATTAAGAAAACTAAGATCATGGCATCCAGCCCTCTCAATTCCTGGCAAATAGATAGGGAAGAAATGGAAGTAGTGACAGATTTTATTTTCCTGGGCTCCAAGATCACCGCAGATGGGGACTGCAGCCAAGAAATTAAAAGACACTTCCTCCTGGGGAGGAAAGCTATGGCAAATCTAGACAGCATACTAAAAAGCAGAGACATCACCTACAAAAGTGCATATAGTCAAGGCTATGGTTTTCCCAGTTGCAATGTATGGCAGTGAAAGTTGGACCATAAGAAAGGCTGAGCGCCAAAGAATTGAGGCCTTTGAACTATGGTGCTGGAGAAGACTTGTGCGAGTCCCTTGGACTGCAAGGTGATCAAACCGGTGAGTCCTAGAGGAGATCAACCCTGACTGCTCATTAGAAGGCCAGATCCTGAAGATGAAACTCAAATACTTTGGCCACCTAATGAGAAGGAGGGAGAGCCTCCCAGGAGAAGAGCCTTATGCTGGGAATGATTGAGGGCAAAAGAAGAAGGGGATGACAGAGAATGAGGTGTCTGGATGGAGTCACTGAAGCAGTTGGCATGAGCTTAAATGGACTCCAGAGGATGGTAGAGGACAGGAAGGCCTGGAGGAACATTGTCCATGGGGTCGCAATGGATTGGACACGACTTCGCGACTAACAACAACAACAACAACATATTGTCGCTTCTTGGCCTTTTGGCTAAAATCAAGTGTAGTAACAACAACATATTTCACTTTAGCCATATGGAAATATTACAATCCCTGTTATATAATGGTGGTTTAAAGTTGCAAACAAGTTACGATAAACTCAAATTTGAGAATCTACATAACATGTTTTATTATAGCTTTCCCTCCCAGATTTTACCATAAATCATTGAATCAATCAAAGAGTTTGATAAATCTAGCATAACAGGATTGGTATAGCCACTATAGTTTGCATATTTTGATTTATTCTGCACAAAATCTGAGAAAGTTATCATGTCTTTTGATTCCAGAGAGCATGATTCTATCTAACTCTGTTCTGCAAGATCAGGCCAAAAAATTAATCACCCAAATCATATTAGCCAATGAAAACTTTCTTGCTCAAATTCCAGACTGGTTTTATTCAAAGAAGCCAAGTTACCAGTATATGCTCTCTTCAGGATAAAAGATCCATCAAATATTTAGAATAGAATAGAACACTCACAAAGGAAAAAGGAAACCTGAACAGTTTGCTGCCATAAGCAATCTGATCCTTGTGACAACAACTTCATCCTTCCTAATGAGATGAGCCTATTGTAATATTTTTATTTAAAAAAGTTATAAAATTGAACAATATTATCTACAGGTAACAAAAGAGGGAAGAGAGGAGAGATTATGGTCTTCTGAAAGCAAGGAATAGATCCTAGCAATGTAAATAGAATGGGTAATTTTATTTTTCAAGACAGTTATACTTGCAAACATCAAATAACTGAACAATTGTTGATCTACAGTACTTTGAAATATCTATGGTTGATATTGGCGAACATGGGCGAACATGGTTGATTAATATTTGATGGCCTTAATGTTAACATTATCTTACATTTTAGGAATCAATCTATGTTTGATCCATCTGTAGCAACATGGACTTCGTGTAATGCTTTGTGCAGAATAGCTATAATAGTCTTCCTCAATATTGACCATCTGTTTAGACCTGAAATCCAATACATCCAAAAGGCATTAGGTTGGAAAAAGGTCATCTGAATTGTAGATGTATTTTCAATTTGGTAATTCAAGGGTTAAAAAAAACTTGGAGAAATATATATTATAGTAGGCTTTTTTGCTTTGGGATGTTTCAACTGTTAGCAATTTCATGTAGTTGTACAGCTACTTCTAACAGTACAAAATGAAAAGACAAATATAGCTGGGCATGTCTGAACTAATATGCAAACATGAAGTACCTGTTGTTAAAAGAGCAAGTTTAAACAACTCAGTAGTGGAACATTTAAAACCTGGCCACCTATATTTAAACAGAAATGATTTTGTTAGATGCAGTGAACATATCACTCTTACTTCTCAACATGAAATAACATGAGAATATTATGTTGATGTTAAAATAGCAAGATTAAGTATATACATACCTACTAGATTTATGTAAATCCAAGGCCTGAGAAAATAAGGCATTGAATGTTAGTTATTTTAACTAATGGCTGCGTTTCACATGAAAAATGGTATTTCAGAACTAAAATGGAATGTTGATCATTTAAGGCCTAAAAATCAGGCCAGGAACATATTTAGTCCACCATTCCATAACCAGCTAGTTGGATTCAAGAGGCTCATAGGAACAGTGGTTGACCATCTTTTCTACGTTGTGCTCAAGCAACAATATACTCCAATTTACTCTTAATTGGAGTGCATTGAGTATATCGAGTTGCACTAGTAAATAGTGCCTGTGTAATAGCATATTCACAACTAGAGAAAAAAAATGTCTGTTCATTTATATATAACAAGTGTGATGGACATTAATCCTGCCACCATCAAGAAAGGAAATAAGGTTTTCCAGGGACATATTTAAGGGTCACAGCTTGCATTACAGAATACATCAACACCACAGATAACATAATAATTTCTCTTTCATTACAACCAATTGGAGAAAATAATTCTGTTCATCTTTGACTAATAAATAGCAAGGCTGAGGAAACTGATAACGCTATTACAAAATATTTTTTCCATAATCATAGGACTGTTCAGTTCATGGATGTTTCATGATGGAATCAAAACTCCCCTATAATTTTCCCATTTTTAACTCAGGTTTAGATGGCATTTGACATCTTTGGAATTCAGGCCATTTAATAAACCATACTGCATGAGAAACGTTTGATTGGATTTGTGCTTCCTGCTCTGAACAACTATGTCAGAAAATGAATATGTCATTCTAAATTCCTAGGTTCTTGGAAATGTTTATTTTTACAATCCATTTAGGTAAACAGTTTTTATTTAAAAACAAATTAGTTATGATTAATAGCCCTCTACTGCTTAACATGTGAACAGAGTCTAAATGGTCCTATAGACTCTACTGCCAACTCCCAGCATTCATTGACGTTGGCTATGGCATTTGATGATGAGGGTTGAAGATTAACACCATCTTAACTGTTTCATGTCATATAAATTATTTGATTTAAATGATAGCTTTTCAGCCTAAATGAATGATTTTAAGCTTAATAATTAATTTAAGCTCTGCAAACTTAATTGGAAAATGACTATATAAGGATGTTCCAATTGGTGTCCTTTACAAGTCTTCAGTTATAAAAAATATGCTAGCCAGTGAAAACAGAAGACACGTTTCAACATACTTATGGGACATCAGGTTGAGGCAGGCTGGAATAGGCTGTCAAACAGTGCTAAATTTCTTTTAAATCTAAGAATAATAATGACATTATTTATTATATGAGACTCTCAGTCGAACAATTATAATGTATGCTAATTCAGAAAAGATAATTTAAAAAAAAAAAATTACTTACCTGGCTATATTGCTGGGAATCGTTTCCTTCACATTCTGGAGAAGGGTTGTTCTCATTACTGTTCTGCACTGTTTGAGTATCACTGAAATCATCTTTGTTATCTAGTAGATTTGCTGTGGGATTAACTGATGTAGAGTGTTGTACTTGGGCCACTGTATTTGAGTAAATGCCAGAGGATGATGGGAGAGAACAGTGCTGAGGGTGAGAAGGAAGTTCTGGATGCATAGAAAGAAAAATGTTGATTTGTGGCATCTGTTTGTCTGTTCCTATGTTCTCCGCACTGTCGTGGAGTGGAGCTATTTGAGAAACTGATGATGTGTTCTTTCTTAGCCTCCTCAAGGTTGGAGAAGTAGAAATCCTACTTGGAGCATGCCTATCAAATAGATATGGGGGATTGTCAGCCTCATCATGCTCCACATTCAATAGATGCAATTTACCAGGTAAGCCCCGCCTCCTAGCGAGGCTACCAGGACCCAATTTTATCCCTATGTTGGTTGGGGCTGATATTTCATAGGAAGAGGACACGGTATTTCCCAAGCTGCTCTTTTCCATTAAATCCACGTTTTCTTTCCAAAGTTCAGTCTCCTTAAATACATGGCACTGTTCATTCATGTTAATTACTTCATCCATGTCCAGAGAAGATCCACTGTCCATATTTTCCATTCTGGATCATGAAGCATAAATCTATAATCATAGGACAGAAAAAAGAATAATGTTTTCAATTGCATAATCAACATCAGTCATTTTAAAACTATACGTTTTATTATTTATTTTCAAAACATTTGAATGCTTAATAATTTTTCACGAAGAACTCTTTACCGTTATTGTTATGGTATCTTTAATTCTGGATAAGATGAAGCATGATTCCTTCTGTAACAAATTGGTTTATCACTTGGGATTCCTGCTGCAAAATATTATATGTACAAAAATGGAAAGGCTCTGAATATACACAATGGAAGAAAAACTGATGAAGATGACAGAAGTAGCAAAGAAGGTTTGACTTATCTGATTAAAGAAAGGACAATAATCATATTTATTAGTGACTGGAAACCCCTTATGGACTTTTTGCTGAAAAAATATGAACTTGTGATTTATGGGTTTGATGAATAGAAAGGATAGACTATATAAAGAACTTAAAATTATATTGTAACCTTAGAGAGAGAATGAATGAACAACAGGTGCAGCAAATTTTAAGAATTAAAATGTGTTATTTTAAATATTTTTGGGGTTAAATATATATGGGCTTGTTCCTGTAGGATTTTTATTGTTGAAACATAGTTCCTACTAAGGTTATGTTATCAATTTGCTAATAATATTTAAATCCCACCTTGATTGTCAAACCAAATACTGAGCCTAACATCTCACTGCCTCCTTGGGATTGTGGAAAGTAAGAAAAGGGATATTTGTGAAGGGCACTTAGCTGCTGTTAAGAAAATCAGAAGCAGCTTCTTCATAACTTTTTATTTTCTTTCTTTTCTTCACTATTTCTTTTTTTGTACTTTTATTTACTTTTAAACTTCACATTTTTTTCAAAATGCTTATTGTTTTTATACTCATAAAACGTATTTAATAAAAATTATATGTCAAGAAACTTGGGGCTCTTAAGTGAATCTCAGCTGGCAATTGTATGAAAGAATGCCCTTGTAAAATTTCATCTGCAGGAATAATTATGAGCTTCTCTGAAGTGGGAGACCTTCCCCTCACTCACATATATCTTGATTGCCTCTCACATGGACTATTGCAATGCACTCTACATGGGTTGCACTTGAAATCCTTTCTGAAGCTGGAGCTGCTCCAGAATAGTGATTAGGCTTCATGGATGCTGATGTAACAGCTCTACTTCAAAAGTTAGATTGGGAACCAGCTTGCTTTGAGTGCTGGTTGTCCCTTCTAAAGCTATTCCAGGCTCATTTCAAAACTGCAGAAAAAACAACTGCTACCAACCTGCCTTCCACTGAGGACCTGTATACTGCACGAGTCAAAGAGAGGGCTGAGAAAATATTTACGGACCCCTCGCATCCTGGACATAAACTGTTTCAACTCCTACCCTCAAAAAGACACTATAGAGCCGTGATGGCAAACCTATGGCACGGGTGCCACAGGTGGCACGCGGAGCCATATTGGTGGGCACGTGAGTGTTGCCCTAGCTCAGCTCCAGCATGCATGCACGCACCGGCCAACTGATTTTCAGGCCTTCCAGTCCCACCAGAAATCGGGAAACTGGCTGTTTCCAGCCTCCGGAATGCCTCCAAGGGGATGGGGAAGGCTGTTTTTGCCCTCCCCAGGCTCCTAGAAAGCCTCTGGAGCCTGGGGAGGGGGAAAAACGGGCCTACCGGGTCCACCATGCCATCGCGTGCCAAAAGCAGGGGGAGGTGTGGGGGGGTCACGTGCGTATGCGCGGGGGTGTGTGCATTGAATTATGAATGTGGGCACACGCACTCATGACCCCCCACGCTCTCTCCGCTTTTGGCACGCGACGGCAAAAAGGTTAGCCATCACTGCTATAGAGCATTGCACACCAGAACAACTAGACACAAGAACAGTTTTTCCCTGAATGCCATCACTCTGCTAAACAAATAATTCCCTCAACTATTTACTAAGTCTGCACTACTATTAATCTTCTCATCGTTCCCATCACCCATCTCCTTCCACTTATGACTGTAATTTTGTTGTTTGTATCATTTGTACCCTACGACTATCATTAAGTATTGTACCTTATGATTCTTGATGAACGTATCTTTTCTTTTATGTACACTGGGAGCATATGCACCAAGACAAATTCCTTGTGTGTCCAATCACACTTGGCCAATAAAAAATTCTATTCTATTCTATTTTTTCCTTTTAAAGACTTTAAAAAATCAGATGAACTTGATATAGTTATAATTATAGATTTTTTTAAAAATTGTGTTTTTATTTGTGTGTTTTTTCCCTTTATTTTGGTGATTGTACATTTTTATGTCTATTCGAAAATGGAAAATAAAAACTATGCAAATTTGAGAAAAAAATGGTTGGGGACCTGGATGTCTCCAGGACTACATTCTCCCAATTGTTTCCGTTTGTCCAGATCAAGAAGACCTTTTCAATCAAGGTCCTCCTTCTTTGGAACAGCATTCCGTTGTTACTGTAGCTACAGTATATATATTATTCACCCTGTGTGAATGATGTAGCTTGAATTGTTTCAGTTTACTGAATGTAAACCAACAGCTTACAGTCCCATAAACAGTAACTTCTATTGCATAAATCCCGGAGGGTACTTTTCCTTCTATAGATTTCTTGCACTTCTATAAACTTAAGGGTTTGGCAAGCTTGTTTGATACAAAACACGTTAGGCTGACCCTTGGAAAACATTTCTGTATCATTTGTATATGTTTTATACAAACAACAGAGAATACAATCTTCATAAAATTGCACTGCACATCACCTTAGAATATTTTAATTTCACTGTCTTTCAAAAGCACTTTAAAACTAAACATGAAAAAACATGCACATCTAATTAACATTTTTATAAATAATAGGAGAAGGTAAAATTTATAGAAAGGATAATTTGATTATCCTTTAGGTCATTACTTACACTTTAAACAGCAAATGCACAGCTATTTCAGAGTTGTCTTTTCCTGCAGGGGAAAAAAAACATTACAAGAAATTTTCTTTGAAAAATGCCTGAATCCTCCAGTAAGTTTCACTACCTTTTAATGTGGTTGAGTTTACCTGAAATGTAACTGTAGTGCTTTGTTGTTTGGCTTCTCTAGTCTTCTTTCTGAAAGAAACAATAAAAAAACTTGTTTGACCTCTTTGTATGTTTCCAAGGGATTTTTTTTTAATCACAACAGTGAAAAGGGAAGTGGTAACAAGCTAGTTTACAGAAAGAAACATGATCTACATTACATTACTCATTATATTTGCCCTATAGACATGTTACTTTAATTCTTTTACTTCTCAGATTCTTATTTTTCCCATCTGCTTTCAAGTATCTGCTTAGAGAAGAAATAAATGGGGGAAAAAAATCAAGAAACATTGCTAGAGAAGATTTGATAGACAGTGTGCTATTCATCTATGAATAAATGTACAAATTGAACAGACTTATCTGTCTCATAGCACCAAGATAGTAATACATCCCTTTTCACTGTCATTTTGGTCAGATCAACTCTACCTGATCAGAAGATTTTGATATCACAGCCTTTGGAAACTCAAGACTCTCCTGAGTTCAGGTTGAGAGCAGAAGTGAGGAAGTAGAAAAAGAGAGGGATTTACCAAAATAAGAATGGGTTGCAGTCAGTTCTGGAGGACATCTTAGAGATTCAGGATGCTTTTGATTTCAGAAACTCCATGATATTTTGCAACCCACAGATCAGGGGTGAAATTGGCTGGCAGTTTGATTCCAGGTCCAGTTCAAGGTGCTGCTTTTAATCTTTAAAGCCCTTCATGCAGTGGTGGGATTCAGCCGGTTTGCACCACTTCAGGAGAACTGGTTGTTAACTTTGTGAGCAGTTTGGTGAACTGGTTGTTGGAAGAAATCATTAGGGCAGAGAACCGGCTGTTAAATTATTTGAATCCCACCACTGCCTTCATGACATGGGAACACCTCTCTCTTTCTCTCTCTCTCTCTCTCTCTCTCTCTCTCTCTCTCTCCCTCCCTCCCTCCCTCCCTCCCTCCACCCCTCTCTCTCAGACCTTCTGTCTTATGGTGCTCTCCACCCAAAGTCAGTTTAGTGCCATTCTAGTGCCATAACCAGGTCCCTTAAGATCTGGTTATGTCACCAGGCCTGTGGGTCCCAGGGAACTGGAGGCATTCTTAGATAGCTCCACTGTGGCCGACTCTTTCCAGGTGGTTTGTATATTTTCAATTTTGATAGTGTTTTCATTTTAATATAACTTTTTATATTATGATAATGATTTTTATATATTTGTTGCTTGTTGTACGCTACCCAGAATAATTTCTTATGAGATGGGTGGTCATATAAATGTGATTAATAGATAAATACAATACAAAGGTACAGTTGTCTAAACAGAAAAATCTGTTTTAAATCACACACAAATATAGGTGATTTAAAATAGAAGTTCGTTAGACTTTATAGACTTGGGTGGGAGATCCTCAGGAAATACTAGACATGTTCTGCCCCCGCTATGGCCACAACAAGACATGGAAGGAAAAGGAAGAAAAAAATATTCTGGATGAAGGCCATAGCAAACCATGTAGGCACCTAAAATCAGCAAGCTGGCTTCTCAGCAGTTGATTGTAGTCTATGAGCACTTTGTGAATCCCTGAAAGAATGATGAAAGCAAGAAAAAAATTGGTAGATGTCAGAGGGTCATGGTCCTGTCTACAATCAGCTTAAGTTTTGGTATTGGCTGATTCAGTCTATTCTTCACCTTATCCTTCCAGGAACAAGGAAAGATAGCAAAAGAAGGGTTTACCCCAAAGGAAGGATTAACCAGGAAACCTTTGGGTATTGCTCTTTTAAGCTGGCTACTGCAGCTACTGCCTACTGTCAGCCCAAAGGTAGAGAGGATCATGAATCAACTACACAGAATGTCTACAATTATTTTCATTAAAATTGGTGAGAATAACAGAATAGTGCAAGTCTGATTATGTTGTATTACCTACTCCTTCATTTGGTTCAGCAAATAGGGAGGTGTCTATCTAAGTCACTTTTGAATATTACCTGGAAAGTATGGACTCTAAAAATGCTTTATTAGCTGTTGCCTAGGCATCAGAACCTGCATATGTTCATCAAGGCAATTTTCCTTATTCTCTGCTTAGGTGTCATTCTAGCAGCCACTTTACTGTGGACAAGACAATTATTGAATTATTTGTCGGAGCCCCTCTAGTGATGGCTTTGCCCTATGCAGTGATGGCCTTCCTGTCAATTTATCTGCCCATTTAAATTTTCCCCTCCCAAACCACACCACTAAAATAAACGATTTACCACCAAATTTTGGCAACATGAATGTTAGAAGCTTGAGGGACTAGAAAAATTGGGTTGGGGGCTATAACTGATTCTACTGCAGAAATTAATTCATTAATGCGATTGTGCATAGCCCAGTCTTGTAACAATAAAAACTCCTGTTAGGCCCAGAGTTTATTGTGATGACAACATAGTAGCTAGAAAAATGAGGATACTAGAGGAACATGAACTGAGGGACAGGGAAACTAGAATAATATTGGGAAGTGTCATAAGGAAGTCTGGGACATTATATTATATGTCACATGAGATGAAAACATAGAAGAAGTAGTTCTTAGTAGTCAAGTTTGAGATTATTTTGAAAAAAACAGAAGGGCGGGGAAACTAGGTCAACACCAGGGGGAAAGTTGTGTTATTTCAGCCAGAAGTAAAAATCATTTCATGTTTATAGTTGTTTTAGTCTGTTGATCCTGCTTGTGGTATAATAAGCACTTCTGTTCTGGACAAATAGTGCACTTAATTTCTAGGTATACTGGGAAGGAAATGATTGCATTTGATTTTGGATTCTCTCCGCCCCCATTTGGGTGATATACTCCTTAAATTTGGAAGCAATTTTTCACAGCAGGTCCACACTCATAGAGGAAAAGGTTTTGCTATTTCTTATATATCGTGTGAATAATCAGGAAAATATTCAACCATCTCCCCTAACTGATGCTTTTGAATAGACTTGGACATATGGATTATTTAACACCATGTGCAATGTCAAATATTTAGCACAAGACAACACAAGACAGAAAACTTGTAAGAGTATAGCCCCATTGTCTTGAATCCAAATACTGCTGGCTGAACAGACTGCAGACTATCAGTGAAGATGGTAACAGCTTTTTTTTTGTAATAGCATTATAAAAAATATAATGTAGTAATTCTGCCTGTAAGACTACACTTAGAATACTGCATCCAGTTTTGGTCACCACACTTTAAAAAGATGTTGAGACTCTAGAAAGACTGCAGAGAAGAGCCAGCAAGATAATTAGGGGACTGGATACTAAAACATACGATGAATGGATGCAGGAACTGGGCATGGCTAGTCTAGTGAAGAGAAGGACCAGGGGTGACATGATAGCAGTGTTCCAATATTTGAGGGGCTGTCACAGATAAGAGGGGGTCAACCTATTTCCCAAAGCACCTGAAGGCCAGGTAAGGTATAATGGATGGAAACTGATAAAGGAGAAATTCAACCTAAAAATAAGGAGAGATTTTCTGACACTGAGAACAATCAAACAATGGAACAGCTTGCATTCAGAAGTTGTGGGTGCTTCATCACTGGAGGCTTTCAAGAAGAGACTGGCAGCCAGCTGTCAGAAATGGTGTAGGGCGGAGATGGCTTTTAGAGACCAAGTGCCCAAACTGCAACCAAACCCCCACTTATTTATCGCAAAGTGCCAACATGGCAATTTAACCTGAATACTGAGGTTTTAGTTTAGAAAAAAAACAACTCATACATTAACATCTTTTGCCTTAAAAGAAAAACACAATAACAGAGCTTTCAATGATACAAACAACTTTTTATTGAAAGGTAAAAGTTTGCATTTGGCATGCTTTTGAACTTGGGAAAGTTAAAAGAGTCAAGGCTTCTGGGTTATAGGTGTGGTGTATGTAAGATAATGCAGTGAACCCTAGACTTTTAGAGACAAGCTATGAACTGTTTTAATTCAGGCTTTGCAGATAATTTTTAGGATGGGCTTATGAGCAGGCGGAGAAAAACCAAGTTACTGATCAGGAGGGTATTTCGGCTAACCAATAACTGGGACTCCTCCGCACAACCCTATTGAATAACACAGGAGCCAAGCTGGGCACATGGAGAGATGGCGGGGGAAGAAGAGTCGTTATTTTACTGCCTCCCTCCCCCCCCAAAAAACCCAGAGGGAAATGGAGCATTCACTTTCTTTCTCCCAAAGCTTTCAGAGGCTTCCTGGCTGCTCCCAAGGGCTGCGAGCAGCGGCATGGAGGAAGAAAGCCCAGTCACGCTCTTCCCAATTCACCAGCCAAATTTCTCCTGACGGTTTCTGCAGGAAAGCCCCACCACTGAATTGACTTGAAAGCGAAAGGGAGCCTTGAGGTGACCTTCTGCTTGAATCCTTTGGGCGCCGTGTCCTCCTCCAAACCAAGGCAATGGAAAGGTCCGCAGTGCATAAAAGGTGTGCACCAGAAGGGAGGCAGGAGAGCAGCACATGAAATTCCTTGAGAAGAAGTTCCACTTTTAAGGAGGAAGGTGGGGAGTTTTCCTTGTAACCCTGGCCAAGGAGTCTGGCACTGACAGCTTGTTTTCTTTGTTTTGCAGGAAGGTGAGTGAGATAGTCTAGCGGCTAGTGTGCCCACAGAGAGGGCTCTTAGTGCCCCCTTTGGCACGCGTATCATAGCTTTGACACCACTGGTATGGGGTCTCCTGCTTGAGCAGGGGATTGAACTAGACGACCTACAAGGTCCCTTCTAACTCTATTATTCTATCAGTCTTTCATCCCCACAAATGCAATGTTGCATTTACATAATGGTGACAATAATTTTATTTCCAAAACAGCAGATGGCATTGTCTGATTACTTTGGAGTGTAAATGCTCTTCGTTGGGAGCTGATGCTTAAAGGTGGCAAGCATATGTTTTGTTGAAACAAAGTGCTATTATAAGTCCACTTGCACTGTACAGCCAGATATCGAATTGATCATTTCTCATGTTTGAAGACATGAATGGGTTTTAATTGTGTGTCATGTTTTTGGGTCTGTTCAGTTGTTAAAAACACAGGTGGGTTATTCACACAGAAATTGATGATTAATATAACAGTTAACCAATATAAAAAAAAATACTTTGACCTCTGAGATTAGACTTCAATGCTCTTGCTCTTTTTCAACTGAAGCACTAAGCAAAAAAATTATTTATCAGATGAGTATGTATATGTGTATGTATGTATGTGTGACTCCTCCCTCCCTTTTGAGTCAGTGTTGACTTCTGGCAACTGCCTCAACATGTTCTACAGTTTCTTGGCAAGATTTTCAGAAGGGGTTTGTCATTGCCTGTGTCCCAGGGCTAAGAGAGACCCAAGGTCACCCAGATGGCTTCGAACCTAAAGTAGGACTAGACCTCACAGTTTCCCAGTTTTTAGCCTGATACCTTAACCCCTACACCAAACTGGCTCAGACATTGATTTAACATTGATTTGACACTGACAATCAGCACAGATAATGATTTAATTTGCCTACCTTATACATAGTATTCAAATATATAGGTTTCCTTAGGCATATTATTCAATTTTCTAAAGTTATTTGAAAATTTACCAGTCTTGTCTCCAGATGTGAGCTTCCAAAATGTTTATTCAAGCCCAAGAGATAAGCAACAAAAATCCAAGTTGGATAAAACCTGGTGAGTAAGACCTACAACATACTGTAGTAGGAAACATGAGGGTCTTCAGCAATTTTCAAACATAGTTCTCAGAAATCTAAGTCAGCCATGGCCAATAAAAAAATTACATTTCAGCTAGATATAGCGAACCTTTCTTACCACTGATAAATATTCAGACGATATTTAAGATTATGGGGAATAGTTAGAGACTCATTTATCTTTTTAGTACCACTCTCCCTTAACAAATATGGTCTTACCATTCTTCATCTAACGAGGAGCTAAGAGATCCTGTAAACCTTTCTCCCCAGATCCTTTTCCTGCTATGCTTCCTAGGGATCTCCCAGGTCAGATACAGTAGTTTTGGTGTAGACTGGGGGGATCCTTGAAACACGTGGAATCAGAAAGAGATTTGGTGCATTCTTGACACTTCCAACTGCACAACTCCAATCTTTGCCCAGTCCCTGAAGTAATTCCAGTGTGGGTCAGAGATCACCCACTGGAACCATTCACATTTCCAGAGCTTTGGCCAGTAGGTGCTGGAGACTGCTGGTAGGTATTAGAAGAAATGTGTGATAATGGATGGAATAGTGCTACCCGTCTTCTTTTCTAGTCCATGTTGGCCAGGATTTTTGGCCAGATGATACCGGGGTGGGTTCTAAAATTTTTTACTACTGGTTCTGTGGGTGTGGCTTATTTTGTGGGCATGGCTTGATGGTCATGTGACAATTATTTAGGATTTAGCAGAACCGGTTTGGTGATATCATATCGTCACTGCTACCGGCTTGGCGGAACCGGGCGGAGCTGGGAGGAACCCACCACTGGATGATACCACAGGGAATTGAATGAGCAGTTCTCCAAATATAATCCAGGTTTGACATTGTTATGGGATCACCCACTGTGGCTGCACACTGAAGCCAAAGAACTTAGAACTTCCTTCCAAACATGACATCTCTTTACAGATGTGTGGCTTTGGTGCTGTTGTTAGCAGGGGGAGGTGATTGAAAGCAGCCTTATGCTACAGCACGGGTACAAAGCAATTTATCTTGTGGGGGCAAACAGGATGGCCTCTTTGCTTCTGGGAAATGAATCTTGGGTGCTTTTCCCACACCTCCTCTGAACATTACTTCCCAGAAGTAATGTTCAGAGGAGACATCTATTGCAACTTCTGTTTTTCTAAGGTTACTTCTGTTATTGATATACAGAATTAACTGGATATGTATGCTAAGGACTATACTTGTTTTAATGCTTTCTTTCTAAATTTCCATAAGCCCAGCAGAGAGAGAAGATGCAGTACTATGGTAGCAATGGCCAGAAAGGAGGTTCTATAAATAGTAGGAGAGCTAAAGAAAGAAAATTATCTTTCTTTCAAAGTTTCACATGTATCTGAGTGTTGTGTGGGAAAACAAACAGATAGAGGCCAATGTAGCTGGATTGTTGAATTTACAACAATTCCTTTCATATTTCCTGACTAAATAAGAGATAGAGCAAAGAAGGGAATAGAAATGTGTACTTTGAAATCTGTTGTGGTTGCTGTTTTCCTGCTGGAAAGGCATATGGTATACTGGCCCCTAGATGGCAACACAACATCTTGCAAAGCATGTCCTGGCCCCTTCGCAATAACCTTTTCTAATGTGTCTTTTTAGAAAACAACAGCCAAAAAAGGATCACTGCCGATAAACAATGCTCATTACAGATAGTATCATAAATATCTTTATGTAGTGATACTTTCTTTGTCAGTTAACTAGGAAAAAAAACAACTTCACAGGTCATACCAAGTTGTTAAAGCTTGGTTAATGGACAAATACATGCTGCCATATTACCTCATAACATGTCAGCTCTTTAACTGAGATTTGTGGTCAACAGAAACATTATTTGCAGGACTGCCTCTAAAGGGACATCTGCTCATCTCACCAGATTTGGTAGAATAGGCACCCTCCTGGTCCCTTCACTTAAATGATGCCCTTTTATAGGACCTAGGAAGAATGTCTTTTCCATGGTAGCCTCTGCTCAATTTGAGCATCTTTTCTCTTGAGATATGGCTGTCCCCCACTCCTTTAAGTGTTTCCAAAAAGCACTTAAGATTTTGTTTCTCCCCGATCACTGGGATTGGGAGAGATTGGCACGGGGTGAATTTGTGGGCTGCATGGTAAAGTTTAGTTGTGCTGACAGATCTTTTTTGTTTTAGTTTTTTTTAAAGTTCATTATTGGTATATATCAGAGGTGGGTTTCAGCAGGTTCTGACCAGTTCTGGAGAACTGTAGCAGAAATTTTCAGTAGTTCGGAGAACCGGTAGTAAAAATTCTGACTGGCCCCGCCCCCATCTATTCTCTGCCTCCCAAGTCCCAGCTAATCGTGAGGAAATGGGGATTTTGCAGTAACCTTCCTCTGGATTGGGGAGGGAATGGAGATTTTGCATTATCCTTCCCCCGGAGTGGGGTTGGAATGGAGATTTTACAGTATCCTTCCCATGCCACACCCACCAAGCCAAGCCCACCAAGCCACACCCACAGAACTGGTAGTAAAAAATTTTGAAACCCACCACTGGTATATATCATTTTTATTTTATGTATTATTGATATATATCTTTTTTAATTTTTAGGTAATAAGCCCCCAGAGTTTGGTTCAAGATAGAGAGCTATATAAATGCTTTAAACAAATAAAGAAATGAATAAAAAAGAGTTGGATCACCAGTAAGAAAATGTTCTGGTAAAGCCTCATAGAGGACAGTGACTGGCTCTATAGATCATACAGAACAGTATTATCTCCAAAATCCTACTTTTGATAACTTGTAGTATTTGTCCAAATGTATATAAAGGAATTAAACTACTATGGTATTAAGTTCTGTACTTCTCTTTCCTATACTCATTTGTAAAAAAAATGGTAGTCAGAATTTCTTAAAAGAGCACTTCATGACAGATGGATTTTTAAAAAAAGCACTAATAGTCCAAAAAACATCTTGCAATGCAGCCCCTTCACATTATTTAACCGTTGTGTATGTCTATCATTTTTCAAACCTGGAACGACCTTTGAATTCTCATCTAGAGACTTCATAATTGGACTGGGACTTGCACTTGCCATATGACCAAAAACTCATTGTGCATAATACTCATAGTCATCCACTGTGTATTATACTATTTAGAAGCATAAATGAAATAAGGGCAATGTGAACAAGCCCACCCAGATTATACAGTCTATATGTGATGCCATTTTTCCTCCTGGATACAATGCTGGTTGTCATGTCCTTGATTGGATTTTAGAAGACAGTTCCTAATGCGTCAAAATGCCCCTCCCCCCAAGTTATGCCCTTAGGTGGTCTCCAACAATTTGAACAATTTTTGGGGGGTTCACATTAGTCCCCTGTGGGAGGCCTTGGTGATTATAGGTACATAAAATGGATGCATATCCTATCCTATTTCCTTCACAATAAACACACAATTACTGTAGGGCCATAAAAGAAATAAGGTAGTTACAAACACTTAACTGCACATTATCTGG
The DNA here is from genome assembly GCA_012654045.1 of Ptyas mucosa. Classification (NCBI taxonomy): domain Eukaryota; kingdom Metazoa; phylum Chordata; class Lepidosauria; order Squamata; family Colubridae; genus Ptyas; species Ptyas mucosa. The sequence goes on from WNWU01013802.1 coordinate 14,425,934, forward strand.
TAATTAGCAAGAATCCAAGAATCCTGATTACAAATCTTTCAAAGCCCTGTTTACTTTTGCAACCTCATGTTCCTTTTGGTGGGCTAACAAGAGAGTTAGATGACATAAGTGTTCAGTGAAAAGACTCAGAGCCCAAAAGCACAACTGTAATAGCATATGGCCTCTTTCAGAAAGTATAAACACTGTCAATTGCTTTATCATTTTCAGCAAACATAATCTTCAGAAATAAAAGGTTTTGTCAAACCTTTGAAGGAAAAGAAAGCAAGAGTTAAATGAGTTTTTGTGTACATATTTATATATCAGAGGGGGTAGTAAGAGTGTTGTGTGCTTGTACATGCATGCCTGCATATGCACAAGCCAAACAGGGATTTTGGTATCTTGTTGAAATAACTTATAGCCTAAAGTATTTTATGGCCTTTAAACAGCTGTGTTGCAAGTGATAACTTGCTGACTAATGGGTAATTTGTTGTATCCCAGTAAGAAGGTTGAAATACAAAGCAGATCTTTGCTTTAGCTTCCTTAAATGGATTTTCACCAAACCTCAACATATAGGTCATTTATTTCTAGATCATCCTTCCAATGCATAAGATGTAGATATAAAGGTTACCTCCTTTTTATTTGTTTTTTGAGGTAAGACAAGAATATGTAGTTACTAGTCCCCTATCACAGTAACATGTTTAATTTTGTGGCAACTTCCAGGGGCAGGTTGCAGCTCTGAGATCTCAGATATATATGTGATACATCTCAGATATATTAAAACATATGAAGAATGGTTGCAGGATTTGGCTGGTCTAGAGAAAAGAAGGACTAGGGGTGACGGGATAGCAGTATTCCAGAATTTGAGAGGCTACTATAAAGAGGAGGGATAAAGCAAAGGGGACACGGTGGCTCAGTGGCTAAGATGCTGAGCTTGTCGATCGAAAGGTCGGCAGTTCAGCAGTTCGAATCCCTAGTGCCACATAACGTGGTGAGCTCCCGTTACCTGTCCCAGCTTCTGCCAACCTAGCAGTTCAAAAGCACATAAAAAATGCAGGTAGAAAAATAGGGACCATCTTTGTTGGGAAGGTAACAGCGTTCCGTGCGCCTTTGGCGTTTAGTCATGCCAGCCACATGACCACAGAGACGCTGGCTCTTCGGCTTTGAAATGGAAATGGGCACCGTCCCCTAGAATTGGGAACGACTAGCACATATGTGTGAGGGGAATCTTTACCTTTATAAAGAGGAGGGGGTCAATTTATTTTCCAAAGCCACAGAGGACAGGACAAGAAACAATGGATGGAAATTAATCAAGGAGAGAAGCAACCTGGAATTAAGGGGAAACTTCCTAACAGTGAGGACAATTAACCAGTGGAACAGCTTGCCTTCAGAAGTTGTGGGTGCTTCTGAAGAAAAGTCTGGACAGTCACTTGTCTGAAATGGTACAGGATCTGCTTGAGCAGGGGGCTGGACTAGAAGACCTCTAAGGCCCCTTCCAGCTCTATTCTGATTCTGATATGCATCCAGATCCCTACGGCACATTTGTATGATTTCAAAGAATCCTGGCACTAGGAGCAAGTAAAAGAATATAATAACTAATTATTCCATTTCCATGACTGAACTGTAATAAGAACAAAACATGAGTACTTCATTTTGCATACAAAGATAGCACATGAAACACAATCCTGTTCAAAAAGTCAATTTCAGCAGGGCTTGCTCCCTAGGAAACACATCTAGAATTGTATCCTATTTTCTCTTGAGAAACCCAGATGTGTTTCCCACCCTCTTATTTTTTCTGCTAGGCTTCTGTCTCAGTGCCCCATTCCTCAGGCTCTACCACCATATATCCATTCAGCCTATCTTCTTTTAGAAGTAAACTTTCATTCCTCTGTAAAATTGTTTAGAATGTCAGGAAACCTCTTCAGCAAACCGATTTGTGGTCTGCTATTGAGACCTTACGAAAAACACTTTTCAGTCTATAAATCTGAGCATTTTTTGTTGTACTCTTTTAAAATTGCAATGCCCAAATAGTGCAGAAACAACAACAATTGTTTCAGTGATTTTCATCATTGTATACCAAAACCTCAAGTTATTGATAATACAGCTAAAACAGGAAGCGCTTTTCACTTTCAGATAAATCTGCAGATAACTAGCTCTCTCTGTGACCTGCTTTTGGTTAATGCACAATTAGGTGCAACTCTGAAGAAAACGGTGCCTGATTTTCAATGGATGCACTTCTAGTTCAAAACCTGGTTGCACATAGAAAAATAAAATCTGTGTTAGTTGAATGCACTTAAAAATGTTTTGTTAGAGTGTATGAGGTTTTGATTCCAAGGTGCATGTGGAATAGAGAGAGAGAGAAAAAAATCTTTGCCAACATATTTTACTGAGCAGCTCCATACCAGGGGCAGATTATGAACTCTAGGACGAGTGGAGGCCTGGACAGTTTTGAGCATCAAACAATTCCTCTGTTTGACAAGTGGATATAATGCTGCCTGAAGCAGAAAGGCAATCCACTTAGCAACCAGTGGGGAGGGGAGGGGAGGGGGTGGGAAAGTGCTTCCTAGGACATAGGACAATCCCCTTTCCTAAGGGGGAAGGAAGAAGAAGGAGAAGAGGAGGCAGCCCTCTTTATAGTACTTGCTGGATTGGCAACCTTGATGGCACTTGAGGATTGCAGGGTAGCTTCCCAATCTAAATTTAGGGATATTACTATTGTAAAACTATAATTAGTTTCTCTGAACATGAATGTGAATAATTCACATGAACTTTTATTACGAGAATAAACAGATAGAGGTGATCCTTGGATCTGAACCTCTTTCTGACATCTGCAATAGCCTAAGTAAGCAAAATGTTCAAAATTGCAGACATGCAAACAATCTCCTCCACCCCCATTGACACATTGGCATCCTTCAGTCTCAAGAGACTATGGTATCGTGCTCTGGAAAGAGGTCCTAAAACAGCATCTAGTGTGACTAAAAAGGCCAATTCAAGAGTGGCAATCCCTTCCACACTGAGGGCAGACACATTCTGCCCCCTGCCCAGCCCTCAGATTTCGCTGGTTCTGGGACTGCCTTTTTGCCTCAGCCTGCCGAACAAGTGTCTCTTCGAATTGGAGAAGGCCATGCTGCGTCTTTAGCCTCCAAGCTGAACTATTGGAGGTCAAGGTTTCCCAGTTGTTAATGTCCATTCCCAGGGCCTGTAGGTCCCTCTTGCAGATATCCTTATATCGCAGCTGTGGTCTCCCTTTGAGGCGCTTTCCCTGCACTAATTCTCCATACAGGAGATCTTTCAGAATCCGACCATCAGCCATTCTCACGACATGCCCCAGCCAGTGTAGACGTTGCTGTTTCAATAGTGTATATATGCTAGAAATTCCAGCATGTTCCAGGACTGCCCTATTTGGAATTTTGTCCTGCCAGGTGATGCCAAGAATTTGTCAGAGACAGCGCATATGAAAGGTGTTCAACTTTCTCTCCTGCCGTGCGTAGGGGGTCCAAGACTCACTGCAGTACAAGAGCGTGCTCAGGACACAGGCTCTATAGACCTGGATCTTTGTATCTCCCGTCAGCTTCTTATTAAGCCATACTCTCTTTGTAAGTCTGGAAAATGTGGTGGCTGCTTTACCAATACGTTTATTCAGCTCAGTATCTAAAGACAGAGTGTCAGAGATAGTTGAGCTGAGGTACACAAAGTCATGGACGACCTCCAGTTCTTGTCCTCCACCCAAATCTTTCAATTAAGTAAAAATCTTCTGTGGCAAGCTTATGGGCAGAGCAATTCTCATGCTCTGTCAGAATGCTTCAGAGTTGGAATTCAAAGTGAAACAGCTGCAGGCTGGCAGGGCAAAAGTGATGGCAAAGGCAGATTTGAATATCTCCATCTCCATCTCCATCTCCATCTCCATCTCCATCTCCATATTTTTATTTTTTCCCCTTGAAATTTAATTGTGTATTCCTTTGCTAGATTGGAAATAACCAGTTTCCAGGCCAGCAGAAGATAGAGGAAAGAAACCAGTTTTGGATTTCCTCCCCAGAGGCGGAAGCTTTTTTCTGTCATCAGAGAACACCATAACCCATGGAGGACCACCACAGAAATCCTACATCAATTAAATAAATTGTGCTAGTAACCTGAGAGCATGGTATACAAAGTTAGCACCCATCCATCTCCTAGAAGAATGAAATATTTTGAGAAATATTAAAAAGGCCAAAATATTATATTTCCCTGGATGATAAAAGAAAAAAACATGTTTTAAACAGCTCTCTGCCCCCAGCAGATATTTGGTGCCCATTAAGAAAGACTGGGCCAGCCTATCTACAAGAGAAAAGACCTCCAGCTCCGGGGTGATGGGATTAAGACATAACCCTCCAGGACAAAATAGGATTAACTCATCTAGCAGCAGAGCTCACCACATGGCACAATCTCCTAAGGACATTGCATCACCCAGCAAACTTCAACCAAGCCTGGGAGCTCAGACAAACATGACCCCATAGGAATCTGACAACAGCCAATAGAATACATGTTCTTACACAGGAACAGGAAGTTCAAAGCCCAAGAGAAGGTATAAAAAACCCTCACTTTCAACTCCACATGGTCCTCTGCACCAGAGAACCAAGTGCTTGGTGGTTCTGCTTCAGCATTAAACCATCTTTCCAATCAGCCTCCATGTTTCCAATGTCTTCCTCCCAGTTTGGAACTGAAACAGATGGATATTTCTTCCAACAATGGGCTACAATGAATACCATTAGATGCAAAACACTAGGTCCTTTATTTTATTTGTAAAATGACTACTACTATAAGTATTATTCTTTTTAACTGAAGAAAAAACTAAAAATTCTGCAAATATGAATATATAGTTTTACAAAACACATCTATATATTTAGTTGTATTGTCATTGTAGGACTGTATCCTTCAAGGTGCAGTTTACAAATTGCAATTGCAATTATGTTTCTTGGAGCTACACTTGCCTTCAAAAGGGTAAGTAAAGTGCCTAATACTTTGATCAACCACCTCTGGCTGACTGTGGAGTTTCAAACAATAATGTCATATTTCTGAATTGGATTATTAATCTACATTACAAGTTTGTATGTATAGAACAACCCACTTGTATGCTTGATTATACAGTTTTAGATATTGATGATTATAATTAAATATATTTTATTTAATGTAAATCTTTCCAATTTGAATTCCATCATGTTTCTTGGAGCTCTTGTAGGCAAAGGCTACATTGCTATTAAGGAAGAACACGATGTTGCACTAAGAATCATAATATAGTTAGCCATCACTTAACCACAGTTGGGACTGACGATTCTAATGCAAAGTGCCATAATTGCTAAGCAAAAAATCCAATGACGACGATGGGCTTATGATGTTACTTCCCATTTGGTCAGTAAGTGAGACATCTTATGATTTTAGCAATAGCACTTAGACTTATATACCGCTTCACAGTGCTTTTACAGCCTTTGCTGAGTGGTTTACAGAGTCAGCATATTTTCCTCAACAATCTGGCTCCTCATTTTACTGACCTCAGAAGGATGGAAGGCTGAGTCAACCTTGAGCCTGGTGAGATTCGATCTGCCAAATTGCAAGCAGCCAGCAGTCAGCAGAAGTAGCCTGCAGTACTGCACTCTAATCCCTGTGCCACCACAGCTCTTTTTACTTCCACATTTTCTATTAATTCAGAATCTTGTTGTGAAGCAACAAATGGTGATCACGCTACAGTAGGATGGTGTCACAATTATAAATACAAAGATTGGCCAAAAAAATTTTTTTTTACATCGTTGTAACTTTGGTTATTAAGCAAGGCAGACAGCAAGAAAGGACTACCTTAACTTGGAGAAAAATAACCTAGGCTCATTAGGTCCTTTCATTGTTACTTAATCTAATTTTGACTGCACTGAATATATAGGGTTACTGTGTGAAGAGGCTGTGTTTTGTCTCAGGAAGCCATGGTACACCAAAAGAACCAGTTAGTGCTGTTGCAAGAACTTTGCAAAGATAGATACATTGACAAATACATTAAACTGGTGAACTCTCACCTTTGTGAAAACAGCACAGGAAACTTACACCAAAGGGCAATTTTACATAACTGAAACTCTTTACAAGTCTAACATTGCAGCTCCTAAGCTGACTGGCTTGAAACAGTCTGCCAATTTCTTTTTAGACAAGCTGCTTGGAACATATACCAACATGACTCTTCAAAGAAAGGTACTAGATCAAAAAGTTTCCTTGAAATATTTCTCAGCTGCTACATCAACTGCTGAGAAATACCTCCAAGTAATGTAGCAGTTGCCAAAAAGAATTCACCTCTGGTGGATTGAAAAAAAAAATTAAAATAAAATACAAAGTGATGGTAAAGATATTACTGAAGATTTCCCAGAAGAGCTACCAGATGGATTCCAGCATTTGTCCATATGGATAATCAACCATAATTTCCTCAAAGTTACTGCTTTGAAAATAAAGATATGAATGTTACAGCACACTTGCAAGGCAGAAAAACATATTGAGTCAAACTGCACCCTTAGGTGGTGTATTACATTACAATCCAAAGGTTCATTGGCTTTGACTTTTCAAGCTTTGCAGTCTGTTATACTATTCTAATTAGCTCTTCCTGTTTAACATTTATTGTTGGCAATTTTTTTCTGGTTTTAGGAAAGCAGGTTAATATTGATGTCAATTCTTTTTTCCTATTGGGATAGAATATGCCAATATTAATGCCTAAAGGTAAAGGTAAAGGTTCCCTTTGCTCATATGTACTAGTTGTTCCTGACTCTAGGGGGTGGTGCTTATCTCTGTTTCAAAGCCGAAGAGCCAGCACTGTCCGAAGTCGTCTCCGTGGTCACATGGCCAGCATGACTAAACACCAAAGGTGCACGGAACACTGTTATCTTCCCACCAAAGGTGGTCCCTATTTTCCTACTTGCATTTTTACATGCTTTCAAACTGCTAGGTTGGCAGAAGCTGGGACAAGTAATGGGAGCTCACCCCATTACGCAGCACTAGGAATTCGAACTGCTGAACTGCTGACCTTTTGATTGACAAGCTCAGCATCTTAGCCACTGAGCCACTGTGTCCCTCAGAATATTAATGCCTAGCCATGGTCAAATCATACCCTGGTGCTGGCTGCTGCCTGGGACTTTTGCAGGGCAAACAGGGCAAACTATTTGCATGATCTGTCATCTGGATGGATTCCAGCAGGTACTTGGGGATTTTCACAGCAATTTGATAAGCAGTTTCATTGATTGTCTGGTTAGCCACCAACAACGAGGGGTCAGCTGGACTCTTGATCATATCGCTCCCCAGGGGTTTCTCTCTGTTAATCTTGGTTTACTGAGGAACTGTGGAAGATGAAGTGGCAGAAGTGAGGTCTGAAGGACTGAAGTGTTAGTGGAGAAAGATGAAAAGCAGTGGAGAAAATGAAAAGTAACCCCAAGCTTTGATATATACAATGACAGAAGGAGAAAAGGAGTATCTTGACATCTTCTCCCATTGCAGTGGCACTGGTCAGGGTTGCTGAGTTTTTGTTAGGAAGAGATAAAATAGATCTTTTGCTTGGCCCCACTGTGTCCATTTTGCATAGCATTTTGCTGACAAACTCATTCAGATTCACCAGATCCTGAATTTCTCCTGAGCATGTTCAGATGGAATGTCTGGGGCAGTAACTTGCCATATTTCCTGGGATTCCTGTTGGTCTGAGAGGAAATGATGCTGTGCATTCTAGCATGACTTCTCCTATCTCTGCATTTGATCATTGCTGATTGTCTTGAAAGAAGTTGTGGTATATCCTGCCGTGTGTAACGTAATTCCATTTGAGATTAGGTTAGCCCCAACCCTTTCACAAGGTCCTAAACACTTGATTTTGTGCCAGGCCTAAGCCCAAGGAGTGTCTTAGCTTGTTCTGACCTAGGCTAGCAGGAAGCAGGAATTGGTCTCGGCAAAACCTTTTATTTACACGACTGTGAATTACTTTCATTCACAGTCAGAAAGATTTGTCCAAACAGTTTTTCAAAGGAATATTTCTCAACACACCTTATCTTGCTTGGCAAGCTGTCATGTAACTTGTTTCCAAACGCAGAGTAAGGCAAAACTTGGCACAGAGTCTCTCAGAATCACTAACAGAACTTTTCACTCTTGAAACTACTGAATGATTGAATTGTTTCCTGCAAAAGCCCCCTCCCCGTTCGCTCCTCTTTTGTTTCCTATGGGAGGGGCCAATCATCTCCAAGGTGTGGCTTTACTCCCAAGTCGACCCTGCTTTCTGAGTTGTTCTTGTCTTCTGGCAGCTCTGCGCATGTGCACACTGGGAATGGGCTCCAGCTGTTTCTCTGCTTCCCTGCTCTCTATCTCCCTCTCTGCCTCTGATGCGGAGCCCTTGTCCGAGCTTTCCCCAGCCCCCAGGACTGGCCCATGTTCCTCCCCAACCTCCTCACTGTCTAACTCTGGGGCAGGCCACAACATAGCTTTATTGATGGTTATATATGATGCTTGGCTGCTATTGTTTTCTAAATTACATTATGTATTATATTGCTTTTATCTATTGAATTGTAAACCACCAAGGTCACTTATGTGAGAGGGGCAGCTACACAAATGAAACAAGCAAAAAACAAATAGCAAATACATAAAGAGGGCCTTTGTGCAGTCATATTTGAGAAACATAGCTCTGTCTCCAACTATTCTGTTCTAAGGAATGTTATTGAAAGATTGATAAAAATTGGCAGGAATCCAGCAACAGAATACACAGGAAGTGGATTATTTGGACCTCTCTCAATCAGAATTCAGACCTAAGAACAGGATGGAAACAGTGCTCTTCATGCTGGTGAATGATCTAGCCAGGCTCTACATGAGGGAGGGCAATGCAGCCCTTCTGGTTCTACTAGAACTCTCACAATCTTCAGTATCATCTATCATGGTATCCTTCTGGAGCAGTTTGTAAAGGGCAGTTCTTGTATATATGGGTCTTTAAAATTAATGGTTATGCATTTTCTCCTAGCATTTATCTTCTCCTTTAATACCTGACATATCCATACCTAGAGATTTCCCTATATTTTTGTTTCAACCAGTCTTTGCTTCAAGTTGTAGTTTCTGAGAAAGCATTACTCTGCAACAAAGAATTATCTTCTCCTTCTCCTTCTCCTTCTCCTTCTCCTTCTCCTTCTCCTTCTCCTTCTCCTTCTCCTTCTCCTTCTCCTTCTCCTTCTCCTCCTCCTCCTCCTTTCCCTCCTTCTCCTCCAATTGCTTCAGGTGTTGAGGGAGATATAAAGTTGTGATTCTTGCTCTTCTAGTGGCCTCAACATTGTTAACTAATGTTGTTGCATTGTGTCTTTGATGTTGTCGTCTCTCCATCTTCTTTTGGGTCTGCCTTGTGTTCTTTAACCCTTTTAAAAAATTTTTTTATCTTTTTTTTTTTGCAACAAAGAAAGGTTCTCCATTAAACATAACATTGTAGGTAGCTGGTTGTTGGAGCTGTGGGAGCCTGTTTGAGATCAATATTGGAACCAAGCAAGGGACTTTGGAAAGCAGCTCCAAAAGGTTCCCAGTTAAGTACTACCATTAAACCATTATTTAAATTTGTTTTCTTATATCAAAATACTTTGGCTTTGAGGTTCTTATTAACTATTAACTTATTGCTGTGAAACTGCATTTGATATATTATCTAGTGCTGATTTCTGAAATATTCCCATGAAGTAAGAGATTTTTTTGTTCTGTCTGAATTAATAACCAAAGGCTATTAGTGAGATTAATTACTTCTTGCTGTGACCTATTTAGAAGAGAAGTCCTTTAAATCTTTAAATTTCTTTTAACCTGGAACAGCAGGCATGTGTAAAGGGACAGGACCTTGATTGCATTGCCATGATTGCCATCATGCCTGTTTTTCTCTACCCAGACACCACTTATCACACACACACTGTTTATTTTCTTTTCATACGCCTTTGAGACCTACCTTTTTCAGAAAGGTGTAGAGTAATCTGTCCTATAAACCTGCACCCTGCAAATTCCATGCAAATCCTAGCGCCCTTTTGTGTTCCCGCTTCCCCCTGGGAGTTCCAAATTGTGGTTATGTGATTTTTAACACTTTTAAGATTTAAAGACGTTAAAAGCTGAAAATAAAAGCTTTATCCTCTGCCTGAAAATCCTCTGCCCTGTCATTTCCATAATACTTCCTTCCCCAGTTTACTTCAGCAAATCCATACCTTCGGATTGGATGGGCGACCTTTTTTCCAGCTCTGTAATATAACTCCTAAAAACCATGCCATACATATGGTGAAACAGCCCTCTCCATCCTAATGCTTTCCAGATGCACTGGATTAACACTGCAAAAACTCTTAGTGAACTGAGTTATTTAGATTCTTTCCTGTCTGATTTAAGGCCTAGCTTTGGCATGAAGATGGCTTTGCTCTGGTAGATGATCTCTGCAGGAGACAGACCGGGGTGAAATCTAATTTTTTTTTGCTACCGGTTCTGTGGGCATGGCTTGGTGTGGCGTGGCTTGGTGATCATGTGACTGGGTGGGCGTGGCCAGTTTGACGTCATTCACATCACTCTGCTGTGCATGGGGCGCTTGGAGAGTGAGCGAGCAAGACAGCTTTCCAACCTCTCTCTCTCTCTCTCTCTCTCTCTCTCTCTCTCTCTCTCTCTGTGTGTGAGGGTGGTAGAGAGCGATCTGAAGCCAAGACACCCAAACTTCTGGCAGCGGTGGAGGCAGCTTCTGAGTAGCCAGCTTCACTTGACCTACTCTCTGAGTCTCGTCGTTCTCTTCGCCCCCACCCCCACCCCACTAAAGCAGCAGCTTCCCTGCTCAGCCCCAACAAGCTATGCATCCATGGTGCCTGCACTAGCATCCTGAGAGAAGCAGAGAAGATCATTGCTTGCAAGCAGACAAGCAGAGGTAGCAAGCATACGCCATGCTGTGGAAAAAATGAGAGGTCCTTTTGTCCCGCAGAGCCTGCCGCTGCTTGAGGGGGGGGGGGCAAGGAGAATGGCGAGACTCAGGGAGTAAGTCAGGTGGAACTGGCTGACTCAGGGCTGCTCAGAAGCCGCCCGCGCTGCTGCCAGAAGTTTGGGTGCCTCGGCTTCAGATCTCTCCCTCACACACACACACACACACACACAAACAGAGGTGGAGAGCTCTCTTGCTTTCTCTCTCTCCAAGCACTCCATGCACAGCCCATTTGAGGAAAGGGCATGCATGGCTGGGCGCATTTGGCTGCAGAAGGAGGCACAGTGCAATGGGGTTGTTTTGTTCACTGAGATGGTACTTCAGGAGGGCAGGTGGATGTCTGCAGCTGACAACTATAACGAATATGTTCGCCTGCCTTCCCGAAGCACCACTGTGGCGAACAAAACAATCCCATTGTTATGGATGCATAGCTTGTTGGGGCTGAGCAGGGAAGCCGCTGCTTGAGTGGGGGGGCAGTAAGCTGCTAGCTCCTTCCCCGCAGCCTGCCATGCTTGCCTGCCTTCCACGTGGACTTCTGCTTGCCTGCCTTCGCAAGCTGGCCACCAGGACGCCAGGAAGGCAGCATGGAAGGCAGGCAAGCATGGCAGGACTGTGGGACATGGACTGGTTTGTGGGTGTGGCCAGCCAGCCATTGATCCCGGTTCAGCGAAATAGCCTCAATCTCCACTACTTACTCGCCTGAACCAGTCCAAACCAGTAGCATTTCACCCCTGAGACAGACGTTGGAGTGCAATGCTGGATCCCTCAGTTGCTGAGGATACAATGGACCCCAGCAGGTTTTGGACTGCTTGGGAGAGATGGAGGCTGCTGCTGCTTTGCAATGGATTTTGTCTTACACCTTTCAATTCTATCAGAAAGTCATATTGGAAGATTTCTAGCTAACCCTAGTGGTGGGTTGCTACCGGTTCGCATCGAAGTGGGTGAACTGGTAGCGGTGGTGGCAGGAGGCTCCACCCACCCATACAGATGCTTCTGCGCATGTGCAGAAGTGCTGTGCGAGTATAAACGCACACACGAGCAAACCAGTAGCGACAGGATTTGGAACCCGCCCCTGCCTAGCTCCCTAAGAATTATGAATGATGTGATATTTTGCAAGGATATCTCTTGTCTCAATAGATCATTCCTATATTTATAGGAAGTACTATAAAAGGAATTTTGGAAGGGGTATGGGAATGCTAGCTACACTTGCTAGCATTCCTTAAAAGTAGAGCCAAGTATGCATTTGAATTAAACAAATGTAAAAGTAATGTTTACAGGGTGTAGCAACTGTGTTACAGCCTGTTAGTACCTCCTTAGGTCAAACAGATCCTTTCTATGGTTGATAGCCGCTATGGTTGATAGCCGTGCAAGCACAGTCAAGGCATAGTTTCTTTATCTTCAACAGGTGCAGCAAGAGTACCCACACCCCCTCTGAGCAGCTGTGCTTCACTAATGCTACATGGACTTAATCTGAATGATTTCAATCTCCCTGACAAAATTTATTGACACAACAGTGAAGGAACTGGCTAATAATTGGGCTAAAATTTATGTATATTCTTTAAAAACAACAACAACAGGAGAATAAGTGACATGTCTCATGATTAGAGGAAAGCAAATACTTATCTGTAATTTTCAAAATGAGAATAAATAGGATTCAGAGAATTATAGAGGAGTTAGGTTGACAATGATACCATGCAAAATGTTAGACCTAGTCACAAAAAGATCAGTTTGTGAAAACAGTACAGTAATTTGCAAAAAATCAACATGGATTTGTCAATTGGTTTTTATTAACTAACTTTATGCCATGTTTTTAATTGGTAGTGTAGGAAGCTGCACCCCTCCTAGAAGAATGAAATATTTTGAGAAATATTAAAAAAGCCAGAATATTATATTTCCCTAAAGGAGAAACATGTTTTTAAAGACAGAAAGAATTTCTTAATAGCCCCAGCAGGACTGAGCCAGCCTATCTACAAGACAAAAGACCTTCAGCTCCAAGGTGATGGGATTAAGACATGACCCTCCAGGACATAATAGGATTATCTAGCAGCAGAGCTCACTGCATTGCACAATCTCCCAAGGACATTGCATCACCCAGCAAACTTCAACTAAACTTGACTCAGACCAACATGACCCCGCATGGGTCTTTGAGAACAGCCAATAGAATACATGTTCTTGCACAGGAACAGAAAACTCAAGTGCAAAGCCCAAGAGAAGGTATAAAAAACCCTCACTCTCAACTCCATTTGGTCAGCTGCACCAGAGAACCATGTGCTTGGTGGTTCTGCTTCATCATTAAACCAACTTTCCAATCAGCCTCCATGTTTCCAATGTCTTTCTCCCAGCTTGGAACTGAACCAGACGGATATTTCTTCCAACAGTAGCTTCTTTAATAGATTGTGGTAAAGCTATTGGTATAATATATTTTGATTTCAGCAGAGCATTTGATAATATACCCTTTGGCATTCTGATTAGTTAGATAGTTAGCTTTGCACTGGGTGGCATGGCAACCAATGGAATAAAAGGTGGGCATAAACTAATCTCATTAATTATTCCTCTACTCCTCAATACTTTTATTATTTATTTTGATGAATAGATAGAGGGAAGGTTTGTTAAATCTGAAATGTCACAAAATTGGGCTGAAAAAATGGTAGCCGAAATAAAATTCAAAATTAATGTCAAAGATTAAAGAAATGGACTGAAACAGACAGCACGAAACTTAAAACATTAGATGATCTGTCTATCATCTATCTATCTATCTATCTATCTATCTATCTATCTATCTATCTATCATCTATCTCTAATTTTGAAATTGCCCATCTCCCTCACAGAGGAACTCTGAGCGATGTACAAATAAAATATTAACACATAAAAACAGTATATAAAATTTTAAAAAGAGGCCAGGATAATTAAGATTCAACATTAATAGTTTATTAAAAAGTGGAGGGAAGGGCTTCCAGTGTACTAACTAGTCCCACAAATGCACGTTTCTTTGTGACCCAAAGCAAGGCAACAGAATCCTGTTTTTACACCTTTCTGAAAGGCTGAGAGAGAGTGCCCCCCGTCTCTGGGGGGGAAGAGTGCTCTAGAGAGCGGGGCAATGGCAGAGAAGGCTCTCGTCTTTGACCCCACCAGTCAGAATTCTTTAACTGATAGGGTCTGCATTATACATTTTTCATTTACATCTATGTAGTCATTCCACTATTCCATTTTTGTGTAAGAAAAAATATAAGAAATAGGAAACCCCTGTCTCCCCAAAAAAGAAATAATAATAATAAAAAGAAATAAAATAAAAACCCTGAAGTAAGAAAAGGATACATTGTATAACTAAATCTGGTTTATATCATTATATCATTCAGGTTTTAAAAGAATAATGACCACTCTCTCTAAATAGCTCACAAACACTATCTGAGGTCCTGACCCACAGTTTGAAAAATAATACCTGCAGAATATTTTCCCCCATGGATTGCATTCATTTAGAACAGTGTTTCTCAAACTCAGCAACTTTAAGATGTGTGAATTTCAACTCATGCTGGCTGGGGAATTCTGGGAGTTGAAGTTCACACATTTTAAGTTGCTGAGGTTGAGAAACATTGATTCAGAATGTTCTTCATATAGAAAACAAAATTCAGATGCCCTTGGAGGGGAATGATAGCTTCATGAAAAAGAACAATAGTTGTGAAAAAAGTTGGAGTAAGAGTTGATTGAGAACTGAATGTGAATGAACAGCATGGTAGAAACTGGAAAAATTAAGTTAAACAACCTAGAATTGAATTTACACATTAAACTATGCTAGTTTGCTTAACTATGACTTATTGAATAAGTCATAATTATTCACCTTCACACATTAAGCCACTAACAGTAGTTTTATACATTTTAATAGATATAAGTTATTAAATCACTAAGCATAAATGAAACATAAGCTGATGTATGGAAAAGATAATAAAAATGCAGTATTTGTGGAAATTGTTGTAGCTAATTCCCAGCATCGTCAGGTTATAATTGTTTTAAAAATTATCATCTTTGCTAATTTAAACACGCAGAGAACTGTTGTTCTGAGCTATGGCTTCTCTTGTTTTAAAGACTTGCCTGATGGTTCCTATTGGAAATGCTTCCTAGAAGTTTCAACTCTGTCTCTACCAACACCTTCGGGGAACTTCTGGCTTCTCAGTTCACAGATATGAGTATAAACAGTGTGCAAGATTAACATGGTATCTCTACTAATAAACATGTAGGACTTATAAAACATTCCCTTTTGCCAGATTTCCATTCCTTTCAGGATGTACTACTACAGGCCAAAGATGCTATATTTCAAACTGATTGTCACCTATTTCCATAGAATAAGAGCTAAGATAAAAATCTCAGGTAAATAGCAATTCTACCCCATTACTTCCAAAGCAATATTTTTCATTCTTTGCTTTAAAACCTTCAAGGAAGGATATTCTGAAGGTCATTCATTCTTTATTCTTCTAATATGTCCTATGACCAAAGTTCTCAACTAGAATTTTATTTAAATAAAATATTTTCTAGAATTCCCAGGAAAAAATAGATAAAAATTAAAACAATAGATTCCTATTAATAAATAAAAAGCCCAGAAAAATATAACAGATATAAAATTTACTGTACAGCCTTGGACATCTGTAAGTGTTGCATTTCTTTTACAATTTAAAGTATTTTCTGAATATTTAATTCAAATTGGCCAGCGAAATAATTTAACAAATTAGTTTCTCTCTCACTAGATTGGACAAATTCTTGTACTAACAGCTGAATGTTTTTGATAAGGTAGAACGGTTTCTTGGATTATTATTACCTATTATTATACATAATATTGTGAAATCACAGCCCCCAGTTCTTTAGCTGGTGTTGGCCTTCAGTCACACTGATTTCTTCCCAATAATCTAGAATGTTGTAATGTATCAGTGTAGTATACTGTATATGTGGATCCAAGCAGTGTGGCCTTTTGTAATTGAAAGATTATAAAATTTTGTCAATGTTTAGATTTTCTAAGTGCTGTCCAAGGATTTTTGGTATGGCACCCGGTGTGCCAATAATCAGTGGGATCACCACTGTGGGTTGTTATTGTTAATGTTATTATTTTATTATTTTGCTAAATGCCATTGCAGTATTCAGTCAGCAGAGGGCACAAGAAATGCAATGAATTTAGCTTCAGAATCCATGTATAAAACAGACTGTAAGATTGCTCCTTTAGTAATAGCTTAGACATTTTTTTCAACTGCTGCCTTGTTGCTAAGTTTGTTCTGATATTTGGATCCCCAAATGGACTATAACTCCTATCTTACTCAGGCAGCATAGCTCTAAGCTATCTGGAGATGACAGAATATCTGAAGAGTACTAGTCTAGGAAAAGGTGTACAAATACAGTAAACAGAAAACAATGCTGAAAACAGAAGAGAATTGGGCTTCCTCCCTTCCTTTCTTTGGTCATCTGGTAGATGATCTTTCAGCTTGTTTTGATCCATCAGTTTTAATTATTATTGTTTTAGACATTCTCTTATGTGCTATTACTTTAGGGGCATTAATTAACAGGCACTGAACATATTTCTATTGGGCTCATACTTTAATGAACTGAAAAATATCAGGAAATTGTTTTTGCTGTGGATTGATGCAACAAGTGGTTCTAGACAGAATTGGCTCGCTCATTCTCTCTCTTCACATCTGAAAAGAACACTATAGTTCCACAGGAGAAACTTGGTTTTTTTCCCCCCACCAAAGGAAGGGAATATATTTATGTCTGATTTGTTTATTAAGGAGCAGCCAATTAGCCAGGGAGGAAGCACATATCACTGAGCCCAATTTTCAACTTATATCTAAACTCAAATGACTACAGAGCAAACCTTCAAGAGGGCAAAGGATTGACAAGTAGTTACAATATGCAAGAATGACAAAATGTGCATTGGGATATCATAATGCAAACCCTGCCCTTTCATATTTACAAAATAACATTACAACTGTGCCAGCAAACAGAATGGAAGGGAAGACTTGTAGTTTTTTTAAAAAATCTTTCTTCTTCTTCTTCTTCTTCTTCTTCTTCTTCTTCTTCTTCTTCTTCTCCCCTTCCTCCTCCTCCTCCTCCTCCTCCTCCTCCTCATCTCCCATCTCCCATTCCCTTCCACATCCCACATCCCACATCCCACATCCCACCTCCACCTCCATCCCCATTTCTTTTCATTTTAGTATGAGAAATTTAATTATACTTAGTGTAGACCTGGTGCTGGTTCTGGAGCATGTCTGAAACTAGGAGTGTTGGGGGTCCTGGAAATCCTTTAGCCTATCTGCCAAAGATCTCTGGAAGATCTTTTCATTCTTAAGCTTTAGAAGTGATACAATAGCAGAAAGGTACTAGTGTCTTCAGGAGCACAAATGAAAGGGGTCAAGTGTCAAAGCTGTCTGTTTGACATCAATCCTTTTCTACTCTTGAACTAACAGTTTATGTTCATCCATTCAATGATTTTTAATATATTTTTCATCATTTGCATGCATGTATTAAAAATTGAGGTATACCTATTGATTTCAGTCAGTGAATAGGCCTTGGAACTGTTTCCTATAATCATAAACTTTGCAGCCTTAGATTCGTTTTAAATAATTTAAAACTGTTGGATATCAATAAATTCCACAATGTTTGCTTTTTGGTGTATTAATATGAACTATTTTAGGTTCAGATGTACTGGCTCAAATGGTTTAAAATTTCTGAATATATTTGCTGAAACAAGGAAACCCAATAGAACCACTTTATAATTGAATAATTCATGCCCAGAGGTCATGGAGCTGCTGAATAAAAATAAAGAAAGCTCTTGAAAGTTTTTGAATGTGCAGAAACATTTTGCAATCAGAACACTGATTGTTCCAACACTGGAAGTTTTAAAGAAGAGATTGGACAACAGTTTGTCTGAAATGGTACAAGGTTTCCCGCTGGAGCAGGAGGTTGGACTAGAAGAACTCCAAGGTCCCTTCCAACTCTGTTATTCTGTATTGTGTAATTTATGAATACTTCAATGAAATTTTGGCAAAAAAGGTGATGGCTAATAGGGAAGACTTAGGAGAACATTAAATGTGCAATTTTTTAAGGAGACTCATTACCATTTTTATTTTTTGTATAATCACTGATCCCATTGTCAAGAGTTTTGAACAAGACAAACTTGGATATGAATTGGCTTAAAAAAGAGTTTAAAAATTCACAGTTACTCCATAAAGATGATTTAAAATTATTTGGAAAAATGGCTGATTTGGATGCCACCAAAGCATCCAACGAGCTAATAAATTAACTTGCAAATTTATGCTTAAAATCAAGATAGACTTGGGTTTGAGTGTGCATGCAAAATTATACTGCAATGCTGCAATAGAATGAATTTCCCTGTAACCATTTACAGGAAATGGTTTTAAGCTTTTAACATGCCATCCTGAATTCTAAGATTGCTATTTTCCTTATAGAAATTCAGACAAGATAGCAAGGGCTCTTAACACAGTCAATGCCAGATGTCTGACTATTTGTAGAAATGCTTCAAAGTTTAATAGGAATATTACATTACATTTAACATTTGACAACAAAAAAAGCAATGAAATTGAATAAAAATTAATCATTAATTCAAGAGCTTAGTCAATCTCCCAAATTTGTTTCTGTCCATTGTCCATTGTTTTCAAAAGGCCACACTCTTCATGTGACTGTCTCCTTATGTATCTCATAAGACATTAACTTTTTCAAAGATTATACCCTTTTGTGAAAGGATCAGGTTAGGAAAGATAAAGCATCCTTTGGCTATTTTGGATTTAGAGTTTAATGTATGGCTCAAATGCTATCAAGGTACTAACACAATTCATTAAAGCCTTGATGGAAAATTGGAATGTGTGGACAAAATCTTTGGGTTGTCTAAAACAACTTTCTTCATCTCGCAGTTGTGCTGAGCTTACAATTTTCCCAGTTCTAAACCAGAATACCAAATATCGATGCCAGCTGAGAATTCTGGGACTTTAGTCCCAACCTGTTTGGGAAATTCAGATGTGGAACTACAAGGAATAGAATGTATTGCTCTATCTGATGGCTTACTTTTATAAAGACAAATATTAATCATAAGCCAGGCTGGAATGTTATTTTTTTTTGGCTCCAGCTATTTTAGATCTACTCACAGTTGCTATTAGCCATTAAGATTTAACTCAACTGGAGAAAGTGCTGAAACAACTGAAAAGTCACCATCAGAGAACAGTGATTTGAAGGCTGATTGTAGACCCTTACTTTATAGAGCAAATCATTGATTAAAAAAGACAGAATAGTTGATTGACAGAAACTGTTAGAAATTAATATCAGGAAATCTCTCATGTGGCTGCTAAAAGTTGACACTCTTCCAAGTAAGCAGAAATTATGCACAATATATATGCCTATTTATGAATGAAGGGGAACAGAGTATTAGTATTTTGTGGTCAAGAGCTACTGTCATCAAGAAGTAAACAGTTTTGACCATCTACATTATAATAATAATAATAATAATAATAATAATAATAATAATAATAATAATATGTCCCTTACTTTAAAGTGAGTTCCTTTAGAAATATTTACACCTGAGACCAGCTCCTCCAGATTAAAATTCAGTCCTAGCAGGAAAATCTAGCTACACAAGTTTAATTGGTCAATTTTGTAGAGTCCAAACAATGTAGTTCACTGTATTTGTTTTCAGAGTTCAACAGGGGTACATCGGCTCTTATCCATTAGCCTCAAGAAATATCACCAGCATGCAAAAATGCCTTTGAACAATTAAGACTGCAAACATACTTATCTGAGAATAAGCTAATTATAGAGAGTACGGTTTACTTTGGAGTAAACATGCTGAATCTCTTTAAGGGGTTTCAAGATAGGAAAAACTCTCCCGCTTAAAATAGCAAAGAATACCTTGTTTTTATGTCTTAAAAATCCATTATATACTACATTCTGAATCAATAACTAATATTAATACATTGCGAATAGTCATGCCAAAAAATCCCTGAATGCTATTTTATGGACTTTGGAAGGAATAGTAGCAACTAGGGATAAAGCTTATAAAGGCTCTCCAATGAAAATGCCTAGTTAGATCAAAGTAGCTTGGCATGAGAAATGAGTAATTCACAATGAATAATTCATCAATTGCATTTAGCATTTCATTGGCTTTGCAGAATCTCTATGAGCAGATGCCAGTTTTTTAAAACATCTTCATTATTTTTGTTTTTACTAACCTTCATGTATATATGCTCTTTTTTTTTTTTTTGCATTGACTAAAATCTGGCAGCAAAAAGAATGGCTTCTGTTTACCAAGTAGGGAAGGGATGGGCTGAGGCAAATAACAGTTGTCTCATGCCTTCTGATGTTCTGTAGGCAAAACTAGGGGCAGTTATTAATAACTCTTCTTTCCTGCCAGGCATCACAGCCTGGGTTTCCATTCTATTTATTACTGCTTGAAGATTTTTATCTGTGTTATTTATTACCCCAAACATTTTCTGTAGCATTTCTTGAGCAGGGTTGCACATGTATGTGGAAAATGCCACATTCATTTGTATGCATGTACCTGTTGTATCTGTTTCCATCTCAGCCCCAGAGGCTTAACCTGCACAAGTCATGAAGATGGAGGAAAAAAAATAAGAATTTCACTGATTCATTCAAGTGACTGTCTTTAAAGGCAGTTCTCTCACTGCCCCAGCCTGCTAAAAAGAAAATGGGGTTACAACCCTAAGCCCGTCTTTAAGGTGTCAGTGCTGTAGTGAAAATTATTTGGTGTATTTCACCTGCTACTAATGGAGATCTCTTCAATACTGGCCAGCTCCCCACTATTTGATGGAAAAATGCATGAGTTTCCCTGCGAGCAAAGAATTTCATTCACTGATGATGAGAAAGTATGAATGGGTTCATATGCTTTTTGAGTATCCTGGTCCTAAGTCATAAAATGTTTTAAAGATCAAAATTAGTATGTTCCAGTGGGATGGAAATTCAGTCAATTATTTGTTTTTTGTTCACATCCCATTTGTTCTCCAGAACTTCAAGGACCAGAAGTCTGTGATGTAGGTAAAGCATTCTTGTATTTAGGAATAGCAAAAATGTTATATAAAAGCTTGATGTACATGTCAAATAATAATAATTCTTAAGCATACCTTAATAATTCTTAGTTCCTTTGTTAGGATTTGAATTATTAAGTTTTCAGTAATCTTAGACTATGAATCTAACCGTAGATTACTCACATATCATAAAAATGATATAACAACAATTTATAAAATTTAAAATGAAGTATTTGTGTTGTCCATCTGTTGAAGCTGACAGGTTATCTTACTAGCCTTGATATCTGGGTCAACATGATTGTGGTGACCCAATTGTTACAAATGTGCCTGTTTGTCTGCTACAAAGAGCATTTTGGGGATTAACTCCAAAGTTCCTAGTAATTGATTAGTATGCACATATAGTAGGTTACATATAGATATGAAATAGCAAATGGAATAAATAGAATTCTACAGGGCTGTTTGCATAACATGAACACCAAGGAGTTCAGCTGTTGTCTCTCAATCCACTATTGAAATCAGTTGTGCTAATAGAAATGGAATCAGTGTAACAAAAGTTCCTGAAAGAACTGATTGCACACACATTACTACAAGTATCATTTGTGCTATCTGGGAAGCTACTTTTTTGCATCCAGAATCATATGGAAAGCTGGAATAAGCAAATGCAAGAACATGTCTCTTCTCCCCTGAATATATGGAGGATGGAGAATGATTAGGATCAAACTCTGTGCATGGCGTCACCCTCTTCCAGCTTTATGTTCCCCATGTCAGTGTCTTATTATGGCCCTGTGCTTTCAGTTGTTCAGCCAATCTAGTTAGAAGGACACAATATATAATGCAATTTATGCATTCTTTATTCTACTTTCTCTTACTGAAGCTTCTCAAATGTTGGTGTTGTACAGAGGATGCCATATTTGGTAACGTTTTAAAAGTTCTTACTTTGGGCTGACCCTAAATTTATGTAAAGTCTTAAAACCATCAACATATATATCACAATTGGGAGGAAGCCTGGAGATTTCAAGCTTTGTGACCAATCTACTGTTACACCAAAATAATATCATTTTAACAACATATGGTAGCTAAGATTTAAACTGAGCCTTAATTATGCTAGCTGAGATCACTGAATTTGATTAGTCCTCAGTCAGGTAGAGGATTTGGCATGGTTTTATATGGTTCAAGATGAAAAATTGCCACAGATGTTCAGACTTGTAAGTGGTTTTGTCCAAATAATACAGTTGCAATCATTCATTTTGAAATGTAATTTAATTACATCTGTTTATTCTTCAGAAGACTTAGGATGTATTAAAGGGTTTTTTCCCCCCTGCTTGCTTCAGAAGATGCTTCATCCAGCCTAGTGCCCTCCAGCTAGTTGCACTACAACTTCCATATTTCCCAGGATAGAATAGAGGTTTCTAGCACAACTAAAAGGTTTCAGGCTGGTAAATGCTATTGAAGAACCTGGGGCAAAGCATTTTTCTCTTCCTAGAAAGTAATCAATTGCTTTCCTTCCTAGGTATAGTTTGATTCTACAGTACAGTTTCATATTCAGATTTTAAATCTCTATCACTATATTTCTGGGGAAAAAATAAGATAGATAGATAGATAGATAGATAGATAGATAGATAGATAGATAGATGATAGATAGATAGATAGATAGATACAGAAATAGACAGTATATTTGACATATTTATTAAAGAATGCCCACCATATCTCAGCTCCAAGCTGTGAGTTGTAAAATGGGGGAAGTCTATTCTGAGAGGGGAGAGTCAATCTGACAAGAGTTCCTTCAGGCTGTTAGCAGCTGAATCAGTGGAGTCTAAAGAAGAAGTAAAAAAAGTGAAGGATGATATTTCATTTGTGCTGCTGTGACTATCATTCCCCTTGTGGGACAACTGACTGTTAACCACTATATTGTTTCTTCAGTGTATTGTATAATTATATTGTTTCATATTTCAGTTTATGAGGTGTCATTCATTTGTTTTATTTAAGAAGCCCCTGCAGAGAAATCTCTGATGATTAATTAAATTATGATTTTTATATGATGACTTTGAAGGGCAAACTAGATAATACAGTAATGATATATGGCACTGCTCTTTGTCCTGTTGTTATTTCATAATTAAAAAAACAAACAAACCCCAAAACATTAATGGTGAATTTATTGGATCAGCAGAATGTGACAATGGATAGAAAAAAAAACCCCTAACTTTTTTGTAGCCTTTTAAAAAAATAACAAGCAAAGCATAAATGGGGATTAAATAACTGCATAGGCACCATGGACCTGGGAAATAAGTTTTTAAACACAAATGAGCTGGGAAGGATTAAGATTCCCCTATCAAGTGGTATCAATATGGACTGAGTTCCAATTTTTTTGACAATAATAATGAGAGGATCAAGAGAGAGAAAGAGAAAACTGAGGCAATATTCACTATACATTTTACCCTGTCATTTAGTTTGCTTCTACAACTTTGAAGTTTCTTCTACATGCCGTCTCTACTTTATTAATTCAAATTTCAGTCCAAACCCATAAAGAGCTGAAAAGTTATCTGTGGCTCTCTTAACATATGTTTACATTTATGGGGAAAGGCAAAATGGTATCAATTGCTATTGAACTGGCATTCATTTTTTTAAAAACCAAAGAAGCAGAAACCATAAAATCCCTTGCCTGAGGTGATTGCTCTGAGCTAGGGTCTGAAGTAGCAGACAATTTCCTAAAGCGTTTTCATATACCAGCAATAGATCACTTGGATTTCAGGGAAATGGTACTAGACTAGATCCTTTCAAAACAGCCTGCAGTGGCACTGTCTCTGGTGAAAATTTCACATTTAAGCTTCAATCTCATTTTTCTTGGTGATTGTATTTTAAAATGGTTTGGATGAAATCCGTGGGTTATTTTATGTTCTATGGCAAGGCACTATGGATTGGTAGTTTTCGTCATTTTTTAAAAAAAAACATATAAAAAGCATGAATTCAATTGATAGAGTGAAACTGAAACAGTGTTAGGACATCTCAGCTTCAATTTTCATCGCCATGTATAGATTCCCAGAAATTTCACATTATGATTTATTTTTATTTCTGTAATGAAATCTTTACCTCAGGCTCCAGGAACTTTTCTGTAATTCATGATATAAAATTTGCTGCAGAGGTTTTGTTATTCCTCAGTAAAAACCTGTAACATTAATTATATTTAATTACCATATCAGATCAATAATATTTACAGTTTAAAACAATGAATTGTTTTTTATTATAGCTATTATTCTTTTTCTGTTAAGAAACATATACGCTTCAGCAATACTAATGCTTGGATTTGTTTTCAAAATTTCAATGAAAAACATACATTTATGTGAATCAGAACTGAAAGTGATCCACAGATACAGAACGCTCTATATACCTAATTGCCATTCAGACCTGGTTTCCATAATCTGTTATCCTGGCATTGCAAATCCCATGAGTTGTTTTATAAATATGGATTTATTATTATATAGAGTCATTGACTGAATATATAGTATATGCATTAAAAAAATGTGTGGGCCTAAAAAAGTGTTTATTTTGGAATGTAAATATTTCCTTTAAATGTAAATTTTCCAAAGTGGAAAATGTACTAAATTATCTAAATTATATCTAAAAATATAAACTAAGAACATCAGCCTCACACAGCCTAGCAAACAACTATAAACAAACAATTAAAGCACCCATTAAAATGACCACTAAACATCAAGAACAAAAAATGCATTCACAATTAACTTTGCATAACAAATGCAAACATCTGAATTAAAAGGCAGCAGAGGATAAAAAGGTATTTTTCTACTGCTGGAAAACTGAGCTGGGGAAGCCACACAGGGGACTTTGCGTGGAACAGAGCCCTGATTGAAGGCTCTCTTTGAGGCTGCCTTGCAAAGTGACAGCTCAGCAAAGCCAAGCCACATCAGAGCAGCTGCTTTAAATACCTTCAGATGCCCAGAAGACACCTCCACTGGCACTTTTGGCAAAGTGGCTGGTTGAAGCAAAGCATAAATAAGATAGGCAACATACTATACCTGATCATTATTAGGGCTGTGCAGTGGTTCAGTTTCAAAGGGGCAAAGGTGTTTATGAATATGTGTGGTCATGGACATAGCATCTGCCAGCAAGTTTTAAATCAAGAACTTTCCTGGTGGGCTGTCTCTATTTTCCCATACCACACCATTCACAGGTTCATTTCATTCTGTGGGTATATAATTCTCAATGAACGCTATGTCAGCAATTTTGTAAAATAGATTCTATTAATGCACAGAAAGCAATACTGAAGAGTGCCTGCAAGCCATCACCCTATTTTGGTCAAAATTGTATAAAAGGATTTACATATGTCCAAAAATATGTATGCTTGAACATAAACAGCTTCCAATCAACTGTTTAAGGCAGAGTCTTCAAACTTGGCAGCTTTAAGACTTGTGGACTTCAACTCTCAGAATTCTCCAGCCAGCATAGCTGGAAACTTGAATTTAAGGTTACAGAACGGAGCTTTTTAATTTACAGTTAGTACTATTTAGGGATCCACTGCATAGAAAGCACTTCAGGAACAGAAATCTTGTTTAAGCAATCTCTCCACTCTGCAAAAAAGGAGGAGATTAAAAAATCAGTAAGGCACAAGTCAATGTGTGCTAACCCAAGTAATGCTGAATGTCACTAACAGGTAAACACTATGAAAATTGTAAATGTATGCATTGAATGCAAAGTTATTTTTTCATCATCATCGTAATTGCAAATGATAATTGTTTAAAGGAAGATTACCTGTTAATAGCTTCCTAGGTGGACTCAATTTACACTGTTTAGGTACAGTCCAGATGAACTTTTATTTTGATGAAATATTGAGAGTTAAGATATGCCGCCAGGTCAGAAGGCCAAATGCCTTCCTGTAATTACATTTGCAGGTTTAGTAATCCTACTGAATTGCATATAGCAATAATGAAGAGTATTATGGCACCTGAAAGATTGTTGTGCTGCAGTAGAAAACCTCTGTAAATCTCTGCATAGGGCTATATACACAGAGTGCCAGATATTCACAATTGTGATTGTTGAGAATAATGCAATCTCAATATCATAAATGGCTAAAAATATCAATTCTCCACTTGCACATAAATTCTTTCCCCAAAAATGATGTCTTCCAAATGAAGGGATAGTTCTTATACTTGAGTGGATCTGACATTGAAATTAGAGACCTGCAAGCAATTTTGATATATCCCTTTGGTAGTTTCATTATAGTCAGGGATGGAGAAATGGTATTTCAAAACAGCAAATTCTATTTTAAGAACAGCATGGTATCACTGTTTTGTACTTTAAAAGTGATTGCCAGGGAGAATAGACAACTTTAGGCTTTCTCCTCCAAGACTCAAATCCAGCAACCACGCATGCAGTGGCAAAATTCTGTGTCGCTGAAATGTCCACAAGAAAAAAATTATACCGAATTATGATGTCAACTAGTGCCAATTATTTTGAGATATCTATAACAATACTTATCGGCTCTACACGCATGTAAATTAGGTTTGAGATCATGTATTTTCATAACAGAGATGTTATTATTCACGATTAATGCCAGTATTATTTTTAATTTATTGTATGTCTATTGCTGGTCGATGACCGTAACAAAGTTTTATTCTATTCTTCTATTCTACTTTAAAAGTTATTCTTTATTTTCTTTGGTGAGTTTTTATTTTGGTCTTAAAGCCTCCCTGCCCTATCCTTAGGACTCCTCTCTAGAAGCTTTTTGGCATGACTAGGTGAATATCAAATTGTTGCTAAAACAGGAACATGATTTTGGAAAACAATGAAGGCTTACTACCACAATGGGCACTGAAAGATTAAAAAAAAACCAACACTAGCAACTTATTTTCTTTTTGTAAAGATGGGAAGTGATACATATTTAGGCCTAAAACTGAGGTGGCTGGGAAACCAGACAGTTACAAATTGGATGACTTTTCTGTGGGCTCATCTATTTATTAAAAAGAAGAAATACTGGCTTGCTCTTCTTTGAGCTCCATTCTCATATATTTACCCTTACTCATAGTGTCCTGACATTCAAACAGATCTGAAAACAGATGAACTTAGTTATGCTTTAAATTGGATACCAAGGGGTTTAAAGAGAAATAGTGGTCATCTGAAAGATGAATGATATAGTCACAGGAAGAAATGGGACGGTCAGCTTTGGAAGCCATATCAGGCCGGAAGCTTCCATACTGCAACCTTCTCATGTGTGGGAAAGTAGGAGGGGGATTTAGTAGAAGGATTGTCTTTAGACATAATAGCATTCTTCCAGTCGGTCAAGGTCAGGCTGATCCTGCATCTGAAGAAGTGGTCAGAGTGCTGTCTCGAGAAGGGACGGATGGTGATTGGAGCATGTGATCAACTGAGGAGTGAGGGGACGGTTTTGGGGATTTGATTTACTGAGGGAAAACCCAGACCTCTCAGATTTGAGTTTTCCAGATGTGCCAGTTTACCTATTTTAGTAAATAGAACTTTGAAAAATGCTTGCTTCAGAGTTTTATTTGGAGTTGGGGTTTTTCTGGAATGCTGACAGGGACATTATGATGTCTCATGCTCAATAGCACCTAAAACATGTACATTGACATAAATTTGGATGGCTGCTGATCTGTTCTTTTAAGTTCTTTATACTTAAAAGGTAAACCAGTAGCCTGATTTTTTTTTTTTTTGTATTTCTTGTCTTCAAAGGTAAGTTAGGAAGACAAATGCAAACATTCTGGCAGTGAAGTCATTTGCCTGGCCTCCGACTGGGTGGTTCCAGAAATGATACAAAGTGTTTTCAAAATTTAGGTGGTGTTTAAAATGGAATTAGTAGTCTCATAGTAAACAGAAAATTCTAATCCAAATGCTTATGTAGGAGTGGTAGCATTTGTTCTAGGGAATCAACAAGTAAGGGTTGCTTAATGTTTT
Organism: Ptyas mucosa; assembly: GCA_012654045.1. Classification (NCBI taxonomy): domain Eukaryota; kingdom Metazoa; phylum Chordata; class Lepidosauria; order Squamata; family Colubridae; genus Ptyas; species Ptyas mucosa. Next base: position 14,453,795 of record WNWU01013802.1, read on the forward strand.
CTGCTGATAGTTGATACTTCTATACACATCATGAATCTTCAACTGATCTGATTCTTTCAAAGCCAGATTCTTAAAATGAAAAAGAACCTCACACAGAAGGAATAAAATGCAAGAATGAATCAATTAAAGCAGGGGTCCCCAATTTGGCAGCTTTAAGACTTGTGGACTTTAACTCCCAGAATTCTCCAGCCAACATAGCTGACATTGCATAGAGAATTCTGGGAGTTGAAGTCCACAAGTCTTAAAGCTGCCAAGTTTGAAGACCTCTGAATTAAAGGAAGAATCAACTCTACTCCCTTTCCCAAATCCCCCAGCCTTGGGTCACCATTAAACAGAAAAAACAAAACCTTCTTGTCTTTTATGAGTCTACCTCGTTCAATGTGACTCAGTGCAGGATTTCATATTTAGAAACATGTTCTGTTTCAGTTTTCCATTAGGGCTTTAGGCAGTGTAGGTAGGACAACCTTTTCTTTATCCTCCCAACAATAACTCTATGAGTTAATATCAGTCCCAAATATTTATTTAAGCTTTGTGGTCATGAGGGGATTTCAACCTGCTCTTCCTCTCTACCAATCTAGTACCTTAACTATTACACCATTCTGACTTTCTATGCTATGTTTCACTTTTTCTTGAACTTTTAAGATGGACTGTATAAAATACATTATTTGTACTGTTCTGTTTGACTCTTATTGATATCTTCTGATTTTTCTTTTCCAAAGACTCATCATTTAAGGAAAAGGTTGTTGATTAATGTTATTTCCCAACTTCACAGAAATGCAATTATTATATTTCCTGGAGACACTTTAAGAAGCCCTGAGCTACAACTTGTTTCATCAGGATTACGTGCGATGGCTCAGACTTTGTTACAATCTGCTTGAGTACATAGTGATTCCTATCAGGCAGTTTACTCAAAACTGTCTCAGATCAAGTTTCAAGTTTTGCAGCCCGGAACAGATGTGATTTTCCATGCAGCATCACTGATTTAAAGAAACTTATGAGAGGGGTTCAAAATGCTTTGAAAACAACTCCAGGCCACAAATGAAGCAACACTTTAAGTCTAGATGCTGATCAGTTTCAGGCACATTAACCAAAAATTCTCAACTGGTTGTTAAATAGCATCAAGATAAAAGAAAGAGAAGAAAAGTTGGTAGATATATATCAAACAAGCCTGCTATCCTAAAAAGTGTGGCAAATTAAATATATAGGCATATATAGTACAGTATATGTAATGAAGAAGATGTCAGTGTCAGACCTGGAAGCCATCTTTTACAATGGGCTTTCAGGCCTGCCACATTTTCTACTGTGGGAAACTGGGAGAATTTCTTTCATTGCGGGTGTTACTTGGAACCCTGACACTTAGTTCTGTCCCCAGCTAAACCATGGGGCACAAACTTTTCTTGCCAAACACAGTGCTTGAACTTTAAGTAACATGATTGGGGACTATACTCCAAAAAGTAAGGGATGGTGCCAGGCCAAATATTAAATTTTGCTCCCTTTGCTTAATTAAAATTAAAAATAGTTAATATGCCAATTCCTCATTCAGGTATATAATACGTAGTCTTTCTGTTTTGCCCTAATTGGCAAGAAATGAAATATCTAGCTGCACAAGAGATCGTTTAAGAATACATTTAGTCCCATGTAGTCTCAGGTTGCCCACTTCTGTTCTGGGCCAATGAGAGAAATCAAAACTCTTTTAAAACATTTGTTAAATGACACTCTCTTTGTTTAGCAGCAAGGTGCTGAGCAGATGCTTTGAAATCTGCATTGTACATACAGAACTTCTCTCTTATTAGTGAAATTAAAATTATTTAGATTTGGAGGATGTATGGTTTTTTTTTTTAATTTGATTTATATGCCGCCCTTCTCCGAAGACTCAGGGCGGCTTACAATGCGCTAAGCAATAGCCTTCATACTTTTTGTATATTTATACAAAGTCAGTTTATTGCCCCCACAAACTGGGTCCTCAATTTACCTACCTTAGAAAGGATGGAAGGCTGAGTCAACCTTGAGCCTTGGTGAGATTCGAACCTGCAATAATTGCAGGCAGCTGATGTTAATAACAGGGCTTTAGACCACTGTACTATCCAAGGTTCTTTCTTGTTATATCTGATGCCTAAATTTATTTGCATAGAGTATGACCTAGCATCTTGCTATCTGAAGAAATTTTCATTTATTTTGTTCCACCTATTTTGCTTGACTGATGGATAAATCTGGTACAAAAAAAATGTTCCTGTTTATATTCTGCCCTTTTTCACCATTTCAATTCAATATGCTTTTCAAGTCTCCTCTTATTTTACATTCAGTCAGTATCCATTCTCTGAAGAACTTTTGTTTATTCATATTACTTTGGGATTCTGCTTTGAATTCTGCTCATCATCTGCCTATGTTCAAACAGATTCTTTTGTTAAGCTGGAGAAATCATTTTTGCAAGTTTGGAGTTGTTCTTTTCTGAAATAAGATCTCTGGGGTTTGATTTTGGAAGAATCTAACATATGAATTAAGCTCTGATCTACTCCAGACATCAAGTATCAAGCTGACCCATAGCATTTACTTCTAGAGTTCCATATTCTTTATTTTCCAGATCACGTCTATCAGTAGATATGTCTTCAACATCTACATTTCAAAAGGCATGTGTCTTTGCTTTTATTTCATAATTTATTTCAACACCTTTGAACATAAGTATCCATTCCTCACTACAGTGAAGCCAAAGTAGTGAAAAATACATTGTGGTGTCACACCATAAGCTTTGTTCTTTCATATCTGCATTACAACATGACATGCAAACATATGAGGGGTAGGTTAGGGCTGTGATGTCACAACACACATTTCATCACTTCTATCCTTTGCTCCTTCTGTGAATGTCTATGGTTATTTTGTTGATGCATAGTAAATGCAAACAGTAAGAACATGACAATCCTTGTGGCCTTTAGAACAATTGGATGGCTTCTATGAACAGGAAGATAATGGATTAAATCAGGGTTTAGCTCTTCTGGTTGCCTGTAGGCAGTTGGAATAAAATTGCAACCATCCCTTACTATATAAGCTAGGGTTGATGTGAATACTGGTCCAAAATATCTACATGTTGTTTATCCCTAGAAAAGATGGATCTTCAATTTAATCCAGAACAATCAAAGGCTGTATTGGATTACAGTTCTGACTGGATTCTGATTACAGTGACAGGTTACAGAATACTACTGTACATTGCTTTTTTCTTGTTTCTCAACATTCTGAGCATGACTGTACTTCAGATGGTGAAATGAACTTAGTATTTTTTTTTCATTAGAGTTTTGGGAACTATGACGCTGTTTCCAGCTTCATATGAAAATTTGGCCAGCGACACAGCTGCTGCTGGTTATCACGTCTTCATGGGTATGAGTCATCCAAAATCAGTGGTAAATTCTAATGCATTGTGGGAATGTGGTATACAAAGGCGCTGAGACAGCAGATTCAGCAGGAAGCCACTGAGGACTTATTCACAATTATATCTATGTAATTTGATGGCTTTTTAACAGAAAGAATATTGTTGATAAAAAGCCAAGAAACTTAATCTGACATTTCTAACCAATATCTTCTGTTCTCTTAGATGGTTCTTGATTTAGGAGTTATGAAACAAGATGCAGCCATTAGGCCCTTCTAACCAATTTGATGAAGGGGATATTACTAACTGATTTTGAACTGGCTTGATTTCAAGCATGTTATACCCCAACTACTTGGCTTCCAGATGCTGAGCATTTTTTAATCATTCTGGATTTATTATAATCCCAGATGCTATTTTGTCCTCTTACATATTACAAACAATAACATTCTAAGATCTTCTGTTTTTCTCTATAGGACATTCCATCAAAATAGATCCCTTGTCTGGACTACTGCTTGGCCCTGAAAAGATCCATCTAGTGTTTGCTTGTTATGTTCACATAATAGGACTGATATGAAGCTATCCATGAGAGAGTTCTCTCAATCCAGTCTCAGAAGAATTAAAAAAAGAAAGGAAGCCAAGGGATACACTTAAGGTTTTCATTAAAGATTAATTTGGAAATGAATTAAAGCTTCTGGTAGCTTATGTTAAGTCCCTGCAAACAAACATTATATGGAAAAATACACTGAACAGCGTTACCATTAGGGAAACTTTCCTGGCTGATGTGTTCAATTTTAGCTTTTATAATTTTGCAGTGACCAAAATATAGATGATTATAATATAATATAATATAATATAATATAATATAATATAATATAATATAATAGCATGTCACAATACTATTTTTCATTGAGATAAAATGCAGAAATGCACAAACAAATATATGGAAATAAAAATGTATGGATCAGGTTGGGGAACTCTGCTATAAAGGAAAAAGCAAGTCTCACTAAAGAAGGAAAGACAAAATTCAGTTGTGGTTTGTTTTCCCGTTTACTCCAGTGCTGCCTTGACCTTTCCTAACAAAAACAAAATGAGGTTGGCTGCACTGAGAGAGTTTTGTAGGGTTTTCCTATAGCAGACATGCTGACTTAAACAGAACCAGACTTGTGCTTCTCTGTACTGGCCACATAATAGCTCCTTTGAGGAGCACACCCGAAATAGCACAAGAAGCCATGGACTCTTAATTGCCACTTGCAGTGAGAAACTGGAAGCAAAGAATGATAGGACACATGAATAAGTGGTCTAGTAGTAAAATTGCTAAAGGAACAGGGAAATGAAGCGGTGGGATGTTTTAAATACAATATTCTTGCATATCTGTCACAGATAAATTTTTGAATGAAAAATTTTGATCTTCTGAACTGGTTTGAACTATGGTAGCAAAACGGAGCCCAGGGACTTTACATGCATTGTATTTCCCCAGAGACTGTTGCAATAAGCCCAGTGTTTCTTCAAGGAAGTTACTGTATATATGAAAAAGTATCCATTATTGAATATTGCAAACATATCAGGGTATGTTGGTTTCTATACAGAAATGATCTTCATAATTTATGGATACTTATTTAGGTTTCATACCAAAATCAAAGCTGTATAATATGAGGAAACATATATTCATAGTCTATTTGTAAAGTTAGATTTGATTTTCTTTTTAAAAATATAAAGTGGAATATATGTAACACTATATGTGATATATATTGATTTGTACAGATCTATTGCTTGTAAACACTTTAGAATGTGCATAAAACTATATGTATTTGATATAATGCTTATATATTTACACTAATAACGACATTTATTTTAGGTCAAGGCTGCCTGATTTTCTGCAAGATTGCTTTCAACTATATATTGAGATCTGAGCCCAGAAAGAACTAATGAGCATCATATGTATATCCAACATAATGAACATTATAAATGAACATTAACAGTCTAAAACATCAAGGATGAAACCAGTAATTAAAAAACCTAGTATTGTTCTTATTATGACCGTCTCACCTAAACTTGAAGGATGCAATTGATAGAGCTAAAAACATGTCCCTTTGGGGGACATTTCATGGACCATGGGCCACCAAATAAAGGCTCTACATTTATTCCCATTCAGGTGTTCTTGAATGCTTAGTGTGTGACATTTCAAATTAAAATATCTTCTGTCATATTGCTCCAATAACATCTGCAGAAGAAAGAAATGGCACATACAGTTGTGCATGTGTAGTTTTCCATGTATACTAGGGTACATTTCTGAATGTGCACAATGCAGAAAATGCAGACAACCAACCACATTTGAATGATGTTTGTGGGAGGGGCATTTTACTGGAATACTCACATAGGACCACTCAGGTTTTCATAATGTGTGAGTGGAACCAATTATATCTACCAATCTTAATAATTTTCACAACAAACTTCCAATTACAATCCTCAACTCTAAGGGTACAAGCAAATTTAAATAGGTATAAATAGTTGTTAAAATAGTGTTAAGTAGTTTAGAACTTTATTGAATAAAACTAGGAGTTTGCACTTAATTGAAATCCCTGAAAACCGATGTCTGCTGCTGAGAACTGTGTGTACTATAATCCATCTTGTTGATGTTTATTGGCCTATTGGTCCTTAATCTGGATGGAGCCAACTCAGAAAGAGCAAAAGCTTAGCCTAGCTCTCAACTGTCAACAAAATATTTTTTAGCCTAGCAGAAAAAGTGGGTGGAAAAATGCTTGCTACAGTATTTTGCCCTTTCCCTGATATTCTGCATTCAGTAAAGTAGAAAGAAATTGACTTCAACGTTTCTTTGCTGCAGGTAGAAAGGTAGAAACATTCTGATACGGGCAGAAGAGAAGGAGTTGATAGACTACCCCAACTGTCTTGTATCCAAGCAGTTTTCAGGGACTGCGAATTGGGCAAATGTTTTGAAGCATGATTGTTTCTCAAAACTCGTTGAAAAAGGAATGTTTCTACACACTTCTTGTATATATGAACAGGTGTTAGCTGAATCCCAGGCAGAAACATATCCCATAATTTGGAGACTGTCACAGAGAGGGTCTGTCATCTTACTCAAGTTCTTTGAGAACCCAGAGAAATTTCTTAGCAAGCCTTCTCAACATACCTGGATCAAATTGGTTGAGTTCACTGTCTCAAATATATACTAATATAACCAGTTACTATACATAATAAGGCTTTATAAGTATTGGGCTTAATACTAGTAGAAAGTCAGTATAGTGTCTCAGAATCAGTATTACTTTGCAGTGGTGGGATTATCTCACCAGCAGTAGGGACTAATTTATTTCCAAAACTTAACTCATGTAAAGTGTATTGCAGTAGGCAACTATTCAATTAGGAATGAATTATTATTGCCAGAGCATTTTGGTTGAGGTGGCCAGTACTGGGCAAAAGTTCTTATGGCCACATATTCCAACTGTTGTTTAAGTAAGAGTCAAGAGTCCAGAACAACCTTGAAGTCACAGATCAACTCTGTCAAGGTTAGTGTGATTCCACTTAGAATTACAACCAAAATTGTTTGTAACTAGACCATCACAATGATTCTTGAGAAAAATAACCTGATTAGGAGGATTTAATTTGAATTTGTTCTACTCCATCTGGATTTAAGAGCATTCATATGCTATTTTAGGCTATCCATGGTGTTTCCAGCAGTCCATGCTGAATTATGCTGATACAAAAGACTAGAGGGAAATTATGAATAATGACACATTCACTCTGTGCTTGAATGAATAGGGCATGTAACTGTTCACATTTCTTTTCTTTTTGTTTTTAGGACATAAAACTGCTGAAGCCCTCATCTATAATAATAGTCAATATTGACAATAGGGAAAAAAAAGAATTTCAGGGAGTTGGATGCAGTATTGTAAGCTAACTCTGTCCACAGTCAGGAGTTCAATCCTAACCCACTCAAGGTTGACACACCCTTCCAAATGAGGACCCAGATTGTTGGTGGCAATATGCTGACATTGTAAGTCACTCAGAGAGTGCTGTAAAGCACTATGGAGTAGTAAATGCACTTGGTGCCAGCCTTCATTTCTTTCTCTGGATACCAGGAGTTTTGCACCATGTTAAAAACAAATAAAAATGTAGAAACTGATGTACACTTCAAATGCTTCTTTGTTTGTTTGTTTTTTACATTTACAGCATTGGGCTATTTTGCAATGTAATCAAAATATGGCAGGAACTAAGAGGAACTTACGTCAGACAGATATTTTGTCAAACCCTCTGTGTAGGGTTTGCACAAGATAGAATACCCTGCAATTGGTTCCTCAAAATACAGTGATTCATCCACATATTTCATAATGGCTGTGTATATTTCTAAATCATCTTAAAACTAGGAAGGTGTCTTGAAAAAGGGGAAAAACATTGCCATCCAACTACATCAAGATCACTTCTCTTAGACATGACAAAAAAATCTGAAGTCCCAGGAATTATTTTCTCCCATATAGTACTTTCAATCACATCTTGATACTTATTTATTAAATTTTATTAGATGTTATTAAATTTATTTGATGCCCATCTTGTAACAAAATGACTCTGATAGCTAGACTTAAACAATCTGATTGAGAACTGCAGTGAGTTGGATGATCTGCTCTCTAAATGCTGGAGAGAGAGTGCCCAAGTACAATGTCTTTAATCAAAGAAGAAGCATTTTTCTGCATGTACACAGCAGTGGTGGGTTTCAAATTTTTTTATTACCGATTCTGTGCGCGTGGCTTGGTGGACGTGACAGGGGAGGGATCCTGCAAAATTCCCGTTGCCTCTCCACGTCTGGGGAAAGGTTACTTCAAAATCCCCATTCCCTTTCCATGCCACTAACCTGCTCTGGGAAGGAATCAAACTCCCCCCTCTTCATTTCCCCAAATAAACTATTACTCATAAGAAAAGGCTCTCAGAAAAGCAAGGAAAAATCAAGCTGCTAACAAGGAACCTGCCTAATACTCATTCCACATTCCTGCCAGCTGCATAAAGGAAACTTTGTAAGAAGAAAATAGCTACCTGTGCTTAGAGATAATAGAAGGTGGAAGCTGGAAGTTCGGCTCCATTTACAAGCAGGCAGAAAACTCATTCAAGACAGGATATTTCACAACGGAAATCGCCCAAACTTTTTTAGAAACACAAAGCCCATGTTGCACAAAACCCAAAACTTAAAAAAATAGAACCATATAAGAATCCCTCCTCTTATCCATTTTGTTGTTCAGCTGACCGAGAAACAAACTGCTGAATGTCACTTCGCTTCTGCAAGTAAAAACCTCCTTCCAGCAACTGCTTCTTGGCTTCTCAATTTAAAGTAACGGCGTCTTGTTTCCCCCCCCCTTCTTTGTCAAGTGAGCCCTGATTTTTTTCTTCTAGCTGATCAGCTGGGAGACTGGGAGGCAACAAATAGATTGGGGGGTGGGGCCAGGCAGAGGCAGTATTTACCAGTTCTCCGAACTATTCAAAATTTCCACTACCGGTTCACAAGAACTGGGGAGAACTAGTAGCAACCCACCACTGGTACACAGGCTTTCGCTTTTCTCATTATTCCTTATATATTGATGTGAGAATAAACATCTTCTGAAATCTCAAGGCCAATTTTACATTTCTATAGGACAGTCTTCCCATTGTAATACACTTCAAATTGTTGGAGTCCAGCTCCCATTATTCTGAAAATGGCAGGCCTGGGATTATAGTTCACCCCATATAGACTAAGCGGTGCATGCTTTAAGACACAACAACTTTTATCATTCTTATGCTTATGAAGGGTCCTTGGTGCTTTCTGAGCTTCTTTGTTTTCTTGCAGATGTTATATTACCATGCTCAGCATTGCTGAGCACTGATGATGTTACTTAATTCAGGTATGAAATTTATTTATTTATTTATTTATTTATTTATTTATTTATTTATTTATTTATTTCATCAAGCATATATTAGATAACAGATATAGGTATAGACATAATTATGAATACATGAGATGGATACAAATAAAAGGGAACATTAGGACAGGGACGGTAGGCACCCTGGTGCGCTTATGCATGCCCCTTAAAGACCTTTTAGGAATGGGGTTAGGTCAACAGTAGACAGTCTAAGGTTAAAGTTTTGGGGGTTTAGCGAAGAAACCACAGTGTCAGATAGTGCATTCCAGGCATTGACCATTCTGTTGCATCTTCCATGATATGGAAGGAAAGGGAAAAAGTATGTTTGTGTGGAGAGAGAGAGAGAGAGAGAGAGGGAGGGAGGGAGGGAAGGAGGGAAGGATACAGTTCAGGCAAAGAAGAAGTCAGATGGGAAAGGGCTGATCTTTCAGCAAAGTTGATGAAATGAATAAGTTTCCATATTGTCTCTGTTGGCTGAAGCTCGTATGTAATAGTCAGTAGGATATTCAGTTATTCTATCACTCTTCTTCCCACCTGGTCTATTGCAATTGGAGAAGATTTGCTCTTCTAGTCATGCTATCTAGATCACCAGGCTGCTGAATAGAAGCTTATGCCAAAAGCAATAAAGGCTCAGCCTTTGGCACAAGGTGGCAGAAGTTATGGAAATATGTTTTGTACATTGAACTGTCATGTGTACTGAATTCACTTGGTTAAGGATTTAGCTTCTGGTTTGTATTTGATTTTGTTTTGTTTGCCTCAGATTCACTTTAGATAGATTTTGCTCTAGGTGAAGCTTAATTTTGTATATCTTATTTTTAAAATCTAACTTTCTAGTAAATTTTGAGTCTTTGAGATAGTTCTTTCTTAATAGGAATTTTATTTCCTTTTGTCCAACAAATTTATAGTTTGTTGCACATGTTAGACTTTGTGATGGTGGTAAAAGAAGTCAGGGTGGCAGATGCAAGTATATGATTGACGCCTACTCCTTTTCTACATATATCATTGACATGGCTATATTTATTTATTTTTGTATTTATCATATCAGTATAGCTGCCTATCTCACATGAAAGTGACCCTGGGGGCATAAAACACTTAATTAAAAAAGATTACTTCCACTATTAGGGGAAAGGAAACATTCTAACTTGAAAAGATTGCTGAATTTTGCCAAACAGTATAGTGGTAAAATACAGCATATCTTTAGCTATTCCCATTTTTGACATATTTTTAATGATCCAAATTTCATCTCCCTCATTTATTTATTCAGGTTTTAAAAGTTAGGTGGGATTTGCTTACAAGGAAAAGTAGAGTGGGGTGGGGAGGGGTCTCATGTTGCCTAGTACTTAAATAACCACTTATACGGTACACTGGCTGGCCACCTTTTTCCATGAAACAAAATCCTAAATTTACAAGCAATTTCTAGTCAAATGATGAACCTGAACTCTCTCTGAACTTGGCAAATACTGAAACAACAAACAGTCAAGAAGTTGGGAAGGAAAATATGAAGAAATTAAGCAAGAAGCAGAAGTCTTACAACACAGCCCAGTTCATAGACGCTCCCTTTCATTGCTAGTCTTGTTGATACTTGCTGAGTGTCAGCAGATCAACTTAAAAAAGAACTTTGATATTTTATAGGTGAGAAAACAGGAAATTGAAAGAGGTGTTATTTTTCTTTTTCTTAAGACACAGCAGGTAAAAGTTGATGGTCATTTCCTTCTGTTGGCATTACAACCTGCAAATTTCATACTTTTGGCACTGTGTGAAATGCTAACAATAAACAAGTATATCAAAGCCCATTCTAGGCTGTGCAGTATAAAAAAAAGATGATACTCCTGACTAAAATACTTAAATAAACTGTTGGGAGGTGAGATTGAGCTATGTCATTCTTGACACTTAAGATACCTCATGGATTAGCAGTTTTGCCAGCTGTTTGTAGTGTGATTGTATAAGATTTGTAAGATCTGCTAAAACCAAGAATTTCCAAAAAGTGTTAGAACTCCCATGGCTCCAATTTGTTTGAAAGATGTATGATGAACACTATTTATTCATATTGTGCAATATTACAGTCCTGGTGGTTATACTGGTGGGAATTGGCACAATGTTGATACAATCAAGATGCCATGTTTACCACCTGCAGTAAACAGGTGGTAACAGAATTTCAATCTATATGTAATGGGGCAATATGATCAGATCACAGCCCACTCTTATTTCAGGAGTCATGGTGACATTGATGACATCCTTATTAACTGCAAAAGCAACCAGGAAGACTTTTCAATATCAAAAAGTACTTCCAAGATTGGAATGAATCTATGTTTAAAACAGTGATAAGCATGGCTCCTGAATCCTATAAAATGAAATTGTTTAATTATTGCAACATAGAATATAGAATCTTGTCAGATGTTTTGGGACAAAGATCATTGGAGATAGATAGCTCCATAAATATCTAGGCCCGTGATGGCAAACCTATGGCAGGGGTGTCACAGGTGGCACGTGGAGCCATATCGATGGGCACGTGAGCTCAGCTCCAGTATGCATGCGTGCACCAGCCAGCTGATTTTTGGGCCTTCTGGGCCCACCAGAAGTCAGGAAACACACTGTTTCCGGCCTCTGGAGGGCATCTGGGGGTGGGATGGGGTGGGGAAGGCCGTTTTTGCCGTCCCCAGACTCCTAGAAAGGCTCTGGAGCCTGGGGAGAGCGAAAAATGGGCCTACCAGGCCCACCATGCCAAAAGCGGGGGCAGCCTGGGGAGGGTGGGGCACATAGAATTATGGATGTGGGCATGCATGCATGTGACCCCATCGTGCTCCCCCCACTTTTGGCACGTGATGGCAAAAAGGTTAGCCATCACTGATCTAGGCTATGTGCCATGTAGGGCTTTGTATATAGCCATCAGCACCTTGAATTTCATGCAGGAATCCATATGTCTTCCCATGTGTTCTTGTCAGCCTTTCAAGAGACCCCAACAAAGAAACAACTATGGCCAGGACTGCAAGAAAGACAGAATCTTGAAAAGAAATATTTGCAAAGAAAAATGAGAATTTTGATGATGTACGTGAGTAAGAAAGGGAAAATAATTCATCTTTCCCTATAATTAACTCAACAGCAGATAAGGAATCCACAAATTTGGCACAAAGATATCACACATTTTAATTCCACTCCATTACTTCTGTTATAATTTAGTTATATCAGTCATTTTAATGTTACAGAATATAAATATCCAAGCTGTGTGCTCCTAATTTAATTAGGTGAATAAGAAATATTGCTGTTTAAATGGGCAAAATTTGGTAGTTAAAACATTTTGATCTTACTGACTAAAAGATTTAGAGGGATGACTAACTCATGTTTCATTGGAGTGTAAATTGGCTAGGACTCAATGACTTAGAAGTCATATGTATAAACACTTTGACCTTGGTAGCAAATGCCCAGAATGGCACATATGGTAAAACAGTTATTTTCCCTCCCTCCACCTTACCTAACTGATGTGAAATGAAAGTTCTCATCTTATGCACAATTGTCAGTAATAAAAACTAATATAGCAGAAGCAACTGCATGCTAAATTATATTTTTAATTATATTAACCAGATGCCCTGAGGAATAGAAGAATTATGTGGGAAAAGAGGCAAGAGAAATGATAGTGTTATTTAAACTGATTATTATCTTCCATTTAAAATTTGTCTTTCTCACCTGAGTTGGAAGAGGAATTTTAAGCTGGCAGTGAAGATATGAACATGACATATTGCAGGTCAGTGGTATGAAGGGATTAAATCAATGTTTCTCAGCCTCAGTGATTTTAAATTGTGTGGACTTCAACTCCCATAATTGAAGTCCTCATGTCCTTAAGATGCTGATGTTGAGGAACACTGGTTTATATACTGAACAAGAGTTGTCATTTCTTTTCCCAAAGCAGAATTTTGATGGCCATAATTGTTATTAGAGAATGAGAAATTCAGTATGTAAATATTGAAATTTTATGAGATCAGTACCTTGAATTACAGCCTGTCATAAAACTTGGTGGCCCTGTTGGTTGGAGTATAGTAGCATTAGCTTAAAAAAGGGCACTAGACTGGGGACAGCTGACATATAATCATTCCTTCTTCATTGCTAAAGCTATAACTATTTTGTTTTTTAAGTTCCCTGTGAGAGAAGTTGATGATTTAATAACCTTGAGCAGAACCACCACCCCCCCGCCATGGTTATTTGATTCACTGAAAACGACAGTGGTGTGCTAGTTAATCTCCAACTCTGAAAGATATAAAAACATGCCACATAGATGAGAAGGAGAGAGGGTGATTTCCACTACCTCCATCCCAGCTGTTGCATTTGTATTTAGTGGCCGAGACTACTGATATCTAGAAGCAGAAGCAGGCAGAAGTATGTGAAAAATACCCTAATAAATAGCTCTTTTATATGTAGTCACACAATTTCTATGTTGGCATTTCTGCTGCTTCTACCTGGAAAAAAGTAGCATCTGTTTTTGCCCTGAGGAGAATATCAGAGAGGTGTATTTTGTTCCCTCCACCCTTCCTTTCCCCATTTCTCTTACCAACAGTGGCTCAGTTCAACAGCTGTCTTGATAAATACTGTCAGTCAGGATTTAAATAGCTTTACATAATCTGCAATTGAGGGCAGAAATGAATCCAGGCATTTTGCTGGTCAAATGGCAGGTGGGGAATTTTAAGTTTTTATACCAGCAAAATACAGTCTCTGCTCCAACAAGGATTTTATTTTCCTGTCTATTGATTTATTATAAAGTCTGAGAGAAAGCCTGGGATTACAAAAGGGAAGGTAGAAAGGGAAGGTCAGAGAGGCAGAAGGCAAGAAATGTCAGCTGGAAAAACTGAAGTATCAAGGACAGGAGGACTATGATTGTTACAGTATCTATGAGCAGAAAGTAAATCTTTGTCATTTCAATATGATGAGGCTAATATTAGTTATCCCTGAATTTTCAGAGAACTCTCCCATCTTGTTCTGCATAATTTCATGCAGAACTTTTCAATACAAAATTCATCTTCATTCTGTGACACCACTTTACCCAACACCAGAACAAGAATACAAAACAATATTCCAGGGTTTTTTTTGGGTGGGTGGGGGGAGATTTGTTTTTCATACCTTTAGTTTCAGAAGTGTTAACAAATCAAAAGAAACAAAACCTGATTCTAGCCAAGATCTTCTTTTGTTTTGCTCTGCAAATACATTCAGCTAGCTGTAGTCAGAATTAAATGGAATAATAGCTGTTCTGAAATAGATTTTTCACTAAACAAATCTTCATTCGAAAGAACAAGGGTAGCCCATCTCTTGATATGAAGTATACCAATATATTGAGGAATATATTTTACCTATGTATTTAAATAAAATGCCACTAACATTATTCTGTTCAAAATATAACTATTATTTGCAATTTACCCAGCAGATGGCAGCATTTATATTATTTTTTAAAAAATTATGCCGCCTGCGACCTGTTAGAACTCGGAGAGAAGACCAACAGGAAATACCTTAAAAATATTCTAGAAGACAATGAGAGTTCTATATGTCTGCTATAAAAACCTAAATGGGCATATCTGTGTAGTCACCAGAAGTCAGTCTACATTCATTTTTTCTGTAATTCTAGACTTTTATAGGGGGGGATTCTATTTACAGTGAGGTTAAAAATTATCCACATTTTAATTTTTAAAGCTGTTTTGCTTCTATATTCCCATATTAAAGACTTTTAAAAGTGCTTTTATCTCTGGGCTCTTCCTGTGGTTGAGTTGATCAGAGATCATCCTGAGTCGGCAGAAACTACATTTGCTTGACATCTGTTGTGCCAATGGCTGATTCTCTTCTGCCTCTCTTGCCTCTGTTCTCTGTCACTGAGTTATGTGATTTCTTTCTGGTTATGGTCATCCAGGTTTGTGGCTGCCTGTGGACGTCAGTACAGTTTAAACCTGTCTCACTTTGGGTTGGAGAAAAGATGAAAGCAAGTCAGAAAACCTGCCAGGGCATGTTTGCCTTGTTGTTTGGTACAAGTGGGAAAAGGCCCACAGAACTAAACTCACTTTTTAAAAATTCTATAAGTTAAATTGCACCCCTTCAATATTTCACAGCCCAATCCCATCATCAAGTTACATCAGCTGATTAGTGATGAAATCTATTTGTCAGAAAAACACAAGCAACAACAACAAAAAAAAACATGTTTAATATGAACATCACAGTAACGTGACATAGCAACAAGTCCATGAACAAATGCAATTGATTGAATGTAGAGAGCTATAGCAAGGGAGTAAGAATAACGTTTAGCCCCTTTTTTTCAGTTCTCACAAAAGGTGGCTCAGGGATCTGGAGCCTGGAAGCCAAAAGGAGGAGATACAAATTAAATCAGTCAAAAGGTAATAGAGATTTTATAACAAGCTGTCTGGTTCAAAGCACATACAATACAAGCTGAAAGAGGATTTTGCCCTCAAAGAAAAGAGCATTTTACACAGCACCTGACATCTGTTGACTGTGCATGATGGGATTTTTAGTTCAATGTATCTGAGGAATTCTGTTTCGGAACAATTTGCCTCAAGCCAAGAAATCAAGCAAGTAAGCAAAGTATTTCACTACTTGAGACTCCATAACTACCCCCACAATGAGCCAAGCTCTTTGTCCTGGCTTACTCCAGGGACATCAGTATAGAAATACTGTGCTCTCAATATATTTCAAAGGTTGAAAAAAAAACCTCACAAAGAAATAAAAGTCACTTCAAGAGCGAGATAGGCAGCATATAAAACAAACAAACAACAAACAAACAAACAAATAAGATAATAAAAACAAAAGTGTAGTCCAGCTTTAAAAAAAGAATAGCTACTTCTATTTAATTAATTTTATAGCTATGTTTCAGACTGGTTTCACTGGTTATAATGACTGTACTATAATGGAGTGGATGTCTATGGAGATTCTCAGTTATCCAGATCATGGTTGTCCCAAAAGTGCTTTTTCAAGAGGCAACTGGACTTTCCGGTTTTTCTTTGAAGACACTTCGCTTCTCATCCAAGAAACTTCTTCAGCTCTGACTGGATGGTGGGGAATGGAAGGATTTATACTCCTTGCAAATAGTTGGTCATTTGCATTCTTTTAGAGAGTCGTTGAGACCACCTGGAGATTTATCTGTGTTGTCAGGGTCACCTGAGTAGTGCAAATGGGTGTGGAGCCATCTTGGAACTCTTGAAAGGGCTGTGTTGTTGTAGTAATAATGGACTGCTCCATGGAAGAATTATTATTTCAGTCACTGCCAGAAATTAGGGCAATTTTTACATTAATGCAGTCACAAAACTTGCCATATTGGGTTTTCCCAGGAGAGCCATTTATTCAAACAAAGTATATATGCGTCCATATAAGACATTGCTGATATCCAGCAGAATATCAGCAATATTAATAGCTGAGTGAGCATTTTCACTGATCAGCTTTTGTTATCTGGAGCCCTACTAAACTTGTGTTTTTTTCACAAGATTCCAGACTGCCAGATCCCCATGCCAGATATGGGATACATATGCTTCCCTTTGAATGTAAACTACCACAAGGCAGAGATGCATGCTTTGGGTCATATACAAAGTGAGATCTTGCCCTGCTCCTCTACCTTGGCTGTAGAAAAAGTAATTTTGATCAAAGCAGAAGCTAGGTATTGGGGTTATGAAAAGTAGAGAATTGACATTTGAGCATTTGATTAAAGGTTGGAATTGGAAAGAAGCTGAAAAAATCCAAATAAGCAAGAGAAGGATTTTTGTTTTAGCAATTGAAACAGCCAGAAATTGTTAGAATTTTGATATTTAATTTTCTGCTATTTAAACCTCCCCCCCCCACCTGTTTATTTTATCTGTACAAGTACAGAATTCTGGTAATCTCAATCTTTTTATTGTACTTGTGTCCAAGAAGTTTCCATTTTTTTTATCAACTTCTTCCTGAGTTGAAGTATAATTTAACACCGTTTCTTCCATTCCTTCCTACAGCTTTCCTACACTGCTATTGGGTGTATAATGCAGTGAAACATTTGACTCGGGACTAGCAGACAGTCCCTTCCCTTCCCTTCCCTTCCCTTCCCTTCCCTTCCCTTCCCTTCCCTTCCCTTCCCTTCCCTTCCCTTCCCTTTTTCCACAACCAGACTTGTAGTATTAGGGTTTAATGAGATAGAGAAACTGGTATTAGGAAACCACCTTGATGCTTTGAGGAAATAGTAATCTTGGATTGTCCAGCCAACAGAGGATAGCTTTGATTATCATGCATAGCATAGGTCAGAATGGCTGGAACAAAAACTCAGTGCCTATCAGAACATGACATTATAGGTTGGACTGTAAAAGATTAGCTGTGACCATGAAAAAGGAGCCACAACAGAAGTAGCAACTGAAGGAAGGAATATAAAGTAGATCCCAACACACCTTTATATCTAATTAATGTGCTATTTTACAAGTGCTATACTGTCTTTTTATGACTATGCATTTATTTATTTATTTTACTTTCATAATTATTTTGAGCACATATATTTATTTCAGGTTCTGCAATGTTTGTCCCTTTGCTAATGGATTTTTTTGACAAACTATCTTAGAATTATAAACCAAGAGGCAAGTCATTATACCCCCAGAATAATCTCTTTACACCAATCTGACAAAATAGAAAGCATAAAAGCTGCCAAAACTGCATAAAGAAACTTGCAGATAAATGTTCAGGTAAGCAACAAGGGTTGAGTATCAGGTTGCACCAGTTTCTGGCATCTCCAGTTGAAAGTATTCAAGTAGCAGGTGGGGAAAAAAAATCATAGCCTGAAAAAACAACAACAAAGATACAAGCACTATGGGGCAATTTAAGTTAATGCTCTGAGCCATCAGAGATGGTTGTAGATGAAGATTTTGGATAATTCATTTTCCATTAGGCCCACTTGTCTAATGCTCTGCTGAAAAGAAAAAAATGGTAAACACGAATGTGTGGCTTCTGCAGGCTGATCAAATAGATTTGTGCTGCCATATTTAATGTTACAAAGAAGTATTTTCCCAATTACAGTATATTGGCAAACCGGAGAAACTGGTTATCTGTCTTTGTGAAGGACTGACTCCCAGATCTTCATTTTTATATTATGTATTGATTGGGTACGGAGGAGTAATAGCAGCTGATGTGTCTTTCCATCTTTCGACTTATTTTGCAGTCATGTCTGCGCCATCTTTATTTTGTTGCCACTATTCAGTCCCTGAGTTGCGAGGAGCAGGTGAAGAAAGAAACCTCAAACAGGAGGTTCACAGCCACATTCCATGGTTGCATGTATAACTTATAATTTTTTTTGAGGGGTACCCCTCAACACTTAAATTAGCAACTAGGTCTGCTAATTTGAACAAATCAAATAATTGTAGCTTTAGTAGGAAATAACCTGCAGGTAGGAAAACAGTTTTTGAGATATCCAGAATGCTACTTTCTGATTTAAAAAAAAAATAAAAATGGGATTTTAGGGGGTTATTTATTGGAAATATTTTCCTTGCGATTTATTATGAAAGGATTGTTCATAGAGAGTGCAATTCCATTTGATCTGACTAGAAAATGTGTTTCTTTTACACATTTCCTACATATATAATTTATGTTAAGTCTCTTATTTCATCCTTGGTTGCAGTTATATGGCCGGGCTACAACTTTGGGTCTCAGACTGCAGCTGGATGAATGCTATTTGAGAGGAACTGACTATAGTTTTCTATTTAGTAGTCCTCAACAGCTGGGACTTCAATTCACTTTCTCCAATGTCGCCTTGGTGTCTTTAAATTTTTTCTTTTCTTCAGAATTGCTTCACAAAACAAAACAAATCCCTCAAAATGTTCAAAAAAGATTGTAGACCAAACACCTTGCAAAGGAGCAAAGAGATTAAAGGCCCTTATTTTCCTACTCACAGGTCTCTATTTGTATAGTTAGGTAGCATGATCTGCCAAGATCATATTGCATAACTAAAGAGTAATTTATTGTATGTAAAATCACCAAATGTCTTTCAGCAATATACCAACACTGACCTGGATAACATGGATCACATTCTAGTCTGAAAATAAAATTGTCTATGGTACAACTTGTGCCAACAGTTGTCTTTCTAGTATTCTGTAGGGCAGAGAAACTGCTTTCAAAAATTTTACCAAGTAATGGGGCTTCCTTGAAACCATTGAATACATTTTTCTGACAAAAATCTGATAGACTTATATGGTCTGTCTATCTGAAGACTATCAGTGACATGATATAATTATAGAAGTCATAAAACAAATCATGGAAAATGCTAAGGCTGTTGTTTGTTTGCAACATATTATAACTATATTATAACTTTGGGACCCTTTAGTAATATGCATAATAATTTGCAATGTCATTAATGGAAAACCATTAAATTGTGGCTGTGTCATAGTCCCACAAATACTTCACAATTCATTTCACAATTCACAGTATATTTTCTTATTTAAGCACTAACATGAACAAAGGAACTAAATGGGGACAGTAGGACAGGGACGGTAGGCACATTGGTGCGCTTATGCTCACCCCCTTTATGGATCACTTAAGAATGGGGTGAAGTCCATGGTAGAAAGTTTGAGATTGAAGCTGTGAGGGTTTGAGGCTGTAACAATGGAGTCGGATAGAGCATTCCAGGCGTTGACCATTTTGTTGCCGAAGTCATATTTTCTGCAATTGCCTGTGTATTATTGTGGTTGAAGCTGAAGAAGTCGTTGACAGGAAAGAAGTTGTAGTAAACAATTTTGTGTACTATGCTTAGATCGGACCACAGGCAGCACAGTTCCAGATTGTCCAAGCCCAAAATTTCAAACCTGG
Source organism: Ptyas mucosa (assembly GCA_012654045.1). NCBI lineage: Eukaryota > Metazoa > Chordata > Lepidosauria > Squamata > Colubridae > Ptyas > Ptyas mucosa. The sequence continues at coordinate 14,473,838 of WNWU01013802.1, forward strand.
AGACATAGGGAATTCTATTGTGAGTAGAAGAGTGGAGTACTCTTCTCGAGAAATACCTCTGAACCCGCTCAATCGTGTTAATGTCTGATATACAGTGTGGGTTCCAGTCGGACAAGCTGTATTCAAGAATTGGTCTGGCCCTTGTTAGCAATACAATGTTATCGGAGAAGACGCTTCGCAAAATTAGGTTATAAACTCTTAATGCCTTTTTGGCAATGCTGTTACAGTGAGCTCTGGGGCTTAAATCATTTGAGATGAGTACTCCTAGGTCCTTGACAGAGTGAGGGTTGTCTACGAGATCATTCCTGCCCAACTTGTATTTGGTGTTCTGATTTTTATTGCCAATGTGTAGGACCGAGCATTTATTGGTTGAAATTTAGAGTTGCCAATTACATGACCATTCAGACACATAGTCAAGGTCGCTTTGTAGGGCAGCAGCATTGTCACTGGTGTTAAACAATTTTATGTCATCGGCAGGGATGGGTTCGACTTACCTTTACTACCAGTTCACAATGGGGCCGCGCATGTGCTCTTGCTTCCCTTGTGTGCGTGTGCAGAAGCATTTTGATGATGTCAGGGTCAGTGGGTGGAGCCTCCTGCCGGTTTACTACCAGTTCTATAGAACTGGTGCGAACCGGGGGCAACCCACCACTGGTCATCGGCGAAGAGGATGCAGCTGCTTTTAATATGATTGCATAGGTCGTTAATGTAAAGCAGAAAGAGTGTTGGTCCTAAAACAACACACACACACATACAATTAAATATTACAATACTTTTAATTACTATCTATCTATCTATCTATCTATTTATCTATCTAATTTTTATATTATATAGAATAGAATAGAATTCTTTATTGGCCAAGTGTGGTTGCACACACAAGGAATTTTTCTTGGTTCATATGCTCTCAGTGTACATAAAAGAAAAGATACATTTGTCAAGAATCATAAGGTACAACACTTAATGATAAGCAATCAATTCATATTAGGAAACAGGCAATATAAATTGTAAGGATACAAACAACAAGGTTACAGTCATACAGTCATAAGTGTGAGGAGATGGGTGATAGGAACGATGACAAGATTAATAGTAGTGCAGATTTAGTAAATAGTTTGACAGTGTTGAGGGAATTATTCATTTAGCAGAGTGATGGCATTCAGGAGAAAACTGTTCTTGTGTCTAATTGTTCTGGTGTGCAGTGCTCTATAGCGTAATTTTGAGGGTAGGAGTTGAAACAGTTTATGTCCAGGATGCGAGGGGTTTGTACATATTTTCACAGCCCTCTTTTTGACTTGTGCAGTATACAGGTCCTCAATGGAAGGCAGGTTGGTAGTAATTGTTTTTTCTGCAGTTCTAATTATCCTCTGGAGTCTCTGTCTGCCTTGTTGGATTGCAGAACCAAACCAGACAGTTATAGAGGTGCAGATGACAGATTCAATAATTCCTCTGTAGAACTGTATCAGCAGCTCAGACAGAATACAGCGGAAGTAAAGATGGCTTGAACATCACAGAATCATTGTCCATATTTGCGGTAAGATTTTGTTTTTAAGATAAAAATATATGTTACTAATGTTTTTATTCATGAAGTGAATTGCAGGGTCATCTTAAAGTCATGGCCTGCATGAAGAGCCTTTTGTAATCTGTCCTTCAACTGCACTGCTTGTCTGATTTATAATCTGTACTTCAATTTGGGTTGGCATAAGGATCATAGCAGAAAAATAAACAGAACTCCCCACTTTGGCTATGAATTTTGCCCACTGCATTGTGATCACTTACCTCAAAAAGAGAACTTTGAAGCCCTCTTCCTCTGTAGCTGCCATCCAGTTATCTTTTATTCTAGACAGTTATATTATAGAGGGAGAATTGTTTATTTGACATTTTTTGACCATTGTGTTTTTTATTTGATATATAAAATCGAGACACAATTAGTCTTTATTTAGTGGTGATAAAATAGTGGACTCTTGGACTTTGGTAAAAAGACATTACATTTGGTCTCTTGACTGCAGGTCAGAATGCCTTCCCAAACCACCATCTTCTAATGATAGCAGACTCATATTGCTAAATATTATTTATTTGCCTTCACTAAGAGCAAATACTCAAAAACTCTGGTTGGTGGTACAAATGGGAGGGTAGGTCTGATTAGTCAATTTGTTTGGGCTTGATTCCCAAAGTATCTAGCACTGACAGTTTTAAAAAAAACCAAACAGAGATACACTTAGATAAAAAAGGTACAAAAAGAATATGTTTTAATGGTCAATCATTAATCACTGAGCAAGCCTAGAATAAAAGCTAGCTAATACTTTCCTCATTCCATTTCAATTCCACTGATAGAATCCAATGCCAATCATGTGTGAGTCAACCCACAAATCATGTGTGTGCCTGGAATATATATATGAAAAAGAATGACTCTGTGACTTTTCTTTGCTAATGATTATGCCAATTTTCTCTCAAGGTTAGAGTTTTCACAGAATACTGTGACTCTTTAAAAAGAAATAATGTGGTGCAATTCTGCATTGATATTACTGCATGAGAGTGGATTTGGCAGGGTGACTTCAGGTCACAGTTCATGTGACTTTCTGCAAAAACAAATTTCATGGAAGAGTAACAATTCAGAAAGCAGATGGAGAACGGTGACCCATTTAAACAGCAATCATACCAAACTTTCCTGGAGACAAGAGAAAGCAATGAGATTCCAGCTTTCTGATGTTATGAGCATGGAGACACCCAAACTTGATGCCTTCCTTGCTTTTAGAACTGACAACTGCAGTACTTATTTCTAATTTTTGAATGTTTTAAGTTGTTCTAAGGAACAGTTTTTTTTTTTTAAGGAGCCATGGGTATAGCATATATAGCAGTGTTATCCAGTATTGGCATTCATCTGGTTTTATCCGGTTCGGAAAAACCGGTAGCGGTGGCTGCGGGAGGCTCTGCCCACCCACCTGGATGTCATCATATCCCGTTTTTGATGCTCTGTGCATGCGTGGAAGGTTATGTGCATGTACAGAGGTGGTCACATTTGCAAACCGGTAGCGAAAATAAGTGATTACTACCCCTGGTGTTATCTGCAAAGGAATGGAAAGGGTGCAATTCCCCACATAGAGAGACTTAGGCCATCAAAGCTTGCTGAAAGGAAACACTGATTTTAATGTTTTTGGCCCTCAACTTAAGTGGGGGCTTTTCTCCCCTTTCTCGTCAAAGATAAGCTGAAGATGGCAAGGAAAATAAAAGTGTGTTTTATATCAATTTGGAATTTCTCCCTAATAAATTCTGAGCTCAATACTTTTTTAGAATCAAGTTCAAGTTGATTTGTCCCCCAGATGATTTTTATATGGCTTTTTTTATGCTGATATTTGCTTCTGCTTTGTTAATTTGTATTGATTTTTATAAGGTACAGGTAGTCTTGACATACGATCACAACTGAGCCCAAAATTTCTGTAGCTAAGTGAGACAGTTGTTAAGTGCGTTTTGTCCCATTTATGATCTTTCTTGCCAAAGTTGTTAAGTGAATCACTGCAGTTAAGTAAGCAGCATGGTTGTTAAGTGAATCTGCCTTCTCCATTGATTTTGCTTGTCAGAAGGTCGTAAAAGGAAATCACATGACCCTGGGACGTGTGCAGCTGTCATAAATATGAGTCAGTTGCCAAATGTCTGAATTTTGATCACCTTGGGATGCTGCAATGCTTGTAAGTGTGAAAAACAGTCATAAATCCCTTTAAATGCCATTGTAATGTCACTAAACGAACTATTGTAAGTTGAGAACTACCTGTATTTTATTGATATTACTATTTATGGATTTTTTCCCCTTTTTTGCTAAATAATTCTGAAAATCTTTTTATATTAAAAGCTACAAGAGCCTTTTAGTACTTAAAATGTGAAAAGGAAAACAGAAGACAAAAATGAAATGCAAATGTAAAATTGCCACAGGATACAAAATGAATGGGAAATATTTTGGCAACTTAAACTAATTCCAGGTAGCTAAGAAAGGAAGTATATGACTGCCATCTTTTTCAACTAATCTTAGACTAAACTCCAAAGAACTCAACAGGATTTTCTTCTGACAAGGCATATAAAAACGTATTTGGTTGAAAATAACATAAAATGGAGTGCTACCAAATAAGTTTATTTAAATCTGAAATAAAGATCGGGTATACATATAGCTGACATGAGTTAACAAAGCTTTGTTATGAAGGGATTGTATTTTATTGTGAAATTCTAATCTTCAGGAATGAATAAGGCAAGATATTTTGAATGTACGGTATGCCTCCTTTCACATTTTAGTTCAAAAAAACTAAACCAGACTTATGAAGAAAGAGGATGGGGAAGGGAAGGGAAACTTGCTGTGTGTATTCATTTTTATTTTCTTCTGAAGTTGAGATTTTAAAAGTATTTCTTCACCCTGACAATGGCTTGTTATTCACTTCTGTTTGGAGGTGGATTTTGATGTGATTTTCTCTTTTAGCGAGTAATGAAAGCATTAACTCAAATGCTACCACTGATATTCTGGCAGTGTTATTTTCTCCTTCATTTGCTGGAAACCAAGCAACCTTTGCTTTCTAAGTTATTTTTTTCTATCTCGTTTTCTTTTACTCTGAAAGAAACTGTCATCCCTCCCATATCTGGAGTACATTAACTTGACCCACACATACTATCGTCCTAGCAAATTCCCCAAGAGGCTTCTAAGGATAAAGTTGACTATTAGCTGTTTCATACTCCCTAGGCTCTTCTTTATGCAGATAGCATAGGTGTTCAGTCAGGCTTGGAAGCCTTTATCTGTGCACTAAAATCAAATAGCATTTTACTTCTCAGGGATATAGCCAGCACCGTACACGATGGTCATTTGTTATGCTGCAGTAGCTAGCTTCTAAAACATACCTTTTATCCATGTAATCTATCTGGTTAGCAGAGGCTATATTAATCAATTTTGATAAATAAGGTTTATCATCATATTAGATTGGGAGGTTTGATGAAAAGCAAGAGGCATATTTGGTCATGAATCCCAAGTGCTTTAAGTCTGCTATAGGTATTATTGCTACTGTTTTCTTAAATTTCCTCCTTCTGGCCATTCCTAGAGATTTTAGCTTGCTTTAAACTCTTTTTCTTGAAGCTATTTCCTCATAAACTAATAGTTTAGCAATAGCAATAGCAGTTAGACTTATATAAACTTATATACCCCTTTACAGTGCTTTACAGCCCACTCTAAATGGTTTACAGAGTCATCAACTGATAAGCAAATTTATCAGTTTGGGTCCTCATTTTACCCACCTCAGAAGTATGGAAGGCTGAATCAATCTTGAACCTGGTGAGATTTGAACTGCCAAATTGCAGGCAGCCAGCAGGCAGCAGAAGTAGCCTGCAGTACTGCACTCTAACCACTACGCCATTGTGGCTCAGTTTACTTAGCCCTATGGATGGGAGATTAAGGACCATAGACTCAGGAGGCATCACATGTCATCAGAGACATGGGGCAGATGAGAGCTTGGCAATAGCACCTGCCTTGACCAAAGTAGGGATGCAACCCACTGAATCTTTTTCTCTTTCTTTTCAAAAACATTTTATATTCATTTATGTGTGTATGCGATTTCACACATTTTATTCATAACATTATTTGAAAATATGCCACTCTTTTCAGTGTGGTGCTTCTCTCCAAGTTAATTATATTTTACAAATAAATACATAGCTATCTAAAGCCAATGCCCAAAAATATCTATTATCTCCAAGGTTCAATAGTGTTCAGGTAATCAATTGATAAGAGTTCTTGGAGCTGCAAGAGTGGACTGTAATTCAGTGATTGAGTTTATACATCATGTTAAACTATGGCTTGCTTAATAATCATTTATGCATAAGCCATATAGTATACTACTCTAATGTTAAACTAAACCTAAGCAAATCACATAATGACTAAATATTATATGTGAACTCGATTGATGACAGCACATAAGCTTTTCACGAAGAAGGCCCCAGGTGAAATCTACACGTCTTTGGCTAGAAAGGGAGCAGGTGGTTAGAAAGACAGCATCTGAAACCATAGGGAGAATTGTTGTTGTCAGGCAAAGCTCAGCTAGAAGTGGAATCACCTGATCAAGTGTAAGGCATTTTACAATTCCCAAACTGCTCTAGCTAATTCACACTTACACGGTCCCAAGTAAACCTGTTTGTAGTGTGAAGAGATCCCTGGAACAGCTCTGATAAATATTAATGGCCCTTAGCAAGAATCCCATTATTTTTATTGGCTCTCAAGGATATTTTGCTGCTGAGTACATGATCATGTGAGACCACAGAGGTAATTCATGGAAGAACCTAAATTAGTTTTTATCAGGTTGTTAAATAAACAGAGAGCTTGGAAAGAAGAAAACTCTTTTGGCTCTTGATTCTTCTGCTATGCACAGGATTTCACAAAAATCACCTTCAAGGATGAGAAATGTTAGCCTGGTGTGTTGGAAAAGCTTATTTTATTTTTCTTCTCTGTTAGATTCTGTTCCTTAATTCCTTCCAATCTTGGAATAAAAGCTTTGTGAATATAACCCATTCATTCTCCTCATGCTTAATTGAATAGCTAAAGCTTTCTCTTATTCCCTCCGCATTTATTCTACATGTTTTTCAGTTCTTGCTGAGAATGTGATTTGGGCACATTGTAGAACAAGAGAAGGCCATATGTACACACTCAATGGGGTGTTTGCGTCATCTATTTAAATTAGGAAAGAGATTTGCCCTTGTCATTGTTGCTGTAATTGTGTCACTCAGTGGCGCTTTTATCTACAGAAAGGGCTTATAATTAAAATGATGAATTAATCATAATGTAGGCATCTGGTCAAGAAGTCTAATCTTTCCCTATTGGCCACAAAGTGTTTTGATGTTCATAAATTCACAGTGAGCACCATTCACACTAAGTCTTCTACTGAAACTCTACCAAAACAAATGAGACTAATAGCATAAGAGCAAAATTGTGTTTTTGCACAGCATCTAATACCAGTGGAACTTTGGGAAGAACAGTTCCAATTAATAAATATAAAAATGACGTCAGGGAAAGATGCTTCAGATGTTTTGCTAGTCCAGATTTTAAAGCAGCTTTCTTCACCCTTGGGCCTGTTGAGAAGAAGAACCAGCCAACAAGACTTTAGTGGCTGAACATTCTGCTGATTACAGCTCAACAATGTTTTAGGCATCACAGTGGGGAATATCATTTTCACAATACAGCATAGTTGATTTAATTATTTTTTCTTGATTACTAGTATGGCATACTTTAAAGATGTATGTTTACATCTTTATTGTATGCTACAATAAAACAGGAAGATTACATATAATTATCTAGTACCTAAAACCCATCACTCAGAATTTCAAACTCCCTTTCCCAGCCACCCTAGGAACTATTTGGATAATCAATAATTTCTTCTGGCAGTATAAAAGTAGAAAGAGGACTAGGTCAATTGTTCAGGGAGCAAATAAGACCCTGCATTTTTATTGACCCAATACCTTAGCCAGCCCAACTAACTGGTATGTAACTGCTGGGCTTGTAACCCACTAGAGATGTAATTTTTACTAATTGCAGCTGGTCTGGCAGTCTTGTGCAATATAAGAAAAGAAAAACCAAAAATGGTGTATCCTGAGTGGCTGCTAGTGTTAACTGTCATTCTTCTGTTCTGTTCCAAGATAAGCTTCCTACAAATGTATTTCAGCTTGTTTCATCAGTTCAGTGTAACAAAGGCATATAGCATTGAGGTTGTCTTGTCTGAGAGAGTTTTCTAAGATAGCAGGGAAAGGTGACTATTTTATGAAGGAAATAGATGACTTGATTTGTTGCAATGGCGCACATCTATTATACAATTTTTATATTTCTTTATAAGGAGTCCATGTAGATAATTTTTGCTAAGTTTATTTATTAAACAAGGATCCCTGGGCAGTGAACAAAATAAAAACAATACATTAAACTATCAATTTAAAACAATAAACTGCATTGTTTGGGGTTGTTTTGTGCCATTGAGATAATGTTGATTCCTGACAGCTGCCTGGAGAAGTCCTTGCAGATTTCAGAAGTGGCTTGCTATTGTCTTTTTGATCCTCCTTTTGATCAAACTCCAACTTAAATATTGCGTCCAGTTCTAGACGTAGTTTTTAAAAACAATTCAGATAAATTAAAACAGATTTACATAACAAGGGTAGTTGAGAAACCATAAACTAGAGTTCCATGGGCATATTTAGCATTAAGTGGGCATGTCTTGGTTAGTCTTGAGAAGAAAGCAGGAATATGGGAAAACACTTTTGAAATATTTGGAAGGAAAGCAGTTCAAGACTGTGGATTCAGGTCCTTTCAATTAACTTTTCAAGCATTGATGAGACAGATACTACATATGCTAGAGATTCTTTAGTTTGGATTCCTGCACTCAGCAAGGGCCTGGGCTCAGAGGCTTAGATGGGAAGAAAGGAATTACCTGAGATGAAATATAGCATGTGACTTCCATTAGACCCATAAGAGGATAGTGACTCTAAAAAAAGCATATGAAGAAAGAGGACGGATATGAGGAATGATTTTTTAAAATAAATCCAACTTTTTTTTAAAAGACTTTAATAATAATATTACATGTGTAGCTACCAAATTAGTGCCCATATTCATGTCCAATACTTAGTAATTCTGTGTTGTCTAGAAAAATTTTGAACAATTACTTTTTTCCTTAGCTTGTCCTCAAGGTATTTATGTTCACATCACAGATATCTTCAGTGTAGAGTACAAGATGACCAACTCTTTTGTACTTATTTCTAATCATCCTAAATTAGATTAAGGCACTGTTTGGCATTTTGGTTAAGTTGGCTAAGTAGCTTATTCCATTTTTGCTATGTCTAGCCCAGTGTTTCTCAACCTTGGCAACTTTACAATGTGTGGACTTCAACTCCCAGATCCAATTTGACTTGGATCTCTGTAAAAATTCTACAATGCACCCCTCTTTTTAAATTCAATCTATGGGTTTATCCATGTTGCTCAGTTATCTATGGCCAGAGTAGGCCAGCAATGAAAAATTTGCCATAGACTTGCACTACTTCCATTGTACCTTCAATCTCCAAGTTTATTTTTGCACTGCAGTTTTAAAGTACTCTTTTTCTTGTCAGGTATGCTCAAGCATTCCTTTCTATTTTGGTTGGTATGCTTTACTTGAGTACAGGCTAATTTGTACATGCTGGCTGGGAAATTCTGGAAGTTGAAGTCCACACATCTTAAAATTGCCAAGTTTGAAAAACCCTGGATTAATTTGTGGATTATTGGCTGCTTCACAGGAACTTGGAACTTCTCCATATCTGACAGAATGGATACTTTATGTCTAAAGTCTTGTAGAGCTATCTTGACTAGCTGGGGGTAAAGCTTTTCTCCTGGTTGGAAAACTGATGAAATCTTGCATCACTAGGTTTATTTAATTGCATCTGCAACAGCAATAAAAGTATAAGTGTCTATGACCAGCAAGACTCTCCTGCAGGAAAGAAAGTGATTGATTTCTTTTTTTTTTAATTGAAAAGTTTTATAAAAGATACAAACATTTTCTCCCCCCCCCAACCCTCCTCCCTCACCCAATCCCACCCCCTTGCCCTCCACCCACCCATTCCCATTCCCCCTCCCCCTTCCCCCCCTGAACTTCCCAGAACAAGCACAGGGTATGGCATTCACAAACATAAAACTAAAATATGCTAACATTTTGTTGACTTCAGATTCTCCCTAGGTCTTTAACTCCTTATAACTCAAAACACTATAAACATAAACTATAAGCTATGTTAGATTAAATATTTCATTCATAGGCTATTTGAAGTTTCTTAGTCTGATACTTATTTTGAATATAGTCAATCCATCTTCTCCATTCCAATATGTATCTTTCATTTGAATAGTCCTTCAGATATGTTGAAATTTTTGCCATCTCTGCCAAATGCACTACTTTTAATGTCCATTCCTCGATAGTTGGTAGATCTTCCTTCTTCCAATACTGTGCCATCAGAAAGTGATTGATTTCATGGACAGAAAAATAGGAGGGCACAGATCTCCTATTGGGAAAATTTAACAGGGAATTATTCAATAAGAGGACGTGACAACCTGCTGACTAGAGTGAATACTTGCAAGCTTTTGCCAAAGCATTTCAGTTGGGACGGGATTTTCTTAGGCAGGCTTAGTACCAAGCCAGCATCAGGACAAGGCAGGAGCTGCTTAAGGGGGCAATGCACACAAGCTCTAAGGAAACAGAATGCTTTTCTTTGCTAACTTTCTTTTCACTTTCTTTTCTCCCTCCATCTTTCTCATGCACTTTTCTTTCACACATATAAACATCTTCCCAGTTTGCTCTCAGTTCTTCCTTTGATCTGTCATACACAAGAGTTTTGGCCATATCTTTAAAACCAGGAATACCGTATCTGGAATGTAAAAATCCGGACAACCAGGAGATGGCACCAGGTTTCTTCACTATTTTTTTCTTGTTCTTTAGTGAATGTCCAAATGCTTGTAGCTTATTGCCAGAGGAGACAGAAACAGAACAGATAAAAAAGGGGGGACAAACTCAAGTTTCCCAAAAACTGGTTAGAAGGTAGGTATTTTTTTAAAAAACTGGACTGTCCGGCATAATTCCAGACATCTGGCCCTTCTCCATAATATTATTTGTATGTTATTGTTTTTCAGTTCCAAATGATAGCAAGGTCATTTTAAAAAGTCTAAAGAGCTTCTTAAAAGTAAATTAAAACGGTTATTCAAGAAATACTTATTCCTATATTTTGATTTTACACATTTACAGTTAGCTATCATTTGTATTCTGCTCATGGGCTTTTGAGAGCTGATGAAATCTATGTGCTATTATGGATAAAAATAGCTCTACCATTAGCAAACTTTCTACTTATCATGGAGCAAAAGTACATGAAGGGGGTCTGCAGATAATGCCTGCTTAATGGGTATGTTCAAGGTTAGCTTTAATCAAGGTTATCAATTACAGTTCACAGGTGCCTTGTTATGATACACATCTTTATGTGAAAATATAAAGTCTTTGAAAATAAATGTGATAGGAACCATTAAATCATACAAATGTGCCAAGAACAGTTTGGTGTTTCTTTGCAACATCCATTTTTTTTGTTTTTATAATTATAAAATTGAGGAAATGTTGTTCTAAATAGAATATTCAAGTGGAACAAGTATGCTTTAAAATTATAGATAAAGAAAAGAAGCTTCCAATGTACTTTTTCTGGTCTGGCCACTAATTCATAAGCAAAAAAAAAAACAAAAAAAAAACCAAAACACAACAACAAAAAACAAAAAACAACACCACCCCCCATTGCCATATTATATTGCATTTCTCACAAAAGTTACCAGCTTGATTTCTCAGTAATGAAGTGACATCTCCTTCACTTTTCTCAACTAGAATAGATATTACATCCCATGACAATACATTTAGTACCATCAAACAAGGTCTGCTAATCTCAGATCCTTGCAAAGAACTAAACAGGTGGATAAAAATGCCAAATCCAGTCTAAATGAACCACGATTTAACTTGTATGCTGCCTGATTCCCAAATAATATGGGTTGCTCACAACAATAAAAGAAATTACAATAAAAAAAATGGCAAAGGATTTTTGCTACTGGTTCTCCGAACCACCTGCCGCCATCAACCCCAATTGAGTGATCCGGTCCGAACCGGGAGCATTTCACCCCTGATCTAGCTGATGATTTTATAAAATAATTTTAGAGCCTTGGTAATACAGTGGTTTAAAGCACCCTATTATTAATACCAGCTGCCTGCAATTATTGCAGGTTCGAATCTCACCAGGCTCAAGGTTGACTCAGCCTTCCATCCTTTCTAAGGTAGGTAAATTGAAGACCCAGTTTGTGGGGGCAATAAGCTGACTTTGTATAAATATACAAAAGTATGAAGGCTATCGCCTTGACTACTGTAATGCTCTCTACATGGGGCTCCCCTTGAGGAGCACCCAGAGGCTCCAACTGGTCCAGAATGCAGCCGCGCAGGTAGTGATGGGAGCAACATGGCGCTCCCATGTAACACCGCTCCTGCGCGAGCTGCACTGGCTTCCGGTGGTCTTCCGGGTGCGCTTCAAGGTGTTGGTGATCACCTTGAAAGCGCTCCATGGCATAAGGCCTAGTTATCTGTGAGACCGCCTGCTGCTACCGATGACCTCCCATCGACCCGTGCACTCCCACAGAGAGGGCCTCCTCAGGGTGCCATCAGCCAAACAATGTAGGCTGGTGACCCCCAGGGGGAGAGCCTTTTCTGTGGGGGCACCTACCCTCTGGAATCAGCTGCCCCTAGAGATAAGGAGAATTCATGACCTCAGTGCCTTCTGCCGTGCCCTTAAAACACATTTTTTCCAACAAGCCGGGCTGGCTTAAGAAGAAATTTTAAATGTTTTAATTGGTTTGTTAGTTTTAAATTTTGGGGCCAAATTTATATATATTTTAATTGCTTTTAATATTTGTATTTCATGATTTTAATTCTGGCTGTACACTGCCCTGAGTCCTCAGGGAGAAGGGCGGTATATAAATTGAAAAATAAAATAAATAAAATAAATAAATATTGCTTAGTGCATTGTAAGCCGCCCTGAGTCTCTGGAGAAGGGTGGCATATAAATCAAATTAAAAAAAAATTTTTTTTAAATACTTTTTTGCATGGTAATATATGTGTGCAAAATTAGTCATGTTGATCATACAATTGACAGTTATTATGTGTGATTAAAATATTGGATTTGGATTGGTGAAAGCCAGGTTCAAGCTCCACTCGACCATGAATGACTTTGGGCTAATTAACACCTGCATTCTGATCATGTGATAGAGACAAAGTCTCAAGGAGTGGATAACGAATTGAACAAATCCTTATTTTGTTTCCTTTTCTTTTTCTTTTAAAATGTCCAGTATTCCAGGGCATTATTGGGAACTGGAGAGGGAATAAAAGCTACATTTTAAAAAATGACATAGAAAAATATATAAAATTGCTTTTTTTAATAGCAATATTAATTATCCTAGGAAAAAAAAGTCTGAGAAATTTCAGCTCAACTCGCATTGTAAGTATTTAAACCAGATTCTATTATCAAGATTTAAAGATTGTTAAGAGTGAGGTACATCTATCTATAAGTCCTTGACTTATAACCATTTGTTTAGTGACTATTCAAAGTTAAAACAGCACTGAGAAAAAAAGTGACTTATGACTTTCCTTCTATTATATATTAAAAAGTAATGTGTGATCCAGCTGTTCCACATAGATGTTTATCTGGATATCCACACTGTATAATCTCTTCCTTTATTTCGAGAGAGAGAGAGAGAGAGAGAGAGAGAGAGAGAGAGAGAGAGAGAGAGGGAGGGAGGGAGGGAGAAGAGAGAGAGAGAGAGAGAGAAGAAATGAGGCTTATGGAGCTCATTTATTCATTTGATTTACCCAACAACTGGAATTAAATAACATACTTTATTTTAGATGGTATATATGGTAAAGGAGAAAGCAATGCTGCAGTCCTATTATCAGATAAAGGTGTATGCCAAAGTTCTGGCTTTTTATTAAAGGGTTTAGTTGTGACAAACAATATTGTGCCGATAAAATATACCAAATGTCCCCTCCAACATTCTTTTCTCCTACTGCAAAAATAGGAAAGCTATGGCCCTCTGTTCATTCCCACAATTATTTTGCTGCTAGTTTTACTGGCTATGGTTATTGGGAGTTCTAAACTAGCAAGTTTTGGGGGACCACAGATTCCCTTTATTATAAATCATTGTTTCTGCTGCAGAAACCTGTTCAATCATATCACACATTTAAATTCATGCTTAGTTGAAAGGCTGCAATCTCCTGAATAGCCCCAAACTCAACAGTTAACAACTGATTTTGTCATATTGAAAAACAGATCTACACATGTTTGCATGCACATGAGAATTCTGCTATATTAGAGACAGTTGTTTCCTTGATCACAGAGAGTGAAGTAAAGTCAGTGTATGTAGAATACCTATTTCAGATGTTGCCATTTAACAATAAAATTAAATATTAGTGGTATAGGATCTTCATAAGCATGTTCCTTATACAACTTTAAATAATCTCATGTTTGATTTAAACAGCTGTTTGAGAATTCCCTCTATTATTAATCTGTAAAAAGTCTCTGGTTTTAGCAAAACATAACTGTTGATGCCTTACTTAAATTTATTAAAAAAAAAGATCTGTGTGGGCTTTCTAAACCCTTTAATGCATTCACTTCAATTTATTTGAATGGAAATCTGTTGTGGTATAGAAGATCTTACTTTGTGCAGAACCAATCAGAGAAGTGGAATATGCTCTTGATGCAAAAGGGGAGAACGGATGTGGTTTAGTCTAAACAGGATTTATTTAAGGTTTAAGCAGACTTTTCTCCCTTGGGGAATTAAGCTGCCATTTAAATGTTTATTTCTGAATATTTTACACATCACTAAAATCACTTTCAGATGACTTAAACATATGCATGGTATTATTGTTTATGCTTTCTGTCATCTCATACATTTTTCTTCAGCTGTTCTTTATTTTGAAACCTCTTTGATGTCTCTTGATTTAGGACTTGCCAAAATGGGAAATCTTAATCAAGGCAGCCACTACTTCAGAAGAGGTTTTTTGGCATTCAATCAGAGATTTAATTCTTTTTAAAAGTAAAGACGGGTAAAGAAATATAAATGCTGATCTCAGCTGTAGTATCATTTGATCTTTCCACAATTGCACTAATTAATGCATACAGTATGTACTTTGATAGATTCACTTAATAGAAATTCTCAGTTGTTTTGCTAGAATTCTTGCTCTTACATGCTACTACATAAGGGCCATTCTTCAGTATTTTGCAGGCTTTGGCTTGCAGAAGATGAAAAGTGGGAATTTTTTTCCACAGCAGGCGTGAAGATTGGAAAGATACTTCTCAAAGTCATCCTCAGTTGGATTGCTAAACCATACTCAACCTTATACCTTTGGATATTTTTGCTTAAACATAAACAAACAGTTAAAGAAATTTTCTTTGTTTATCATGACCAGCCTTGTCTTTGTAAAAAAATATTTTAATTTAACTGTACAACAACCCTTGCTTATTATGTTGTTCACTCTGTTGCTTTTGATTGATTACAACAAATCTCACATGCTTTGGATAATACAGCAGATATATTTGTGCAAAGAAAAACTTTATTTATGATAACTTATGATCCACATTTTTCCTTTTATTTTGCTTACAGTAATAAGATTTAAATCTGGCCCCTTGGATTCTTGTAGCCCAGTTAAAAGTAACCCTCCAGCCCTCTCATTTTGTGAGAATGACTGACTATAATGTAGGAAATTACTTCTATTGATTGTGGAAAGCATTCTGTCAGAAGCTTGATGTATGCCATTGTTTCTTTGGAAAAGATTAACCTCTCTCCTTTCAGATTTTCTGACATCTTGCTTATATTTACCACTGCACATTAAAGGAGCTTCACGTGGATTATACTATTGCATAAAGGAATTCTAACAGAACAAATATCACCAAGGTTTGGTTCGGCTTTATTTCATAAAGAAAGCCACCCTTTAGTCATTGGTCCGGCCACTCTATTTCTATGAGATTTGGGGTTGAACTTTCAAAACATTGAATATGTTCTTTATTCATTCTATTGTAATCTATTTTCTAATCTTTTAGGCCATTTCTTGCTCTATAATCCATTTGTGTTTCATTTTCATTTGATGGACAGATAATCTGGTGTTTTTCTGTACAATTCTGATGCAAAGTAAAATTCATTCTTCCTTCACTTGATGACATCCACGTCCTGACATAGCAAAGACTCTCATAGCCATTTTTTTTTTGCCCATAGAACTTTCCTCATTTTGGCAAACTTGGATTGAATATCAATGTTCTTCCTAGTATTAACTCATGAATTCCATTTTTACCCATTTTATACTAGTTTTTCTGATGATGGAGACATGAACATTGACTTTATCTAAGGCTAGAGAGGCTCAAAGATTCTGGAAATTGCCACCTTGTTCTTTATGACTTAGACAATTCGTTGCTACATTCTTTGATGTTGATAAATCAGCCCCTCTTGGAAAAACGTAATATTTCTCAAATCCTATTCCTTTCAAAACAGTATCTTTGACTAGGAACAGGGTAAAGTTCCAGAGTTTTAAAGAAGTGTTTGTAGTATTTTCTAGACTGATAGGACTCAGTATCTTTGTTATAGAGATCTTTAGAAACCTCTAGTCATAATGTGTTCTTAGAATCTGTGTGGTAAGACCTTCACTGTGATAATGGATAACAAAGTTTGAGATACAGGTAGTCCTTGATTTAGGACTATTTATTTAACAACCATTCAAACTTACAATGACCTCATAAAATGATTTGTGACCTGTCCTTGAAGTTATAACAGTCACACTACCCCTACGGTCATGTGATTGCAATTCAGGAGCTTGGCAACTGGCTCACATTTACCAACTGTTGCAGCATCCCATTGTCATGTCACCATGATCTGTGACTTTCCCAGCTGGTTTCTGACAAACAACATCAAATGGGGAAGTTGGATTTTTTTAATGACTGCATGAATTATTTAACTACCACATGATTCACTTAATTATTGCTGTAAAAATGGCTGTAAAATCAGGTCCAGTCATGTGATAACTCATTTAACAATTGCACTGCTTAGCAACTGAAATTCCTATCCCAACCGTGATTGTAAATTGAGTACTACCTATATTTATGTGTTAGGATGTTCTTTTGGATCGAGCCCAATAAGGAAATGTACAAGAGCACGTGTATAAGTAAAATCCTTTATTTATACATTGTTACTCTCTTACAGGTATGCAGCTGGAGTGAGCTCAGACCGCATGGATGACCCTTAAGTACCCCAGAGGCGGAGCTAAGGTAAGGAGGGGTCAGTGGTGAACTGGTCCCTGGGTAGTTAACCCTTACAACTCTAAATTCAAAGGACAGGCATTTATATTCAACAAATCCCCCTCTAGATGCCTGACCGTGAGAGCACAATTGGGTTGTTGGTGAGATGTTGACTCAGGTAATAAGATGCCTAGTTTTGATGTTAAGTAAGTGTGTTGTTTGTTTAACAGAGGTTTGGTTAAGATGTCTGCGGTCTGCTCTTCTGTATCGCAATGCAATACTTTAATGAACCCCATATTGGAAAATTGCCTGACGTGTTTGTGCTTTATATCGATATGCCTCGACCTTTGACCCACGGCATCAGCTCTAGATATTTCAATAGCTGCCTTGTTATCTTCATGAATACAGATGGGGTATTCGGGTTCAGCCCAGATGTTGGATAACAAGTCATCGAACCATACCAGGTTATTTGTGGCCTTAGATAGGCATATATACTCGGCTTCTGTGGTTGATGTGGCCACTAGGTTCTGCTTACCAGTGTACCAATGTACTGGGCTGTTGTTCAAAAAGAATATGTACCCGGATGTGCTCCTTCTACATTTTACATCCCCAGCCCAATCTGCGTCTGCATAGCATGAAAGAACTGGCTTACTGGATGGTTCGGGCTCTAGGCACAGGCAAGCTTCAGTGCTATACTTGAGGTACCTAAGTATCCTCTTTATGGCTTCCCAATGGTAATTTGAGGGCTTGCCAACATGTCTCGATAGTAGATTGACCGCTAGTGCTATGTCTGGCCTCGTCCAGTTCGCTATGTACAGCAAGGAACCTATTATGGATCTGTACAAGGTATTGTCATTAAACTGTTCTGATTCATCATACATATTTTTTAGGAAGTCAGGCGCCATGGGGGTTTCACATGTTTTGGCGTCAAACATATAACATTTATGTAACAGCTCCACTATCTTTTCCTTTTGTGACAGTCTAAACCCTTTGTTTGTCTTGGTAATCTGCACCCCCAGGTATTTGTCGACTTTCCCCAGCACCTTCAATGTGAAGTGTTTTCCCAACTCTTTGGCGAACGCTTCGCACTTTTGATTTTGGTCACTAACGTATAAGATGTCGTCAACATACACGAGGACGTATTCGATAGTGTTACCCAGCCTTTTAACGAAGAAACAGTTGTCAGCAGAGGTGGCTTCAAAGCCCATTGACCTTAATGTTTTTGATAAGCACTCATACCATCTCTTCCCAGACTGTTTCAACCCATATAAGCTCTTATTTAATAACCAGGTTTCCCCCTTGCATGTGCTTTTACTATGTGGTGCTCTAACATAAATCTCTTTGTCTAGATCAGCGTGCAGGTACGCGGTTTGCACGTCGAACTGGTGTACCTTTAGGTTTAGAATCGAGGCTATCACCAACGCACATTTAACGCTTTCAGCTCTGACGGTGGGCGAATACGTGTCAGTGTAATCATCTGGGAAACGCTGGGCAAACCCCTGGGCTACCAGTCTAGCTTTGTATAGAGTTTTGCCTCCTTCCATGGACTTTATTTTGTATATCCACCGGGTACCTATCGTGGTCTTATCACTGGGGACTACTGTGGGTGTATATACTTTTAGATCACGTAGGCTGTTCATCTCCTTTTCCATCGCCTGCTCCCATTTTTCTTTCTCACTAGCGGGTAATTTGAGCACTTCTTCATAATTATTGGGAGTTACTTGGTTGGCGTGGAGTGATAGGACATAGTCCTCTAGTTTCTTGGGGGTTTTGTTTCTGGAAGTTCTCACTGGCCTTTCTGGTGCTGTGTCTGTGTCGTGAAGGTATCTGGCCTCCTTTTCTGTGAGAGTCTCTACTCTAAGATCTGGATGCCCCACCTTCCACTCTTTGATTTCTATCCTATGACCCCTTCGTTTTGTTGCTTCTGAGTTATCATTACCTACTGTGCCCTGCTGTGGTTTGGTCTGGGCGCAGCTGGGGTCTTCCCTCCCTGTGATTATTTCGTTTAGGTGTATTTTGGACCAATTAGAATTTTCATGAAACACTGCGGTGCGCAAAATTATGAAATTATTGTTGTTGTCAATGAATCTAAAACCTTTGGTGCCTGATTCATACCCCATAAACCTTAATCGCCTGGAAACTTTGTCTCCCTTTCTGCGTAACTGTTTGGGGATGTGTATGTCAGCGGTGACACCGAATATATGGAGGTGTGATATTTTTGGTTTCCTGTCATACATGATCTCGTATGGTGTTTTATCTATTACGCTACACCATAACCTGTTTAAAGTGTAATTTGAATAGAGGACGGCCTCTGACCAGTAGTGCTGTCCCAACCCAGCATCCTCCAGCACACACCTCATCATGGTCTGTAGGGTTCCATTTTTTTTCTCTACGACCCCATTTTGGAATGGCGAGAAAGGGGCTGACGTAAAACGCATCATCCCTTGCGCCTTGAGCCAATTTGAAAAATCTTTAGACATAAACTCAGAACCTCGGTCTGTCATGATTTGCTTGATTTTGACATTATGTTGTAGCTCTATCCTTTTATGGAACTCCTTAAACTTCTTGAACACCTCATGTTTATGTTTGAGTGTGTATACAAAACCGTAGCGACTGAAGTCATCTACAATGGTTAAGAAAAATCTTTTCTTATATTTGATGGATGGCCTTAGGGGCCCCACTAAGTCCATGTGTACCATTTGAAAAATAGAATCAGTGGTGCGTTCTGATTTCTTGGGTTTGGCTTTGGTCTTCAACTTTGAACATTTGCACACCGAACACTCTAAATAATTTTTACAATTTTTGACCTTTAATCCATCAGCACAATTGACCATTTTCTGTACAATTGGGAAACTGCTATGACCCAATTTTCTATGCAATAAATGCGCACATTCGTCGTGAATTGGCTTGCCCAATGATGGCCTTTCCTTATCTAATGTTTGTTCTAAGTCTGGGTCCCCTGTGTGTGGGTGATGGTCATCCTCTATTATCTCCTCAGTGTTAGGTGCGGTGTTTGTCTCGTTACTGGAGTTGGTATTTACCTCGGGGGAGTTATCACAGTTGGGCTGAAAATATGGTAAACCTCCGCTGATTATGGTTTTACCGATCGTCTTCCCATCCCTGCTCAAGGATACTTCCCCTTCCTCAAATGTTATTTTGGTCCCTGTTTCCTTGCTTAGTTTTAAGGTAGCTATTATGTTATAGGGTATCTCCGGTACAAGCAGTACCCCCTCTATTTCCCCTATCTCTGGGATGTTTATGTTGCCCTTTCCGGTTACCAGCACATTATTTTGATTGGCTACTTTAATGGTAAATTTTTCTTTTGTGAACTTGGTAAATAGTTTTGTGTTATAAGTGGTATGATTTGTGGCCCCTGAGTCTAATAGCCATGCATTTTCAGTGTTGGTACAGTCTGATACATTGACCCTTTCTCTCAGTCCATATAATGATCCCTTGTGGCTGTCCCTGGAATTATCCCTATATCTTCTTCCGTCCCTGGGTTTGGGTGAGTCTCTGCGTCTGTATCTGTTTTCAATTGTCTGTCTATCGGTGGTTCTGTGTCTGCTTTCTGTCCTGTCTCTGGGCTGGAAATGTCTCATGTCCCTTATTCTCCTGGGGCAGTCCCTCTTATAGTGTTCCCTGGAGCCACAATTAAAGCACTCCATGTCATTGTGGTCTCTGCTGTGGAATTCTACCCTCTTACTGATCTTTGGTTCTCTGTGGTTCAAGGATCGGTCTCTCCTAAGGTTATCCTCCGCTATGAGTTTACTGGTTAACATATCTAAGGTAATGCGTTCTAGGTTGGAGCTATCTAGGTGCATAACGAAATCATTCCAGCTGTGGTCTAAGGAATTTATGATCACGCTCACCATGCTCCCTTCTGTAATATTTTCCCCCCTTTGAATTAGCTCAGCCCTGGTGGCATTGAGTGACAATATGTGTTCACTCATGGGAGTGCCTGCCTTGAGTTTGGCTGAGTAAAATTCCCTGCTGATTCTAGTGGTGGTCGCTATGCTTCTGCTATGGAACATTTTGTGCAGAACGGTTACGACTTCCGACACAGTCAGATTGTGGCCTATACTGGGGTACATACTTGGGGATATACTTGTTAGTAATAGGTGGTAAGCCTTATGATGCATACAGTCTATTTGGAAAGTCCAGGGTTTACCTGGTGGATTAGTTAACAAAAACCGTAAATGTTCCTTTAAGAGGACAACCTGCAACTGTTGATTCCATTCAACAAAATTAAATCCATCTACCCTCAGTTTGGGAAAATCATTTGGAAGTGTCCCAGTATTGTGAGGAATATTACCTACTGACAGTTGCTGTCCATGGTCTAAGGCGAAAGGAAACTCACAATAAGGCAGAGGAATGCATGGAGTCAGTCTGTAGTGACTTGCTTCTATGGGCTGTTCTTTTTTCATTGCAGGTCTGCTCTGCGCATGCTCCTGGCCCATTCTGTCTCTGCCGCCGCCGGAGAAGGAGCTCGTCTGTGCTGCTCCTGGGTGGAGGCATCCTTCGTCGAAGTGGATTCCTGGCTCGACCCTGGGTAGTCCCTGGAGCCCGAAAGTCGTTCGGTTCGTCGCCCGGAACGCTGAAAACTCCGTCTCGTCGCCTGGGATCGCCGGATAGTTCGCGAAGGCCGATCGGGGGTCTCGGAGGCCTGTGCCGGCTTGGAGGTCGAAGCTGGGCCCCGGGCCGAGACCCACGCCCATCGATGGCCCTGGATGTCTCGGGTGGTGGCCTTGGACCGGTAAGTATCTTATTTCTTTTTCCGGGTCCCTGTGGTGTTCGGGTAGTCGCGTGTGGGGGGCTCCGGCGTGGCGCGTTTGGTTTTGCACCCACGCCCCGGTATTTTCACACCGTAGTTGGTTCTCGTAGTTGTCCCCATGCATGTAGGTTGTCACGTTGTGCCCTTTGGGGGAGTCGGGGTGAGCGCTGACTATTTTTATTTTTGACCCAAAAGCCGCGGTGATGGTCCGCATGGCTTTTTCTACCTCAAGCTCGGTAGGCGAGCTTGTGGCTGTCTCGTTTTGCATGTGTTGGGTCCCGCTGTATATTTCGGGGAACATGTAGGGGTAGGCCTCGGTTCCCGCCACGATTTTCAAACCCTGGGATCCCATTGGTCGCTGGTCGGCCATCTTGGGTGACATCATGGGGCAAGATGGCCGCCGTGGGGAGGGCGCGAATTTAAAAACGGCCTCCTCTGGTTGCATGCAGTAGGGGTTGGAGTCGCTTACCGCCTTTTCGTTGTCGTGGTCGGTTTGGTCCTCGTCCTTCTCAGTCGCTGTCCTGCAATCACCGATTAGGTTTCGGAGTTCCGCGACGAGGCTGGACTTGTTTTTTGTGGAGTTGATTAGTGCCTGTAGCCTCAGTTTGAAGTCATCATCTTCATTCGGTGTGACTTCTGTCTCGGTTTCTTCCTCGGTCAGGTTTTCCTCTGATCCGCTTGTGGTGCCCGAGTCAGCGATTGGAAATTTTTCTTCTGGCATCTCTGCGAGTGTGGTTCCATCCGACGCCAGCAGTTCTTCCATTTTCTTCTTGTAGGCTCGGGTGTTTATTCTCTTGGAATCTTCCTTTTGTTTGTAGTTCCTTGGCATTCTTCAGTTAGATTTTGGGCTATTCAGAACCATCCTCTGCTACCATATTTGTTAGGATGTTCTTTTGGATCGAGCCCAATAAGGAAATGTACAAGAGCACGTGTATAAGTAAAATCCTTTATTTATACATTGTTACTCTCTTACAGGTATGCAGCTGGAGTGAGCTCAGACCGCATGGATGACCCTTAAGTACCCCAGAGGCGGAGCTAAGGTAAGGAGGGGTCAGTGGTGAACTGGTCCCCTGGGTAGTTAACCCTTACAACTCTAAATTCAAAGGACAGGCATTTATATTCAACATTATGTATGACAGACTGGTCCAAATAAGCCCTTATTGATTAATGAAGTATTTAGACAACTAGTTCCCTTTAATTCAATTAATCAAGGATTTTAATAGACTGAGTATCAGTTTAAAATATTATTATGAGTTTCTATCTTTTGTGTGTTTCGCAATCAATTACCAATCAACTCAGTAAGATTCATGTGCTGTTAATCTTCTCTGGAACTTAACATTTTCCTAAGCAACGTACAGTTTTTGTATGCATGTATATGTGCATGCATGCATGCATGCGTTAATTGCAAGAGTGAAATTGGGTCCTGAAAAAGGCCAATTTTCTCTCATATTACCTTGACCATCTATGATCCTTCTCAAAATTTCTCTTGTCCCTCTGCTTCTGAAATTCTATGTTCACGTGCAGACATTCTAATTATGAAACATCGTTCATATCCTTTGTTGAGCTGATACTGATAATTAGTGATTTCCATCTTGGTGCTAGATTTGGAAACTGCTATAGTTGTGCTATAATGATTACTCAGTGGAAAGTTTTCCCAGAAGACTTGCTGTCCTCAAGTTTGTTGAAGAAAATGGGGGATTTTAAACAGAGTCATCATTTTATTCTTTACTTTAGACAGAAAAATATCTTAGTCCTGCATTGATTGTATTTATTATCTGTCAACTGGCTTGTTGTTACTTACTTGGTCCTGCTGTTTTTTTTTAAAAATATGTTTTATTGGTGCATTTTTTCATTAAAAACATAAAAAATTCGATGTCTACCTGAACAGCATGTTGTCTGGGCATAATTAATTTTAAGTAAAGGTACAACAATAACCATAATCATACTAGTAATCTTAATAAAAATATCAATATTAATCATAAAATAATAAAACAATTAATTTATCCATCCTGCAATATTTTTAATACAGATTTTAATTAACTCTTTGAATTCTTTTTACATTCCTGCTGTTTTTGATGCTGATGCTTATTTATTTTTTTTCAGTTAAGAACATTCCACCCAAATATTGATGTAGAAATGCCATCGGTGAATAAATAATAAACATATAAAGTTTATAGGCAATTAATACAGAAAGAGGTTCCTAGAATTTTAAGAACCCTAAAATTGGTGACCCTTCTAAATTTCAGAAATAGAAGTGAAGTTTCTCAGAGCAGGTCATACAACACTATAAAGAATGATCACTTTTTATTTTACATCTTTATACTACATTTCTCGGCATCTCCCCTTTATATCCCCCGTATTAAAACAGCAGCCCTTATGTTTGAAAGCTCTGGAAAGAAAATCAAGACACCTGACACAAGAAAACTTGATACATTTCTTATCTCATGCTGAGAGGACTAGGTCAGACCCTGTCTCATGTTGTGATTTCATTGATGCGGTATTTGATTACATCCGAAAGGAAATTTGGGATATTATAGCCAATATGAGATGAAACTTCAGAAAATAATTGAAAAGATTATGGTTATTTTCTTAGTTTCAAAGAACACATTAGAGGAAATACCTTTGTTAGCTCTTACCTTATTAATTTATACAGCACCACAGAATGTTCTTAGCTGGATAAGAAAATAAAGTAATACTTATGAAAATCCTAGCTATTAATCTCTCTCGCACACAGTCTGTAGAAAGGGATAAGTGTATTCTGCCCCCCAGTCAGTGTCTGGAAGATAAGGGTAATAATTACAAATCCCCAGTTTTCATGATGGTGAAAAGAACATCTGTATCATTTAAGCATGCACAGTTTTTTAAAAAAATATAATTTTTGATCTTATGAATATCCAATAAGATTGTTAAAAAATTTGACTACAACATCCTAGAAGAAAGTCAGCTATTTTTAATCTTCCTCCTCACTGAGTAGGTTGAACAGTTTGCTTGCCTTATTAGAGACTTTCTGTCATATTGACACTAAGATAACTTTTTTTCTACTTCTGTTCTTTTGATAAGGAATAAATCTCCAAAATATCCAAGGGAGCTGGCTCTTTGAATTAGCAGTTGACTAAAATTTGTTCCAAAACTTTGGAAAACTTTAATTTCTTATTAAATGAAGAGTTCAGGTGCTGGTTTCTGAAACCACCCATGGTGCTGTTTGAGCTTGGCTGCTTGGTTGCAGACACAGTGATGATGCTACCTAGTTAGGCAATGAAATGTCTGCCAGCAAGCAATCAAGCTCAAAGAGCACCAAAAATCTAAAGATCACACCTGTACCTGATCATTGGAAAAATATTATTGTTCCCCCTGCAGAAAGGGAAAGGCAGCAAGAGTAATGCAAAAACTACAGGGAGATTTATTTGTTAGGGAAATTAGTGGAGCTCATACCACAAGAGTATAAGATATGCAAGAACAACATTTGGGAAGAGCATGTGGCTTTATGGAAGCAGGATGTACAGACAACACATTTGAAAAATGTAAAGGATTTTGAATATTTGTTAATTAAATTCACTAGGCTTGAATTATTGAAAGTTTTATGTAAATATGTTGTTTATTTATTAAATTTCTATCTTACCTATCTCACCTAAGTGACTCTGGGTGATTTACAAACAACATCAGAACATTTTTATAAAAACTTGATTAAAATATGAAGTGGAAAGTCAGTTGCTGAATGCAATAAGATCAATCTACAAAAATTGAAATAAAGCATGGGTGATTGATTCTCTATGTTATTTGGAGATGTGGAAGCATGGAGATTTTTTATGCAGTAGATGCCCTTTTGTTTAACTGAGAATCTGAACGATTTTCAGCAAATGGTAGAAAAATTGTACGATGCAACAAATAATGATTAATTGCAACTAATACATCAATAGGAAAAAACTAGAAGTAGACTTTTTTGAAAGATGGAAAAGTAGAATAAGAAATTGTGAGATGTGCAGATGCTCCAATGTAGTCGAAGATGTTTTATAGAAAAGAGCAAAAACTGTTCTTTCAGAGAAGCAAGTAAATTTGGCCATACACACTTTACCTATACAACATATTTTATCCGCATAGGAAAAATAAATAAATGACTCCATTTCATTTGTACAGTATACATTTTTCTAGTTCATTTGCTGTATAGTTTTCTCTTTGACAAATCAGATCCTCTTTTAAACCTTCACTGAAAGCTTCTGTGTTACTGTGTTCTGCTTAGAACCATTTGGCTCAGAGTTCAGAAATCTCTCTTTTGCTAATATGTGCATAAAAGTTTATGTCAGTCCAAGACTTCCTTTGCAGGATCTGGGCTCGGGGGAGTGTGACAGATTGGATGGTGGTAATGCCAGCAACCAGAGCTGCAGGAGAGCCTACAGTCAAGGGGCTCTTATAACTGATATTCTTCCAGAAAAAGAAAGAAATCCTCAGCACAGAATATTGAATGTTAGAGAGAAGACTGCTCCATGGAGTTGTTTTTTTTTAAAAAAAAAAACATGAGCACTGCATGCAATCATTTGGACCCCATGTGCAATTTGGCATATTCCAAACATATTCGAGGTGGCACAGTGGTTAGAGTGCAGTACTGCAGCTACTTCAGCTGACTGCTAATTCAGCAGATCAGCGGATCAAATCTCACCGGCTCAAGGTTGACTCAGCCTTCCATCCTTCCGAGGTGGGTAAAATGAGGACCCAGATTGTTGGGGGCAATATGCTATTTAGTATACTGTCTTTGGTGTAAGCCACCCAGAGTCCTCGGAGAGTGGGCGGCATAGAAATATGATATAACAACAACAACAACAACAACAACAACAACAACAACAATAATAATATAAGCTTTACTAGCATGGGGGAATCAAGATCTTCAAGATGAGAGTGCAGTGTGGGGTTCAAAAAATCCCCATCCCCATCCTGAAACATCACAGCATGCACAAAAGGTGTGGGGCTTCCTTTGTGGTGCTTCATTCACTTTCTTGCGCATTTTGACACAACCTTTCATAAACATTGCTTTTGCTACTTTAGTAAGGCCTATCTAGAAAATGCTGTTCTAGTTGTCTAATATTACAAGAGGAAGATGGTGGCCAAGGAAACAGAAACCTTGACTTTGATAGGGATAATTTTCATGACAATTTTAAGTCTCAATTTTTCCACTTTTGTGAATTCCTGAATCCCAGTGAGTTGACAGCATTAGGGTGAGAAAGCATCATTTTTGTGGCACTGCCTGCAACATTTTGTAAATGGAAAATCTGTTTAAATGAATAATGTCTTTCAGAGCCGACTTGCTTATGAAGTGTAGAACATTTTAGCTTCCTACTGCTGGAGAGGTGGTGACAGAATTACTTCAAGAAATGTTTCTCTTATATTATTTCATATATATTCCCAATAAAAGTGTGCATGTTTGTAGGCTCAAATGTATAGCATTTTTAGAGCAGCAATTTGCTTCAGTCTATTTGATGGCTTTACCTGATAAATTCCCTTTCATCATCTCTCTGCAAATATTTTTCTGTAAAAGAACTGTACTTGCATTGGCAACTACATTTATATAAGCTCATGATGTGTTACTGCTTTCTCAGATTTCTTTAAAAAATCAATTTTTAAAATGTCTTATTCAAATGCACACATGCTGAAGAATAAACATATTACAGACTAACGCTTCATTGGAATTTACAGAAATTCAAAACCTACAATTCCTACTATTCAATGAAAGTTAAAATAGTGAATAAAATATCCAGTATCACTCTCTGGATATATAGAATACATTTGAGTTTCTGCTAACAGATTTGTTGAGTCTCCACTCTCCATGGACACTTTTCTTAGTGAAAAAACTAACTTGGGAATGTGTTGAATCCCAAAATTTGATTTCAGTTACTAATACAGTGCATATTTTGTTAGGAAAAAGGCTCAATGGAAAAGCTACATGATTTGTGAGAAGATTGGAGCTATTAGAAAACAATATGTTTCTTTTAGACCAACCCAAAATTCTGGATGAGAGCACAGATGTACTCTATAATTAATCCATTAAGAACAGCAGGGAATTCTCTAAGGAAAGAGGTAAGTGAGTTGCATTTGATGAAAGAGACACTTAAAGGAATTTAAAGAACTCCCAAGCATTTGTGTATGTATGCAGGAATATGTGGGAAACATTCAATAAGCAATGTATTAAAGAAAAATTGTGGGTAGGAAGAGGGAATTGGCCTTTTATCCTATCAAACCACGTAACATAAACTTTGCTTTGCCTTCAGGATTTTGCCTTTGCTTGTCTGTCTCCATTTATGATATACATACTGAAACATAAAATATACTATAGCTTTTCTACAATTTTTTACCATGTTAGTTTTCTTAGGATTATAATCTTCAGTGTATGCAACACTGAACCACCCAAGACTACCACTCCCCTTTGGTGTGTTTGTTCAATGATTATATAGTTTTTTTTCCTCAAGACAGCTTTAATCAAGTTTTAATCACATGGTAACAGCAAATGAGAGGCATATCAACATCTTTCAATAGGATCATATTCTGCTTAAAGGAAGTGCTTAGCATTTCATAAGATCACCAACTTGAGATTTCAGCATTTTTATAGGTTAGCGTGACACTCCTCTAAGAATAAGTGAAATGACATTTGATGCAAATCCACACTATTTTTACAATTGGGTAGGTAGGGCCAAACCATCTGTGAGATTATATCATGGTTGCCCCAATGTTAACATAATAAGTGGAGGAGATTGTTTACGTTCACTGAAGTCGTCTTCAGTGGACTCTGTCATTGATACAGGTATACCTGGATTTACATTTAGACTGCTTTCAAGTTATATTTACATCACATGCTCTGCAGTGATGTCTGTCAAGTACTCTTCAGAAGCACTCAAAATTATGCCATCTGAGAGATGGCCCCATCAGCACCTCTTCTGTCTTCAGGCAGTATTTTGTTTATATGTGCTGAGAAAAAAGTATAGACAGGTCTTACTGACAGGATAATGATATAATATACATAGAATATAAAGGTATATATTTATTGCTGAACTTGCATTTCAGTGTTTCCTAAAATAAATTTGATATTTTTGATGCTGCTCCTTGCCACCATAGCTTGACTTCTTTTTTCCAATATCAACTTTTAAAAGTCTGTTATACTGAGCTCTTTCCTTCTGATAAATAGATGACATTCAATGGAATATTATTCAGGACAGTCACAGAAATATGACTAATGAACACCATGGCCCTTTCCAGAGGTGGGTTTCAGCAGGTTCTGACCAGTTCTGAAGAACCGGTAGCAGAAATTTTGAGTAGTTTGGAGAACTGGTAGTAAAAATTCTGACTGGCCCCACCCCCATCTATTCTCTGCCTCCCAAGTCCCATCTGATCAGGAGGAAATGGAGATTTTACAGTATCCTTCCCCTGCCACGCCCACCAAGCCCCCACCAAGCCATGCCCATCAAGCAATGCCACGCCCACCAAGCCACACCCACAGAATCGGTAGTAAAAATTTTTGAAACCCACCACTCGTCCTTGCCATGAAATATGAACAATGAATCACAAAAGACAAAAAGGCTGAGGATTTTAACCTGAAGCAGGTTATGTAGATTGATTTCTGTGAATTACTGTAGCCAAATCTTCTGCTCTACACAGAGCAGAATAAAATAATTATTCCACGTGATTAATGTCTGTGAACTTATTGTAGAGTGTAGCAGGTTCTGAAAAAGACATTTAGATTCTTCACAGCATAGACCTGTTCTGGATGTAAAGTCTAACAATATCAATACATTTCATGTACAACTAGAATATTGAGGTAAATCATCATACAGGGCATTATTCAAGCACAAATGGTTTAGAAACTCATAAAGGCTAGTTTATGGCATTTGAAATCTGGACTGTGTTTAAATAAAACCTTCAGAAACTCAGTTCTTGCTTTGGTATCAATACCAGCTGAGCGGCAGAAACAAACATAAAAACACAGGCTGGATCAGATTAAAGCCCTGGGAGTCTAATATTTTTTGTCACACAGTGGCCATCACTTGTCTCCTGGAAACTCACATGCAAAACACAATGGAGATAAATTCCATTTCCTAGGGAGCCACAATAGGCTAATTACATGTGAGAAGTAATACTATTTAAAATGCATCCATAAGAATGCAGAATGAATAATGCAGCCTGAGAAAGTAAAATATGAATTTTCAGACAGGGAGCATATTTAACAACAGAGCACTTACTTTCACAATGAGAGCTATCATGGTCAGATTAGGAAATATCATATATAGCTGCTGCTGTTAACCATACCAGACAAATGCATTTTAGGATATGAAGTAAATTTATACAGCCATATGCAGCAGTTAATTTTGTGTACAAATTTCATAATTTATCTATGAATAAAATACACAAACCTGAAAGCATTTGTACTTATCCCCCTTTTTAGAGAAACACTTAAAAATTGGTGCCTACAGAATGCTGAGAGATATTTTTATAAATAATGATGAAGCAGAATACTGGTTCTTACGCTTCACCTTCCAATTTATTTTTATTTAACAAAAATAATAAAAATTAAATCAGGTGAGATATCAAGGGAGGTGACTCTGGTCTCATGATTGAAAAAACAGTGTTGAAGTTGTCAGTTGCAAACAACGTAGATTGTGAATAGAAAACAAGTCAGTTGACATATGACAAGATAGATGCTTACCATGGACGTTTCTGGTTCTGGATACGAAAATGAACCCAGGCTAGAGATTTAATTTCTTAAGAGGATAAACTCATGAGGAGCCCTGTATCTGTCTTGGAGCAAAGCACAGATCATATAACTGGCATCTTCTCTTTTTAAACCCTGAAGAAAGGCCAGTCCACTCATCCTGGCTAATTATGGATGGCGCTTTGTTGATTTACTTATATTGTTCCTACTTTTGCTTTTAATTTTACAATTTTTGCTTTTAACTTTCAAAAATCTTTTGGAATCAAAGCAGATTATAAATACTGTAAAATAAACATTAAAAGGAAGGAAGGAAGGAAGGAAGGAAGGAAGGAAGGAAGGAAGGAAGGAAGAAAAGATTTCACAGAACTCAGAAATTATTCAATTATTCAAAGATCTCTTGAATGATAACCTACGCAAGATCATCTACCTAAGATTTAATAAAGGTTTAATTCCCTCCTATTGGGTCATTAATGACTGAAATATAAATGACTTGGCTAGACTGCCAAATCCAAGTTCAAGACAGCATACATAACTTCTCCTTTTATCTTCTTGTTGATTCTTCAAGAATATTTTGGTTTCAGGAGAATGCCTGATCAAGGATCACTCAGAAATTTTCATGGCTGAATGGAGATTTGATTCTGAAATTCTCTAGTTTATTGCTCTAACTATTATACTATGCTCTTTATGTTCCCTAGAAACCACTCTCTAACCTTTTAGAATGAATGAAACTTTTTAAAAAAGAATCTTCAGGGCTGCACCCAACAAATGAATTAAATAGAGTTGAATGGTATGGATTGTACTATTAAATATGAAAAACAATTTAGAAATGCTATTGTTCTGGCAAAATTGAACAGCATTTTGTTTTGCAGAACTGTCAAAATTAAAAGAAAAAAACCTCGGTCAAATATTATATAGCTTTGGTAGTAAAAACAGATGCTTCGTGATTCACAAACAAAATGAGTCAAGCAGGAGGTCATATTTACAGTAAGTTTTTTAAAAAAAATTAATGGTTTCATCTGAACTGTACTACTCCAATTGAGAACAGATTAGGAATAATAAGACCAGACACTTGCTGTTGAGTTATCAAAGTTCACCCATTTATTTAATTTTATTATAACATATTTGTATTTACTGGTGTCTGAGATATTATGGGCAGAGGTCAATTTAAAGTCAGTGAATTAGCCTTGATTCTTTTTATTTCCAGTGGTGCTGTAACTGGACTATTTGTGGAAATAGAAGTGGTGGTCTTATGTTAGGATGTGTTGAAAAGTCTATAAAATTATTAGCAATAGCAATAGCAATAAGACTTATATACCGCTTCATAGTGCTTTTACAGCCCTCTCTAAGCAGTTTACAGAGTCAACATATTGCCCCCAACAATCTGGGTCCTCATTTTACCCACCTCGGAAGGATGGAAGGCTGAGTCAATCTTGAACTGGTGAGATTCGATCTGCTGAACTGCAGCTAGCAGTCAGTTGAAGTAGCCTGCAGTACTGCACTCTAACCACTGCACCACCTCAGCTCTATTAGACTCCTGGTTGGAGGGTTTGGAGTATTTGAAAAAGTGAACTCTGTCCACTTCCTAGTTAAGAGTGGACAATGTTGGAACCTTAAGTGAGGAGCTTACCATTGATAGTTTAGGATGGTTGATGGTGTTTTTTCCCGTTGCAGGGGATTTGGAGCAGCCTGGAGTTTAGCCTTGACTATAGCCTTGACCCAATTAATTGAAGGCCCAAAGCACATGGCATGGTGATTTGGTTCTTGGCTTGAGGGCAGATTAATGTTAATCTGATGGAGATTCTAGTCACCACTGGAACAATGAGGTTACCAGGGCACTTGACCAGACTGCATTCGAATATGCTATATCTTCTTATAGATCTGGTGCAGCCACTTGATTTACTGAGAAGTTCAAGGAGACACAGTAGTCAAGGTGTGTCATGGAAGAAGACTTAAACCTCATAGGGCGAGGGCTCATGTTCAAGCCTATTCAGTGGTGATTCAAGTGACAAAAAGGATGCAATTTGTTACTCTGATTGCATTCTTTGGGTGCTGCTCTGGGACTCTTTAAGGCAAGTGGATGTTTTTAGGAAAAGATGAATGCTAAGAATTTCTGAAGGGCAGCTGTGAAGAATTCTCTCAGTGTTTGGCAATATATTTGCTCAGATTTGAACTCCAGCTGATCAGTGCCAATAAAGATGAGTGTGCCTTGCAAAGTGATCTGTGAGTCCTGTGGAAGTAGACAGGGGTCTTTGTAGTGTAACCTCTGCCACTTCCTGCTTGGATCTCTGCCACAAATGCCTGAGTAAAGCCTCCTGTGTGGTAGTAGGAAGCTGGATTTGAGCAGTAGTCAATGCTTCTTTGTAAAAAGGATGTTTATGGAGATTCTCAATCATTCAAGTCATGGTTGTCCCAACGGTGCTTTTTTCAAAAGGCAACTGGACTTTTTTGGGTTTTTTCTTTGAAAACATTTCACTTCTCATTCAAGAAACTTCATGGATAAGAAGTAAAATGTTTTTAAAGAAAAAACCAAGATAGTCCAGTTGCCTTTTGGAAAAAGCATCTTTGGGATTGTAAAATGGATATTTGTTTTCTCAGAAAGAGTTTCTGATGCATCCATGGCTCAAGAAGCCCTGGCTCAGTCTGGTTTGAATAATTTTATCAAACCTATCGTAAGTAAGAAAATATTGTAGAGGGAATGGTTCTGCAACTCCAGAAGCCCCAGAGGAATTGAATTATTTGGACCTTTGGCAGTCAGATTTCAGGCCTTGGTATTGCACTTAAATTGTATTTGTGGATAACCTTTGGAGAGGACCTTCTTGGTTCTATTTGATCTCTGTGTCTTTTGTTCACGTATCCTTCTGGACCATCTCCAAAAGATGGTGGGGAAAGGGAAACTGTTCTGCAGTTCTTCCTAAAGAGTGGTTCAAATCAGAGCAGTGGGAGAAATTTGCCAAGCCATATCTATGTTGGGGAGATCAGGGTTAATCATTAATATACTGATAAGTTATAAATCTTAGCCCTGAAACAAATAGACAATGTACTAGAAGTGTCCGGAGGCTGTTAACTGGATGGGAAGACACATATTCAACTAAATCCCCCCTAGATGAAGTGGCTCCGAGTTGGTGGACTTATAATTCCAGAGAATCTTTGACCCTGAATGGAATTGTGTTCCTGTTTTCATAAGTGATTGCACTCTAGGCATGCCTGTAGACTCATAGCTTCTTAATGAGTAGGAGGCAGCTGTGACTAGGACAACTTGTGCATCAATTACATCTTGCACACCAATGCTGGACATTTTTAGATCAGGAAGTCCTGCTCACAGTCAATCATCCTTAATTACCTTCTGTTTTGATTATTGACATGCACCTTTTGTTGGGCTATCCTTGAAGAATATTCATTCAGAAGCTATACCGTAGCTAATACAGACTACAGAGGCCTGAATAATGATGGATATATCTCAATATACATAGGTTGTTCTGATGCTTCAGGGTCTGTGCTTGTTGCCTATGGATGTGATTCAAGGTCCTGATTGTCATAGTCATTGGAACTCATGCAGCATATAAATTTAAATAATGATAATAATAAGACAAAAATGTCAACTCCAGTCTGGACATCTGACTGAATGT
Source organism: Ptyas mucosa (assembly GCA_012654045.1). Classification (NCBI taxonomy): domain Eukaryota; kingdom Metazoa; phylum Chordata; class Lepidosauria; order Squamata; family Colubridae; genus Ptyas; species Ptyas mucosa. Next base: position 14,507,727 of record WNWU01013802.1, read on the forward strand.
GCAATAAAGGATAACAATAAGGCTGCCCTACATAGTTTTGGACATGCTCATCTAAGTGATTACTTTCTCTTCTATTCATCTGTTTGTCTGACCAGATTGAATTGGACCAGCTCCCTCCTTATGAAGCTGCCTCCTAGAATTTTTGATTGCTTCATCCACAACGCTCCCTTCCTGTGGACATTCAGTCATCTCCATTCCTTCTACATCTTATGAAAGCTATCGAAACTTATCTGTTCTGTCTAGCACAGGAACATAGCATGTTATGATTGAAGGTGGAGTTTGTGAGTGCATTTTCTGGTTTTTCATTTTATGTTTGATATTTTAATATATATTTGGAGTTATTTTTTCCTCTTTCTTTGAGAATATAATTTTATTTTATAATGAAATTGATCGCCTTTGGGATTGGCCAGCATACAAATGAAGCAAATAAAATAAAATAAAGAAATGCTTTCTTAATGGAAATAATGAGAAAATTATTTCATCTCCCCACAGGTCTTGTAATTTTCGGTGTGTATGTCAGATTGACTTCAAAATAGTTTCATACTTCAGCTCATTGAGATCCCAAAGGCCCTGAGAAACACATTGTAGAATTCCCTAACACCTTAAAGGTACCCCAGAGAGTTCATGGATGTTCTCAACAGAATTATTTTTCCTTCACACAGAGCCATTGTGATTACAAAGCCTGCCTAAGAGATTTAAACATCTTCTCAACACCAATTTTCATATAGCCATCATAATTGGGGGGGAAAAAAACCCTGATGTGACAATCTGAAAATTAAGCAAAAGCAAGAAAAGGAGTCACTTAAACCTATATTGTAAGCTTTTGATAGAAGAGTGATATTCTGATAAAAAAAGTAAAACAATGTTTTGAGTAGACTAAAATAGATTCTTTCAGCTCTGTCTTTCTGATATCCTAAAAAAGTCAGAAGTATCGTGTTCCTATTTTAGGTTGCCTATAAATTCTTTCCTAATCAGAACCTACTGAAGAAAGATAGAAAGGATATTATCTTGAAAGACAAGGCAGTTATTTTGGTTTCTCCCTTTAAGAAAAAACTACTTACAACTGCACTTCACATTATTATTTTTTATTTGCTCTGATCCATTATAAAGATACCATTGCCATTATGATGTCCAAATAATTACTGTCTCATCTCCAGTGATACATGATTTTTTATAGTGCTGAACATCTATTAACAATCAGCCCAAATAAAGACAACGTGTAACCCTCCAGCTTTTTCAGAGTGCAGTTCTCACTGTCTCTCACTACTAACCATATTGATTGGATGAGAGAGAGAGAGAGAGAGAGAGAGAGAGAGAGAGAGAGAGAGAGAGAGAGAGAGAGAGA